>JAHBOF010000148.1:0-239511 GCA_020736565.1 Coprinopsis sp. MPI-PUGE-AT-0042
CGTCGTGTGTGCCAAATGGGAAAACCAGGCACTACGCGCGACTATATCTCACCTGCCTAGTCCTGAATGAGATCGGGCTCAGCTTCGTCGAGAGAATCGTTGAATTGAGAATACGACAGCGGAAAACAACCTAATAACCCAAGAAAAATACCTTGATAATGAGGGTCAGCGCAAAGATGATGACGAGACCAAAGATAGAACGCACCCAGATACTAATAGCTTCAACTCAAATCAGACATGGCGCCCATCATGGTCAAATACGATGCTGGAGAGCTGGAAGCTCCCTTGCCCTTTGGCCCGATAAACTCCTCCAAGGAATCAATACCCCCTTCGCGGCCCTCCTTGAAGTATGCCAGATACTTCTTCGCAGTCGCGTCTTTAAGGCCCATGGTGCGACATATCTCCCCCACAAGCTTCTGGTTACGCAGCGCGGCATCCATGTCCTCGTAGGCTGCCGCAAAGTGATTGACGAGACCAACAAAGGTCTGGATACGCCCGTTGGCAACCAATTCGTCCGGTTTGATAAAGTAGCGGTAGTTGCGAGGAAGGAACTGGATACGAGAGTGGAGTGGCTTGACCTTGGGACTTGTCGTACCAGGGTGAGAGAGATCGAGGCCAATTCGTGGGGACTTGTAGATGGTTGGCAGGGATGCTGCGGTGAGGCCTAATGAGGCTTTGGAGACAACACGAAGGGAAATGGGCGGAGACTCGGATGCGTCGGTGCTGGGAAACGCGGATGTATTGCCCTCCCACTTGTTCTCAACAAGCTCGCGAATGCCTGTGGTTCCACTGAGGCTAAGCACCTGATCGACCAGCAAGGATGGTCCAGAGATGACTTTGGACTTGTCACCAAGAACGCGAATAGACCGCAAGAGGACTCCGCCTCGCAGCAGGTCTTGCGAGTTTGACTTGCTTGCGGGACAGCCAAAGGTCAAATCCATGCCTTTCCTTGAGCCATCTCTGTAGCTAGTAAGGCTCGTGGCGCTGCGATTGGAATCCGCAGACCTCCTAGGTGCCCTGTGAAAGTACCTAAAAACCAAAATACGTGTCAAAAACTTGCTCACGTCATATAAAGGCACGTACCATCGTCCGAGAATCTTCTGCTCCTCCGCGCCGTGCGTGAAAGGATCCTCGTGTATTTCAGATTTCTGAAAGTAAAACTCGTGCTCTAGGACCTGAAGACGCGTCGTAGTACCATCTTCACGCGTCACAACCAGCAAATTCATGGAGAAGAGCCTTGGAGATGGCGTCAAAACGGTCCAGGATTTCATCGTCTGCGGTGAGTGCTGAGCAGTCAAGAAGGACTTCCAGGTCTATCCCGGGCTCAGAGGCCGGTTTAGAGGTGGAAGACTCTGCAGGGTCTCCTGCTTGGCCTTCTTCGCAGAGCCTGTTGAGTTGAAATAGTCCTCAAGTGCCCTTTTCTTTCCGCCTTGCTGCAGTGACATGGCAGAAGGAAGTGCAGCGATTGCCGTAACGCTGCCCACCGACAGCGCCGTTCAAATACCGACGCGACGCGTCGTGTGAGAAATCTGGCATATTCAACGCATATAAGCTCTGTACCGTCTGATATGAGGGTCTTAGGATCATGGAAGTTGCTTGGAAAGCCGTAGAGGATCATTTACTCCTATTTAACTGCCATTCGAGCTACAAAAAGTAAACAGAGGATCGGTTCTTGAGGCAGGAACCCTATTCTATTGGCTACCTGGCGCAATGGTAGCGCGTTTGGCTTCGATGGCTTAACGGTACCAAAAGGTTGCAGGTTCGAATCCTGCGGTGGTCATTTTGCTCATAATCCTCATCTTACAAGTCGTCTCTAAGCTCTGCGAAGCTTCCGAGATTTTATGGCCATGTGATAGGTACCACCAAGGTACCACCACAAGCGAGCCGAATCTGCGAAACGTGCATACTACAAGGCATTGAGATCTATACGCCGTCATCAATCCGGGACATGAGACGGCGTTTTTCAGAAATCATCCCCAGTCTGCGCTTGTGGTCCTCCTATCCATATGCACACCATGGGCTCGCCAACTGCGAAGAGTTGGGAGTGCTGATGATATATACGGCCCTTTCCTATAATACCTAGCATCTACAAAAGCTCCTAGTTAGCCAGGGATCGAGCTGAAACTTCAAGACAACCCACCCCAGATAACTGAAGCTCATCTATGACATACGCGTTGCTGCCGTCTACATCGCACTGCCCTTGCTGGAGAGGGAAGCGGTAGTACTCTCCTTCGCAGGGAGATGAGGGGTCTCCAGAAGACCTTTGGCGACCTTGGTAACTGGAGCAGCCACGATAACGGAAAGGGAAATAAGCACAAAGGAAAGTGATGCAGCGGTATGCACGACGGAGTAAGGACGGTGAGATGCGGGCTATGATAGAGAACGAACAGATGATGGAGAGACCACTGGGACCGGAACCTATGCTCATCTAAGGCATTCGAACTGCGGAGACTTTTCTGCTCCTGTACCTGAATAGGCCCAGAGTCCAAGTAGGATGCGGAGAAAGGAGTGGAAATATCGGCCTCGCAAGCAGCTTGCTTGCCTCTGTCATCGTTGTGAACAGTCAAAGGGAGTGATGGAAGCAAGAGCGACAACTGACCGTGGCTCCTCACCAGGCATGATTAATTGATTACATGACTGGATCTTCGCCTGCGCATGGCGCTTTTCGAAGCCGCCCTCTCTAGTTGCGGTGAGTCCCAAATGGCAAGTCAAAGCGGGTCGAGCGCCACACAGTAATGGAGCTTAAGCGCTATTGTCTCTTGTCGCCATCGTGATCATGTTTGTTCGTCGAGGACTGAAAGGCCACCGATTCGATTCACCGCCTTTGGACACACAAAGCGTAAAAAATGCAGGCCATGCTGGAGGTGGCAGGGATTGCCTCGTGCCAGTATTCGCCGACGCGCCTTTGTCCGCGTGCAGTAATCAAACGCGTGTCGTCATAGGCATGCCATCGCTAGCTCGCCATTATGGATTACACTGAGCGAGCGCAGACATGTTGTTATCTGCAGAACTAGCTTTGCCAATACGTGGCTTTACTCGTGAATCTTAGCCTCAGGTTAAGTCTGCCAAATCTCGCGTGGGCACCCTTTGCACACCTCGTCGGAATTAATGGCCCCATCAATCTACAGCAGGGACAATTGGTCGCGCGTCTTGTTGACCTGGTGGCATGCATGTTGTCATGTCGTCAATTAAGCAGTTTGTGCCACCAAGTGGGTGTATGATTGTCCCTAAATGGCTTTCGACTCGTCAAAGCGTTTGTGGCCGCATAGCCACCCCAGCTGTTATAAAGGACGTGCCCTGCGCGACTGTTTGCTCTCTATCCTCTCCCCTCCCCCGCTCAGCATCTCTCCCTTTGATCCCAGCCAGCTCTTGGTCTCCTCTCTTTACCGCGTCTTTCCTTTGTGGGTTTCTCGATTGGTAGCGAGCTGAGTATTGTTTGGATCAGACACCTGTCCTCCCCTTTTCGCCCACCACCACGTTCTCGGTGGGTCTTTCGCGTTTTGACCCCCCCCTCTGGCAACCTCAGAGTGTCTGCAACCATCCTCGTGCTATGACCTTGCAAACGGTTCCCTCTGGCTCGTGTTCTTCGTTTCCCAACTGCGTGGCTCCAGGCTCGGACCCTCCTTGATTCGTTGCGCACCCTTCGATAGTCTTGGGCTCACTCATCGATTAAAAGCTTCTTGGTCATCTCCACCTACTCTCGCAACGTCCTGATAACGAGTCTCAATATCCTTCGCGCCTTTTGCCTCCGCCTCACTTGCGTCTTGAGCCCGTGTTCTCACCTCGACTTCTTTTGCGCTTTTGGGTCTCGGTCTTGGTCTGGGTTCAGTTATCTATCTCCTCTGGCAGCAGCGGTCCACCCGCTTTCCCTGAAGTGGGTGGGGGAAACCCTTCCTCGTGCAGCCTCAACGTGGCCTTCGGGGTGAACCCCTCGGGTACGATCCCTGAGGGGGCCAATAAGCACGTTAAATGAGAGGTGAGAATCCCCTGAGAACTCTGCTTCAGTATCTCTCGACCTGCCTTGAGCTTGAGGAGGTGAGTACCAGAGTTCCTCGCCTATGGGTGCTACGTCCGAATAGGCAACGCGTCATAAAACTGTGAGTGGATCGTGCTTATCACTTTCATTCTTCCTGACAAGCTTGTCTCATCTTATAGAAGTCAAGGGATCGCCTGGGACCCGCGTGAGATAACCACCATCTGCACCCTTTTGAGCTGCATCGCGTTATTCGTTCCACCTGGGTGGCGCTTTGCAAGACTCTTGAGTGCGACTTACCTCATCCCTGAGCTGCTTACGGCCACGCTTGAGCTTAAGTCTTGGTGAGTACATTCATCGTCAACCTACGACAACAACCTGATTAAATCTGCTAGGAGTGACTCGCCATGCATTGTGCGTGAGAGACGAGCCCCTTTGCATATGGCAGACGTGGCATGCCGTCTTGAGCCATGGATCACTGTAAGATCGCACTCGAAAGGACTTTCGAGTTCAAATCCTGGTGCAACCGTCAGCGTGGTAAGACCAGACAATGCGTGAGATTGACCCTCGTACCCTGTCTGCTCTGAAGACTTCAAGACTCCCATCCGTACCCGTAACGTCCTTCATCAAGTCTTCGCGGCAAGCCCTGTCTGAGTTGTAAGTTCTCTACCTTTCATGAGCAAACGATGACTGAATCTGCCTTCATAGACAACCCAGTTGACTGCTTTGCCTGAGCGATTTTGAGATCAGAGATGTTGAGAACCTTCGATCCATTCAAGATGGCCTTTGTTAAGTGAGCCCAGCGAACTGCCTCGTTCTTCATCAGCTCTCTCTGCCCTCCCCGTGTATCGTTGCTGAAGAAAGGCGTCACCTTCGCTCCTCCAACCTTTCGACGACGACTCAGTCAATTCCTGATGCTCTGTTCTCCTGCTGACGTCAAAGTCGGAGCGTCTCGCCTGTCCTCGCACCCACAGTTAGCAACCTTCGCGCCCTCACTTGTCGGTGAGTTCCACTATATCCCGGGAGTAGGGTGGGGTTCCATCCCCCATCCTCGTGCACCCTTGCCGTGGGCTCCTGGGCATAACGTTTCAGGGCCGATCCCCTGAGACGGCCAATAAGCACGTAAATGACACAGAAACAGGTGAATGTTGTGCTTCCTCTTCCTTCGATCCCTTGATTTCGCTTCTTGCGTTGACAACACTTGCCGATCTCGAGGGGACGCACTGAAGAGCGCCGACTGGGGTTGCGACACAGAACTGGGACACCAAGTTCTTTCTTTGGCACTTGCCTTTCTTCCTTCTTTTTCTTCTTCTTGCCTGCTCTTTGCTTCGTTTGACGCCCAGAGAAAGCGGTGAGCGAGGCCTTAGGATTAGCCGCAGGAGCGTCTTCGCCTTCCTCTTCCTTTGGGTTTGCCTTCCCGGGCTGAGTTGGGGGTTTGAGAGTTGGTTTGAAGTTCCTCCCCCTTCCTCGTGCTCCCTTGACGTGGGACCCGGGCTGCTTCTGTGACAGCCGTGAGCTATCGCCGTCGCTCGTAAAAGCACGTTCAAATTCGGTAGTTTTCAGTCAGCAGTGTGTTAGTCAATTGTCAATGATATCACATTCTTTGGTACCTCTGAACGTTCGTCTAAGGCCTTGAAGGAGGTGCCTGGCGGCCAGATGAATGATCGAGCAGGAGGCCTTGCCAATCGGTCGAGCGGGATGATACCATTCCAAGCCGCAACGAGAAGACCTTAAAGGACTGCTAGAAAGGAGAGGATTGAGGGGAAGAATTGAAACTAACTGGCCTGGATAGTTGACTGGATGGCCCTTTGAGGTCAGTTGGGGTCACACTGAAAGCGACAGCGAGTTTGACAATACATCTAGTATGGGTAGCAGGGTCTTCCGCCCCCTTCTCGTCCCTTGACTTAGGGGCCATTGAATGTTGAGAAGTGAGGCACTGCGCAATGATGTGGTTGAGAGACGTGGTGCGGGTCGTACAAGCACGTTGTTCCGTGCACATGTCTGCTGACAGGGATAGAGCCCTTTGGGTAAGCAAGCAGCGCTGAGGCTTCCAGACAGAGAATGACGCCATCTTGAGCCACCAGGAGAAGGCCTTTGAAGCACAGCTAGACAGAAGAAGATCCAGAGAGGAGTACGAGAACGGTCGAGAATGACAGAGACTAGTGAGAAAGACACCTTTTTGTTCGGGACAACTGACTGAACAGAGCTTTGAGGTTCTATTGGATTAACATTGAAAGCGATAGCGAGTGTGATGATACATCGGGTCTGGGAAGCAGGGCCTTGCAGCATACTGAGGTGATCATAGCCCTCCACGAAGAGCAAGGACTAGATGCAGAACAGCGCCGGCTTGGATGTTGAAATCTTTCGCCGTCTTCTCGTCCGGCCTGGATGTCGCAGCAAATCCAGATTAGCCTCGAGCTTTCAGCAAACGAGTGGCACGTACATTTGACGGCCACCGTAAATCAGACGTTGCTGTTGGGGTGGAACACCAGACTGCTCTTCGACCTTCTCCTTGATACGGGCGATCTAAAGGGTACCGAGTCAGTCTCAGTCATCTTCACAGCAATTCGAAACTGGCACACATACCTTGTCTTCGGGATCGATATCGAGCTCGATCTAGACACAGAGAGCACCGGTTAGTAAAGGCTCGTGTAGAGAGCCTTCGTTAGGGATTCCAAGAGGGTTATACCATACCTCTTTACCAGTCAGTGTCTGAAAAGTCGGGTGTCACCCCAGCGCGTCAAACTGGAGAAACTGGATACGAACCTTGACCTTGATCAGCATAATTCTAGAGTCCTAGAATCAAATAAACCATTAAAAATGATCATATACAAGACGCTTTAAGAGACTTACTCTAGGGGGGGTTGTGGTCGATGTGAGTGGTTCTGGTATAAACGGCGCTAAATGAGCCCAGTCACGTTCGCGTCGTAACCGAGATTCTAATCGGAGTTCAAATCCCGGTTTCATCCACTGCCACTATGATGGTCGAATTAGCACCGTCAAAGGTCTTTTGGCGCAAAGGAGTCATGGGGCAGGTATCTGATACCCATGTTTATCTTCATGGAACTCTCTGCATCTGGCCCCCAGTCGTTAATCTGGCCTTCGCTGGCGATTCTGGCAACTGGACTGAAGTCTCTGGCAGCATTCATGCTGGATTTCTTACTGAAACTTTCTCAGTCTGAGGAAGCATCTAGGGACACTTTTGAAAGTCTATGGTCGACATGTTTGATTGGAGGTTGGCCGCCGTTGCTCAGAGCTCTTCATGCCGTTGCCATATCTCGTTTCTCCATCTCGTTCTCAGCCCCTGCCCGCCGATTTTTAAGGCCATGCTGCATGTGAGTGTGCTTTTGCCGGATATTGCAATTATTGATCAGTAAGGGGGATCCAACAACCCACCTTACTTCGCATTTTGCGACAGGCAACCCTCAATCTTGACATTCAGTGTTCACTAGCCCGTCTTTCGGCTTTCAGTGCATCTGGTACTCTTCTCCTAGCCTCCTGGCTGAGCGAATGATTGATGATTTCTATTCAATGCAGACACCTGTCCTATGACGGCTACGACTCTCCGTGTTTGGAGGGACTTCTTACCTCTTCTTACCTTGAAGCTTCCGTTCTTACAACAGCCGGAAGGCCGCCCGACGGAGATACGGAAATCCGTTGGATGTCTCACAACTGTCTACGACTAACCCTTGCATTTCGGTGGCCACCACCTGCCGTCAGCCTTTTCTCCGTTGGTGAGCGACCTCAATGGGGGTCAAGACGATCTCGGGGACGGCGGTTGCAGAGCCCTGACCGCCTTCAACCTGCTGGCAAGCATAGTGCAGCACTTGTCTTTGCATCCTACAACATCCTCTGCTAGGATACTGCACCATCGGTCCGTGTCAAACGCGCAACTAAATGGTGCGTCCGATAAGGTTTCAGGCGCCGTCAATTGTAAAGTTATACATAGTTGCAGAGATCAACGCAGTCAATTGACGTGCTGGAGCTATTTCTCGCAACAAACGCGACGTGGGTGCAATCCAAGACTTTAAGCGGGTTTACCACGCGGTGTTCAGTCAAAGAATTCCTCTGTCGTCACAAATGTACACTTGATGCTGACTCTTTAGCAGTGATCGTTACCCATTCTTACTCAGTTAGATGTTGCGATTCCCCAAATGTTCGCTATTTGAACACGCCAATCCCATGAGCAACGATCGTGTTCCGGACTTTCTCCGTCGCGCTCTTGGGCACTTGAGCACCTTGAACACTTATGGACGACGCTACAGGAACCTGGATGGATGAAAAGTGCGTCTTTTTCTGAGTTTTCGACAGACTCGAGGTGTTCTTAATTTCTCCGAGCTCTTCCGGCCATGGGAAGGTGTTTAGTTTGTCAGAAGCGCTACCTGACCGGAAGGACAAGTCACTTCTGCCCCTAAGATTCTTTGATGCCAAAGGTTCTCCAACATGCAGACGCATGCCGGAGTGGACATTTGTCCGGGGAAATATGGCTTCTTGCTTGGCGTCCCTGCAACGCGGGGTTTGGCCCCGTTTCAATTCGCTGGGCTCAGTCGCGTTTATTTAAACGAGTCTGCAATGGAACCAAAATCTCAAGATCCTTCTTGATCTTCCCTCTCCTCCCCCGTCAGAGCTCTCATCATGGCCGCTGTCACAGAAAGCGATAGGAAGAGCCCACTCCCAGTAGACGAGGATCCCAACACCCTCGTCTCGAGGATTGTCGCAGCAGATCCAATCCCGTGGTACAAGAAACCCAATCTGCGAATGCTCTACATCATCTTCCTTCCAACAGTTCTTGGAGTCGAGATGACTTCTGGGTATGTCTATGCCGACCTCGAGTGCCCACAGTACACTGAGACCGTTACAGATTCGACTCCTCAATGATGAACGGTCTTCAAGCAGTGGAGTCCTGGGATCTATGTACGCGGCAGTTACTTTGTATAATCCGTTCCATACTCATACAGCTTAGTCTTCAACAAGCCGCGTGGGCCTCTGCTTGGTCTCATGGGGGCCATCTACTCTTTGGGGGCCATCTGTGCCGTTCCCTTCGTTGCTTTTATCACGGATACGTGGGGTCGTCGCTTTGCCATCTTGTTCGGTAGCATCATCATGGTCATCGGTGCTACCCTACAGACAGCCGCCCAGAACTGTGAGTGTCATCCGAAGCCATTCCCATAGTTCGTGACTAAATGTCACTTCTCAGTCGCCATGTTCGTGATTTCCCGATTCATCATGGGTATTGGTATCGTGTTCGCTATTGTTGCGGCGTCGTCATTGATCGGAGGTACGTTCAAAACCATTCGCGTTTAGTGGCATGTTGACATTCCATCATGTAGAACTGTCGTACCCAAAAGAACGTGCTCGAATGGGGTCGCTCTTCAACGCATGCTGGTTCATCGGTACGTGCAGCAAGTTTCCTTGACCCTGGCTGAACGCCCATCTAACATTCGCTCAAGGTGCAATTGCTGCGGCTGGAACCACCCTTGGAACCTTCAGAATGTCGAGCACTTGGGGATGGCGTATTCCTTCTGTTCTCCAGGCATTCCCCAGTGTTCTCCAAATTGCCTTTGTGTACTTCCTCCCCGAGTCGCCCCGTTGGCTGATCTCAAAGGGCAGAAGCGAAGAAGCTTTCGATATCCTTGCCAAGTACCATGCAGAAGGTGACCGGGAATCAGAGCTTGTCAAAGCCGAATTCGTCCAGATCGAAACAACGCTCAAGCTCGAGCAGGAGACCCAAAAGGTTGGATGGAGGGCCTTGCTCAAGACCCCCGGTATGCGAAGGCGTTTGCTCATTGGCTCTGTATTGGGTCTCTTCACCCAGTGGAGTGGAAACGGTCTTACTTCGTGAGTGACGGAGCAACACGATCCTAAACCACCTTCTAATATGACCTGTATAGGTACTACCTTGCTCGTATCCTCGAGAACGTTGGTATCGAGGACAACTACACCAAGAATGTCGTCAATCTGGCTAACACTTGCTGGGGCTTCATCAATGCTACAGCCCTCGCTCTGACTGTCACCAAGTTCCCTCGAAGGAAGGCGTACCTGATTGGCACGTCCTCCCTTCTCGTCGTCTTCACCGCTTGGACAATCGCCAGCGCCCGCTACAATATCACAGGAGATAAGTCCTCCTCTGCTGCTGTCATTGCGTAAGCTCCTTTCTTTTCTCTTCGGCAAATCTCGCTGATTTATGTAATGCTTCTTAGCATGATCTTCTTGTACTCCCCCTGCTACAACATTGCCTACAATGCCTTGACTTACACCTACCTCGTGGAAGTCTTCCCCTTCCACTCTCGTGCAAAGGGTATTGCCATCTTCCAGACCTTCAGTCGATGCGCTGGTTTCTTCAACCAATTCGTCAACCCCATTGGTCTCAAGAATGCCGGTTTGTCTGTTCTCTTTCTTATGACTTCCTAGAGGCTGACTGTATCCCTTTTCTTCCAGGATGGAAGTTCTACATTAGTTACTGCGTCTTCCTTGCCTTCGAGGTCGTTTTCGTCTTCTTCATGTTCCCTGAAACCCACGGCAAGACACTAGAGGAACTCGCTTTCTGTATGTTATGTCTCTTCACTTTCATCGACGGCTCTAGCTCACTATTTATGTCTCAAGTGTTTGAAAAGGACGAAGTCCAGAAGCAAGCAGATATCGTCGAAAAGGCCATGCACGCCGACACCCATGAGCTCGTTCACGGAGACGAGGAATCGCCAAGGGGCAGCACCGCCAAGGCCCACTAGGTACCCGGCTATACTTGCTTGCGTTTACATTCAATTCTGTTTCGACGATCTCCTTACGAGCTAATTGCATTCTTCATCGCATATCACGATAGTGTAACGATTTCTACCCCTGTATTATTAAGATTCGATTCATTCTCTCTGAAGAACACGCAGAACCGTCAAGCGCGACTCGTCCCTCGACCCAGGCAATGAATGTCAAGGATCTTCGGATCACTCACCGTGTTCAAATGACCGTCACTAAACTTAGCCTGCCTTCTTCGCGTTAATTTTGATGGTGGAGGTGAGCGCTGGAGAGACTTGGGGTCAGGAAGCATGTGGCATGCGGGAGAAGACAGGTTAAGAAGCACCAGAGAGGCTTCAAAGACTATTTCAGGATATGTGATACGTACAGACGCTTCTAATTGCGGTCTTTTACAACTGGTCACTCAATGTACTCCATCCTACTACGCCGATGTTACTCCCTTTTTCCCATTCAAGCTGGGGTCGACAGAAAGTCTTGGGCTTAAACCAATCTCACGAACGGGTTTCACGGCCTTGGGCAATCCACGTATAGATTCATTGCATCACATGTCGAGAGAAGCAGGGACTAATTATGCAACTGTATCACCACGGTATTCAAGCTAGCCACCCCCACAACCTCCTCCTCCTCCCCCTCCTCCCCCGCAACCGCCGCCGCCGCCACACCCACCACCACCACCACCCCCATCTCCTCCTGCAGCGCCACCGCACCCTCCGCTGCCGCATCCTCCAGCACCACATCCGCCACCTCCACATTGGCCGCCCCCCTACATCCAGCCATCGTGAGCTAAAGTCTGATGAAAGTAGAAGGTAACTCACACTTCCACAAGCCCCTCCATGATTAACGACCCCAGCTTGCGTAGCCACACATCCCAAGCCACCCACAGGATAGAAGATTGGTACAGGATAGAGGAACGCAGCACTGTGATGATAGTCGTAATTTTTATCTTGCTCACGCCGCTTTTTCTCCTTCTCGCTGCGTTTTTCCATTTTAGCCTTGTGCTTGTTATACCTTTTCATCATGTCTCGATGAACGCGATCGTTCTGGGGTGCAAACATTCACACCATTGTGCTCGCTTGCGTGAGTTGCAGCTCGAAAGTCACCACGAGCTGGAGGGGTGAGGTGAGAGGGAGGTTCTGAGGCTTTCTTGTCCAGGAAGCGGGAGAGCCTTTGGCCAATCGTGTCTCCAGGCAGCGGGCATCCGCAGCAGGCGTAATCGATTCCAAAGCGGTCCTTCCATGCCCTGCAAGTGATATCGAAGGCGTTAGACAACTGGAATGTGTCCACCTTGTCGTCACTACGGATGGATTAGCAGGTGACCGCGATGGTGAACAACAAACGACGAACTGGTCGACAAATTTGGCAATGTAGATATCGCAGTGTGCCCGATACCATGCAGCAAAGAGCTGATGAGTATGCCATACGAGATCGATATCCAGTGTTGGAACGAAGAAGCTGGCTGGGGACGACGCCATAAGGTCAAGGAACCTATCGCCCGCATTGGCATCAGGTGTACTGCAGCTCTTTCAAAAATTGGGACATACGCGTGATATCGAGCAAGAGCGTGCTGCAGAGCAATCTCGTCTTCGGGACTGTCGAAGAAGCCGGGGCGTGTCCAGCCAAAGTCATGCATCTTGTCCACAAAGCTGCCTTGTCGCATAACCTGATCAAAGATAAGCAGCTGCCGGTATCCTACTGACCAGAACGTACCGCTCCTGCAAGCTCCACAGAGTAAATCATTGGTTCCAAATGAGCACTCATCACCCGTGCTAATCTGTCTTCATCGTGAGCATCATCGAAATGAGAGCAGTGCGAGAAGATACGCACGTGGGACTCTTTCCAGCCTTGGCCCGCATTTGAGCAAGGGAAAACTCTGAGCCCTCAAGGATCTCCTGACTCGAGATTGGGTTCATTCTATCGTAGAAATTGGTTTTGATAGTCTGTTCAGCCCTCTTGTCAGCAAGAGGAGAATTGGTGAGCACGGTGCCCCTGATGAAGATCAGATAACAATATCGCAAGACAGAGGTATGCGTACTCACGGAAGAGAGGTTGAGCTAGCAAGGTTCTCAGCTAGCTTCCTAGCTCGGAGCTGTTCTTTGTTGAAAGTCTTGCCGCATCCCTGAGCTGGACATATGGCTGCAAAGTTGGCCTGGAAGTAACCTCCACCATCTTCCTCCATATACGCTGGTAGCAGGGGACGCATGAGTATCAAGAGGGCTCAATATTTCGTCTGCTGGAGACTTACGAACAGAGAGTGCCTTACAGCAATAGGGGCACAATACCACCTTCTTGGTGAGATGAGAGGCAGAGAGCAGGCCGTCAAAGGGTATCGCCATACGATGCGCGAAGTGGTTTACCCTCGCGCTAGATGGAGGGCCAGACAGTATCTCTGGAAAGCGATCCTTTGCAACTAGTCAATTGGCTATTCCAAAGGGTCCATCCCGACATACCATCAACTTCATACAGACATTTCCTATGTCAAACAGAATCGCTATGCTTGGTATCCGGGTGGCATCCTCTGCATACCAGCGCGGGTTCAACATGTAAGCGTGCCAGACCTGAGAAAAGAGTTCCCGTTAGTGCGATGGCCAACACAGCCGACTGCATGGAACCCACCATCAAGATGTCGACTGGGGGGAGGACAGTGTCCATAGGCAGTTCTTTATCCTCGGCCTTCAGGGTTCGCACCCATCGATCGAAACTAAGCTCCATGAGCATCTTTCAGGGTGAATTGAAGCTAGGTTCCTCACCGTTCAGCTGCTAGGTTAACAAACCATGCCCAGCGCTTCTCAACGTCTGCAGGCATCTGCGGGATAGGATCCTGACATGCTGCCACAGCTCGCTTTAGATCAGCGAAAGCATTAAGCAAGGCAAGGTGCCCTTTGATCTGGGCGAGTGTCACGAAGACACCCTCGGTTTGCTTTCCACCAACCCTAAAGCTGGTTGGGAAACTGTACTGGGGAGGTTTATCAATTGCGTCCTTTGGCGCCGATTTAGTGCCTGCAGCTCCATAAGCTGGTGGGGGTGCGTCTGAGAGTGATTGGTCCATGACAGTCAGGTCCAAAAGAGGTACAGGTTTATATACAGCATCTGAGCATCCGCGAGAATCTAATCAACACAGTGGATTGATCACTCCGTTCGCAATGACACTGGCTCAGAGTCAATTGCTGTTAAGTTCCACTCCAGATCCGTGGACGTCGCCCTAGTTGCGCGTTACCAAAGATGTCGAAATTGAATATTGAATCGTTTGAAGTTGAGAAAGAAGAGGCAAGCCCTGAAATTGAGCTCAACAAGGGGTGAGTCTCACGGTCAGGTGTCAGCGCGAATAGGGGTTAATTCAATACACGGTGGGCGCTTATTCCTGTTACTTGAGCAGCTAAAGGGGCTATTGTCGATGTAGCTCATCTTCTACAATCTATACTTGTGCAAACTATTTATACACCGGGCCGAACAGTCATCTTGGCGCTTAACTCGCCTGAAGTTATTGAGCAGGCTCAAGTATAACCAAGCCAAAGAGCTATGCTTTACGCAAGGATGCTCTCAATTTTGCTCTTGCGCGGCAGGGCTAGCTCCCAGAAACGGTGGGGATGTCAGAAGGGTCAGCATTGCCCCCCGACCATATCGTACCCCTGTTATGTCAGGGCTTTCTTTTTGGCAATGTATGGGACCCGGCGTACGTGCTGAAGTTGGAACGTTGCTGTAAATTAGCTGTAAAGCTGTAGCAACAGTTGGTGGTGGCCGAGCATCCGGCTGATAAAATAGACCACAAACGCTGCGGAAAGGCAGGCACCATGTTGCTCTGATCCATCACCACTGATGGGGTGCGTATGAGGCGGTGCCACATCCAAAGGACCTGTAACCCGGAGCCCCTTGCCCGTACATGCTGCGATAGTGAAGGAAAAGTATGCACACCACAAAATGAGGTGATAAGCTTAAACAGTGACATTTGCATGAACAAATGGTTCCCCCTACGATTGAAGATATGCGTTCAATAACATCCAAAACTCCTTGTTCCCGGGTTACCATTTCCAGCGGCTCGATGCTTGGCGACGATCACCTTTCTCGCCGCCCACCTATCCGTGTTGCCGTGCAGCCGACGAGAGTTACTCACTGTCGGCCCTCATGAAACGGCTAATAGGCCATTCAACACGGCCTGTGTATCTGCTGCGCTTCAAGCCCTCATAAATAGGTTGAAGCCGAGCGTTGTAAATGTCACCAACATTCTCCTCTGCGTCTCGTTTCTCGCTTTCTTGGGTTCCCTAGCTTTCTTTCTCGTTAATTTCACTTCACTTTCTTTGCTTGTTTAATTCGACACCTAATACATCATGTCGGGTCGCGACTCCCTTGGCACGTCTGTCTTTACTGTTTTGGTGTTTGCTGACTGACCCATAAAGCAGAAGGCATCCCGCTCGACGCGCAATATGGTTACATTCCCAGCCGTCCCGTAGCCGTCATCTTCATTATCCTGTTTGCACTCTCGACGGGTGCGGTTTCCCTCCCCTTGTGGATTGGTCGGTAGCTAACGCTGCTTACAGGTGCCCATCTCTTCCAAGCCATCAGACCAAAGTCGAGAACATGGTTCATGCTCTGGACCGCTGTTCTCTGTGGCGTACTCGAGATCTTGGGGTGGGGAGCGCGGTTGTGGGCACACTACGAGCCTCTTGCAAGTGTGCCTTTCCAGATTCAGTGGGTCCCCCTTACCGTCTTTTACGAAGCTTTGGATGACTTATGGTGTTCCAGAATCGTCGCCACCATCATTGGCCCTACGCCCCTCCTTGCGGCCAACTTTATCATCTTTGGGCGAATCATCAGAGCCTTGGGTGCTTCTTATAGTCGCGTTACTTCTCGTTGGTGTAAGTCCTACTCAATGACGCACTTCTTCAGACGCTAATCAAAGCTTGTCCATAGACACGATTATCTTCTGTTCATGTGTACGTCTCTTTACCGTTATGTCTCTCCAAACAGAAAGCTGATCCTGCTTGCGTTTCATCAGGATATCATCTCTTTGGTGGTACAAGCCGTTGGAGGTGCTATCGCCTCGATGGGTGACACGCACGAGGAGGCTGAGCGAGGAGGCCAAATCATGCTGGGTGGTATTGTCTTCCAACTGAGTATGTCGCTTTCCATTGATTTCAGTTGGTCGTTGACTAACATACAATTCGACAGTCATGATCGTTATTTACTGTATTATGGCTACGGAATACTGCGTCCGGTACTTCAACGATAGGCCTGTCCGAGCCTTTTCCATGAAGCACACCGAGTTTTTGGCTCGTGGTGAATTGGTGCACAAGATCAAGATCATGCTCGCAGCGCTCGCTCTCAACACCGTCTGTTTGTTCATTCGGTAAGTTGTCCCAATGATATTTATGTTTCTTTCTCAGTACTGAACGCTCATTGACAGCTCGGTTTACCGAACCATCGAGCTCTCCGATGGGTGGAATGGGCGCATTATCAGGACCGAGGTCTACTTCAGTGAGTCATTGTGGTCTCTTCATTCGTGATGCCCCTCTAACGCGCGTGTGACTCTAGATGTGCTCGACGGCGCTATGGTTGTCTTGGCTATCTATGCCTTCAACTATTGCCACCCTGGACGCTTGTTGGAGGATGCTTCGGGGAAGATGTCGGCTTTGAAGTCAGAGACATCTCTCCCACTCAATTCAGCCGCCCAAAAAGCATAGACGTGTACCCTTGAGTACCTCCAGAGAGATGGTTAAGGCAAGCCAAGGGCGATTTAGTAGTAGATGTAACGATGGACTTTATCTAACGGACAACTTAAATACAAGGTCACATTATTTTAGAGCACAGTAATGGTGGTAATACAATACACATGTACAATCCTTTGTGGAGTTTCCCTCAGGGTTCAGGCTGGTGGTATTCAGAAGCAGAACTTCGCTCAACTGGGCTTAGATCGCCTCTCGGGGGCCGGTGACCAACTACTGGAACAATAATTATATACATACTGGGAGGCGACGATTTTCTTTACCTTCCATATACTTTTCCCATGCTCACGTTCTAATTTAGAAGCGTCAAATTTCATGCCTCCCGAACAATCATGATGTGCGCTGCCGCCTGCGAAGTCATTCGCACCGACTGAAGCGTTACTAATAGTAATAATATCAATGTAGGGCTCCTGCTTCGCGATGGTCAAGGGTGGTACATACTTCTCGACACCCAACCTTAGAACAATACAAATCAAACTGTTATCTAATGATCTGCGCAGGCGAAGGTCAATTCACGCCAACTCAAATGTGGCAGCGTGCGAGAAACGCCGGGCGCCCCTGGCGCTTGTGGACGTTGCATACCGACTGTAATGAGCTATTTACGGGAGCGTCAAGGGTACGCGCTAGTTCAGTCCACAATATTGAGTCTTGGCAAACCCTTTTCTTCGCATTCCCTTTCCATAATGAACCCCCTGCCCATCTGAGCGCTTTTTGGCGCCTGCTGTCCCAAACCCCCGAGGCCAGTCACAACCAATTGCGTTAGGCTGAAATGACCTCCCCTCGGCTGCTCGAGCCAGTATCGTCGGAGCTCTTTGTACGGAATGCTATTTCATGTGAGTCTTTTTCCGATGCTCGATCTGCGAGTATCTGACCCCCGTCATGGATCTGCAGTGGCTGCGTTCGTGTTCATTCTTTGCGAGTGGATCAGAGGTTTTGAGGATGAATGCAGGTTCATATGGAGGTCAGCAAATTGTCTGTTGGTGCCATTGCCGAGAGACCAACCCGCATGTGACAGACGCCCTATGAAATGGGTGAAATGGTTCTATCTGGTGACGCGGTACACCGCGCTCATTGGTTCGATGTGAGTGCCACTTCCTTCTGACACATCCGGGTAGCTCATCGTACACCTCCTAGATGGGGCAATTTCCTCCTTCACTTTGGGCCTCTGCGGTCTCTGCCAAACGGCGATGGAGACTGTCGCAAATGGTTCTCGATTTTCTCTGTGGTTTCGTGCATACCCCTCTTGGCTGTTGACACATTTTCCGCGATTCGAAGTGAGTTTATGTTAATATTCCATCTCTACAAGGCGTCCAGGTCAACTAATATAAACCCATAAGTATATGTCCTCTATCAAGGAGATTTGAGGACTAATGCTTTCGTTGGTTCGCTGATCCTCACAGAGGTCATTCTGATCACCATGTCCAGTGCCGTGGGTATCCGCGATGCTGTATTTACCTCAACCTGTGCGCTCGTACGAGCAAATGTGCCACGCGAAGTTATTGCCTTTGGGCAAGTTCCCATCCCCATCTTTCGACAGTGGCTAATACTTGAACATTGGCAGGGGTTGGCTCATAGCAACGCAGCTGGCGCTTATCAGCATTCACGTTCTGCAAGCTCAAGTCGGTTTCCAACAAGCTACATGCATCCACTGTGCGTTTAGTGCTTTATCAAGGGATGGCCCTGTGCTTTCTCGTTGTTGGTAAGCCATGAGGTTATTGCACTTGCACTTTTCGCAGCATGTTGATCAATCGTTCAGTCCTGTTGTTTATTGCGATCGGCTACACCCTCATCGACACCACTGGCACCTCTGATCTCAATGTCATTGCAATGTATGTCCATCGCTCATCTCCACGCTCTGTACTTGCGTTTGACCAGGAGAGTTTTATAGTTTCCCAGTCTCTATCAATTCAAGCGCGTTCTGTAGCGTCGTCTTAAACATGCAGCGAAGCCAACAGCGACAAGCCCGGCCGCAATAGGGAAAGGAGTGAGCTTGACATACAATTCACCAGCTGGTTCTCTTCCCCGCACGGGGAAGAGCAGGAGCCTATGCTTCAAGACAACCACACCACCCTACGACGTCGCCTTTGTTCAAGCAGCAAGCGGAATAGTGGATCCCCTCCAAGCGTCAAGAGTTCCTCTTACCTCGGGCTACAACCACCATTTGCTACAGCTTGAAGTCACTTTCGAACCGTACAATATTAGCAATGTTTATTACACTATTTAGATAATCAATGTGCTTCACCGTAATGAGCTATTTACGGGAGCGTCAAGGGTAAGTACGTGCTAGTCAGTCCACAATATTGAGTCTTGGCGAGCTCGTTTTCTTCGCCTTCGCTTTCCATAATGGCCCCCCTGCCCATTTGACTTGAAGCGCGTTCTGTCGCGTCGTCTTGAACATGCAGCGACGCCGACAGCGACAAGCCAATCGCAACAGGGAAAATAATGAGCTTGATATACAATTCACCCGCTGGTTCAGTACGGCCCCATCCGAGCAAGAGCCGGGCTCTATTCTCCAGGAGAACAGCAGTACACTGCGTCGTCGGTTTTGACCGAACGTAGGCTCCGTAACGACGCTCGCAATATCAATGTGGTGCTCCTGCCCCTTGGTGCTCAAGGCTGGTACTTCTCGGCCCTCAGCCTCAGAATAATGCAAGTAAAATTGCTATGCAATCCGTATCAAATAAGCAAACCCTCTCATGCGGCGGGAGAGGGGCTTAGGCCTTAGTCCGCTTATTGTGCAGGCAGTTAATTACGGATTTTCTGGGTTCCCGCTTCCCAAAATCATTCACTTGAGAGTGGAATAAAACTAGTAGACGGTCTCCAGAACACTGAACATGCAATAATCTTTGGGATAAAAAGGGGCGCAACAGCACCAGAGGCGCGAACATTTGGGAGGGAAGTCTAATCAAATGATGTAAATCAATACAAATCAGGTCAAATCAATACTTGAAATCACCACCCGAAACCACTGCCCTCTAAGCGCGTTCGTTGCGCCATCTCACCAGATAAACGTGCATGAGTATGTTTTCGCACTCAAACAGTTCAAATCCGGGGTTTTCAGAACTCGTTGTATACGAAATGGCATACTTTCAATCCAACAGGTGAAAAGTCCATTATCTTGGCCGACTTGATTGCATTGCGAGATGTCGGACTTTGGCACAAGTCCGTCCTGTGCGGGACGGTTTGGGACGAGACTAATGCACCGATCTCTGCTCGTCAAGTCATGACAACCGCAGCGTGCGAGAAACGCTGCGCGGCCCTGGCGCTTGTTGATGTTACAGGTGGCCTGTAATGAGCTGCTTACAGAGAGAATGTAGGCTACGCAGTCCACCCACAAAGTCACACGCGTCCTTAACCTATTCTTAACATAACTTAAGTAGCTCTCTCTCTTCTCCTTTCATATTATCATGGCGCCCTTCCTGCCCATTAACTGTGTTCGTTGAGTGCATTGTGTCCGTGTCTTACTCCTCGAATTGTCGAAACTCCAGGGCCAATCGCGGCCAACTGCGTAGTGTTACAATGTCCTCTCATCTCATAGAGCCAATATCGTCTGAGCTCTTCGTGCGCAATGCCATCTCCCGTGAGTATTTCTCCAACGCATAATCTACGTGTCGTTACCTTCCTCTGCAGTGGCTGCGTTCATGCTCACTCTTTGCGAATGGACCAGAGGTTTTGAAGATGAATTCGAGTTTATATGGAGGTCTGAGCAACACCCATCCGAGACAATTCCGTAGCTGAGATATCAACCCATTCGCGACAGACGACCTATGAGTTGGATGAAGGGACTCTATCTGGTGACGCGATACACCGTGCTCATTGGTTCAATGTAAGTGTCACTGGTTGCAGACTCTTTCTGACGCTTTCAGGCCTCTCATTACACCTCCTAGAATGAGTGCCCTCCTCCTCTTCGGGCCTTTAAAGTCATTTCCAAACAGCGATGACGACTGTCGCAAATGGTTCGCACTATTCACCGTTGTTTCGTGCATCCCAGTGTTTGCCATCGACACTTTTTCTACTATTCGCAGTGAGTCTCCTGATTGTCCCTGAACCGCGATTCCGCCCCGCATGTCTGATGTTCAACGTTTCAACCCCAGTATATGTCCTCTATAAGGGAGACTTGAAAACCAGTGCCATTGCTGCTTCACTGATCCTGACAGAGGTTGCTTTCGTCACGCTGTCAAGTGCGAAGGCTATCAACGACGCTGTCTTCACCTCAGCTTGTGGGGTTGTAAATGCCCCGCGTGACGTCGTAGGCTTCGCGCAAGTTCCTTCCTTCTCCCCTTAATGTCTTAGCTGTGGCTAAATGTTGAATGTTGACAGGGGTTGGCTCATAGTAACACAACTGGTGTTTATTATCTACACATTCCGCAAGCTCAAATCGGTCTCCAACAATCTACATGCGTCCACAGTGTACCTAGTGCTTTACCAAGGAATGGCATTGTGCTCCCTGATCGTCGGTAAGTTGTTAGTTTATAGGATGTTTATCCGCGAATTAAGATATCATTTCCTAGTATTGTTGGCCATTACCATCAGCTACACCCTCATCGACAACACCCGTACTTCTGATCCCAACATCATTGCAATGTGTGTATATCGGTCATCTCTGCGGCTGGCACCTTTTAACATTCAAACGCCTTCCAGTTGCCCAGCCACTATCTCTTCGAGCGCGTTTTGTCGCGTCGTCTTGAACCTGCATCGACGCAGACAGCAACAAGCCGACCGCAATAGAGAAAAGAGTGAGCTGGATATTCAACTTACCAGCTGGTTCAGCACGGACACATGCGAGGAGGGGCAGGACCCCATGCTTCAGGACAACCACGCCACCCTACGACGTCGCCTTTGTTCAAGCAGCAAGCGGAACAGTGGATCCCCTCCAAGCGTCAAGAGTTCTTCTTAGCTCGGGTTACAACCACCATTTGCTACGGCTTGAAGTCACTTTCGAACCGTACAATATTGGCAATGTTTATTACACTATCTAGATAATGAAGGCCTTTCTGTGAATCTAGCTACCGGCTCGCTGCCGCCTTCGGTCCATAACCTGTCCAGCACTTTGCTGATGTTGGCTAGGGTTTGAAGACAAGACGTGGCGGCTGAGATGCAGGTTGGATAGTAGAGCATCTTAATTATTGGAATAGATAGTCTGCGATGCTAGTGACTAGTGACAAGGCTCGAACACTGTCCCTTTTACCGATGATGAAGACGTAAAAGTGACGTTTCGTGGAAACGTTGGATAGCAACAACAATGCTTTCAGGCTCAAATTCATCCCTTTCAGCCGCATCATCCTTCTCAACCAGATTTCGTTTGCCATGGACCCCAGGAAGGTGAAGGTTGAAGCCGAGAAAAAGGTCAGTCGTAGCTTGGCGAGCAATATTATATGTGACCCTAACATAGCGTTCAAAGACATCTACACCCGTGCGTTGCCCGATCGCTCGCCGGTCCCGCTATATATGCAGCTGAAGGAAGATCGCGATGCTCTTTTGGAAGAGAATTGGAAGTTGAAGCTTAGGATCAATCACCTAGAGACCGAACGAGATGCGTTCGCAGAGTGGTCCATCAGAGTTAGTGCCCTCTAGTACCAGGGATTCAGGCGCTGAGTTAGCCTTAGGATTCCGAGGAGCATAACCGGGCCAAGAAAGAGGAATTTGATTCTTCGTTACTCGCGCAACAGGCCTTTCCCCTCCCAGCTTCACACCCCAAAAGTGATCAGCTCTCGGGAAAGCGACGCTTTTGCCCAGCGGACAGAATCCAGTCCTTGCTTCCCTACAAGATCAGCAACACGGCAGCGGCGAGGATCTGAGCACTTACGGCGAAAACAAGGATCAAGTTCCGCCCACGATAAACGTCAGGGAGAGCCAGGAGTACATCGACCTTCAAAATAAATTCTTGGAGATGGAGACTTCCAACACACGCCACGCCAATCAGATTTTAGACCTGGAGAAACGCTTGGACCATCAAAAAGAAATCCAATGTCAATCGGACCGAAATGCTCGCCAAGAAGTGCACAAAACGTACGAAAAACTGCAACAGTCCGATGCCGAGAAAGCGAAGCTGCTCGAAAAGATGGAGATCCTCGAGCAACAGGTGCGAGAGGCAGAATATCTAAAGGAGCGATACAACATACTGGAAATAGCGAGCGATGAATTAGCGGCGAAGTGGGTGCAGTCAGAGAGGGATCATCTGGGTTTAGCAAGAGAGAAAACCAAGCTAAAGCAAGATATCACGGTAAGGATTCCTATATTACACTATATTCGGCCTGCCCTTTAGCTGATCCTCGCTGGAGACTTTGAAGCGAGACTATCTCGAAGCCTGTGTGGCGCGGAACGAGAAGCATCTGAAAGAAGTTCAACGCCTCCGCGTGAGTGGACCTCCCAGTCTAGTATCGTGACCATTACGGTCGATGCTAAAAGACGATTCCATTAGACTTGGGAATGGGAGGATTATCAGGCCTATATTGCTAACGACCTGTCAAGCGGTGGGCCCTTGCAGCAACGCCTTCGGCCTCTATGTACTGTCGGGCAGTTTGCAGGGTTCCTCAGATTATTGCGAGACGTACGTGTGCTCCCGAGGTACCTGGACTCTAATTAGTCCTAACATTCAGCATTTCTGCCAGGAAGAGGTCGAAATCCTTTACATTCACGGTGGTGATACCCGGATTCTCTGGTGTTCTGGCAACAGGCATGGAATCGTCTGACGCCGAGGTTTGTCTATGATCTTGATGAGCATGGGTGGAAATTCTGCAATGAGTTCAAAGAGAGGGCCGGAGGTATCGTTGAAGTCTGCTACAGCGAGGGTGAGAAGGTCTTCTGGGCAGGTCGCTACCGATGCCATGTCTTAAAAGAGAAGAATCCCGGTGGGTACAAGGGCGATCAAGCACAGGTAGTGGGTTCATCCTCGGTGGCCCTCATGATTAAGTCCTATACTGACTATGCGACCCCACGAAAGGCGGCAGCATCACTCGCACAGGCTTCCATACTGCCTCGAAAGCCTGGAGATGCCGACCAAGCCAAAGAGCGCGCTGACCTCAGGCGTCAGCTCCAGCACATGTACAAAGACGGGGTTCTCCCGGTGGACTGCATGGTATTTGAGTACATGGGTCACAATCCCGTATTGGAGAACTTGTTTCGTACCTGCACCAGGACCGTTGCTGCTGGCACAGTTATAGTACAGGCTGGCCGCGTTCGGAAGGCAGACGAGCTATTGGAGGGAAGCAGCCATACTTTTATATCATCGGGAACAGGGGAGGGAGGCGAAGAACACTCTCGCGAAGCCAAGAAGCAACGCAGGTAGACATCCTAGAGGTTAGCACGCACTCACTTTTACTGTACAAGGATTTGACAAGAACTCCCCTCTCGCTGCCGCAGAATTTTTTAACATTGGCCTCGAATTCTTGCGGGTGGGGGGCGTTGTCATAGAGACGATGTTGATGAAAGCTAAGGGGCCTAAGAATCAACCAGAGAAACGAAAGATAAGATGTAAAAGCCAACTGGCAGCATCCTTTAGTCATTATGTGGTCGAGAGAGTAGAAGCAGTTATTCAATTATTAGATCTAGTTACCCACTCGCTGCCGCCTTCGGTCCATAACCTGTCTAAACTTATCTTTCGTCCCTATCCTCGAACCTGGTATGGCTGCGTCCTTGGGGTCAAACTCGTCTTCAGGTCTATACGTATAATCCAGTCCACCATTCTCTCGTTCTGTGTCCATGATGCGCGCATACTCCAGGAACAAGCTGCTCGCAGGTGCTTTCGTGAGCAATCGAGCATAGACGGAAGGGGGGCAGAACGACGAACCGGAACATGTACGCAGTGAGATCGGCCTTCCGCCAATGTGTCAAACTCCACTCCCGGCCGGCGAGGGCAATCTTCTCCGCGAGTTTGGGATGGGCGTTGAGTCCTGATGGGTCGCCCCGGAAAAAGTAGAGGATGTCGAGGAGGTCAGAATAATCGACCTGAACGGGGATGTAGTGCAACCAAGGCTCGACACGATCAGAGAACCTAAGGGTCCAACGTGAGCTCCTGGGTGGGTCACCAGAGTAGGATCAACCTACCATTCTTCATAGATCGTCGACTTGAACACCAGGCTATTCGACGTGATGAGTCGTTTAAAGCGAGAAGACCAGGCGTTCCCATCGACATCGATAGTGTATCGATACTTGCCCTGCTTCTTTCCTTCTTGCCAAGTCCTAAACTCGTGCTCCCTCGTCAATGTCTTACAAATATCAGGATCGCACTCCAAAGGCTGGCTGGCAAACGCTGCGTCCGTCATCTTCCCTATAACACCCCTGATCGAGCTGTTTATGAGAGCAGGCTCCCCAACCACCCACTGCTTGCCTGGAGGACTCTGAAGCACCGATTCCGCCGTCGTTGGCTTGCCATTCGCAGGGTTTGCCCAATCGACCAGTCTCGGTCGCTGGGAGAACTGCCATTGATTGACAGCACGGTAGAAAAGCCCCGTTGTTCGTCCCCTCCACTGTAAACGCGAATCGGGCTTTTGGAGAAAGGGTGGGTCGTCACTGCGAGGTTCGATGTCCTCGACCCAGTTGTAGGGTATTGCGACAGTAATATCGTGGTGCAGCTTGGAGGGGCTGTAGCTGAATTGGGGAACGATCTCCTTAAAAGGGACGCTGACGCGGTCGCGGGAGACAAATTGGCCGTGGGTGTAGAGGTGGGAAGGGTGCAGACAAGGGTCCATGGAAATTTGGTGGTCATGGATGAACGTCTTGCCCAACTTGGTGCTGGTGTTGAACTTCATCCGTGCAAGGTCTGAGAGGGAAGGCAGAGAGGAGTAGTTGTACTGGTGAGCGAGAGCGGGTGCATTGGAGCGACAAGCTGCTAGATAACCCTGTCGTGGGGGTGGCGGAGGGCTATTAACGTCGATATCTGAGGGGAAGTTAGACATTCCTACTGGTGCCAAAGTGTACTCATTAAACGTACATGTGTTTTCCTTCCCAGCCTGAATGGCAGACTGCAGCAAGTCGTAGTTGCTGAGCTGGGCTGGGTTATCGTGGGGATTAAAGTTAGCTCGGAATGGCGGAATAAAGTCTATGACTTCTTGCAGAAGCGGCTTGAGCTCTCGATAACCGAGTGTGAAGGCTTGTTTTTCGTGATGGAAAGCATACGTGATGAGTTCGAGTTGACCTCCGATCGACGTTTTGCCAATGGTGTAAGTATCCTTTTTCGATTCCCAGCTACGTAGGGTCTCTTGCAACCGTCGAGGGTCAATACCCCAGAAGGGTGCCAGGTTGCTAGAGATGAGGTCGTATTCGTCGGGCAGTGGTACTCCATAGGTTTTCACATATATCCACCTGCGGCATAATCAGACAGACTGGCAAACTCCACGATATAAGAAACGCACCAGTCATTGAATCCCCGCGGCGGTTTCCGCCCGTATCGTCTTTGGTATTCCTCGCAAGCTTGCTTTAGTGTCCGGCTTGCTCTGTCATTCTTCTTTTTCCACCTCCTCTCTGCCCTCTCCATCAGCTCAAAGATGGGGTGAGGCCCTTCAGGGTTGACCTCGAGCAGGCCATCGCTCCGGTATGTGTGAGCTGCGGGAGCAAAGTTTACACGCTGGCTGCGTGCCGGTACGTCGCTCGTCGAGGTGATATTGAACCCGAATGCGTCCTGTGACCAGAACTTGCGCACAAAGTCAAGGCCTTTGGGTGTCGCAGTTACACCCATGAGCCATTCCGTCCACTGGACGTAGATTGTGATTCCAAATATAAAAAGAAGTGTGATGACAGCGGTTCGCCGCGACCGTAAGCGCCCGGGTAGGAATCGAAGCCATCTAGGTCCCGCCATCGTTGAGCAGGCAGGAGCCCCGGCCGTCGTCAGTTGGAGCACTCTGGTGGTCGTGGTGCGGAGGAGAGTTTACAATCAGGGTCTAGTAAACCTCGCCGATCGCATGCTCGAAATGATGCCAATGATGTCAATGTACCAATAGAGACTGTAGCGTAGACGAGTGTGCACCGAGAATGAGACCCAAGAGCTTTAGCGGAGATTTCCAAAGTCCACTAGAGAGCTTTAGCCCTGCCGGGTGACACTTCTGGTGGTGGCTTGAAACGAAGAAAAGGCCGCTGCCTGGCATTTTCTCTTGTCCACCGTGTCGGGATGATTTCCCACAGGTCTGAAGGCGCATCATTTCCAAGTTGGGTCACAGACGTTGCGGAGAAGCGGGAGTTCCAGGTTCGCCAAGACTGACGCTCAAGGGCAACTTGTGCTGGGCCTCAGCGCAAGTTAAACACAGTGTGTATATTAACCCTCTGTACTACCTGGATACCAGACGTGGATGTGCCCACAGGGAGCAGAACAGCTCGAAACTGAGAAGCTCAATCAATGTGTTGAATAAACATTTAGGTCACTCGTTTACACAGCATTTGCTGAGATGAAAACTATGTTTCGAAAAAGATTTATGTAGCCATATAAAGTGGTACGTATATACCCATAAACTTTGTCCATAAATATAGTAAAACAGGGTCCTTGGTACTCGAACTCATTAAGCCTTTTGAGACTCAACATCACGGCGACCTTGTGGAACCTGACTGAGAGGAAGAGAAGTCTCCGACTTTGATGCAGTATTCTCAGCGAGCAAGCGCCCTGGGTGACAATAGTTGAAGGTATAGATAGCCAATACAACCATGGCCCCGTCGAGGACGTCTAAGAATAAGAGCTTCAGGCGCCGATTTAAGGATAAAGTGGTAGAAGGCTTACTGAAGTAGAGTTCGGTCGTGATGATTCGCCCATTCCACCCATCAGACAGCTCGATAGTCCGGTACACAGCTCTGAAATTGCGGTAAGCATGACACAGGAGGGCAATAGAAAACAGAGACTTGCCGAATGAAGAGGCAAACGGTGTTGAATACGAGCCCAGCGAGCATCAGCCGAAGCTTGCTAGTCAATTCACCACGAGCCATGAACTCAGTGTGCTTCATGCCAAAGCTTCTAATAGGCCTATTTTTGGAGTAACGGACGCAGTACTCGGTAGCCATGATCGAATAGATCACAATGATAGCTGGAGCAGTGATAGGTGAGCGATAGAAGTTGTTGAGAGATGATGGAGATCGTACCCAGTTGGAAGGCAATGCCACCCAGCATGATTCGGCCTCCACGGTTAGCCTCCTCGAGAGTCTCACCCATCGAGGCAATGGCACCTCCGACGGCTTGGATAACCAACGAAATGACATCCTGAAAGACAAGCAAACGGATGAGTACTCGAGTACCTCTCCCTGGGTGGGACTGCTTACGCATGTGCAGAAAATGATCGTATCTGAGGACGAAGATTAGTTTGCGTTGAAGCTAAGAGGCGACCGAAACTCACACCAGCGCGCAGTAATACGACTGTAGGGAGAGCCCAGAATCCTGATGATTCGCCCAAAGATAACGAAGTTGGCGGCAAGGAGAGGCGTAGGACCGATGATTGTCGAGACAATTCTGTGGCATCCATACCTTTGAGTACACGATACTGATCAAGAGCTAAAAGGTGAAAACTGACTGGATTTGAAAGGGAGTAGCACCAAGCGGGTCATAATGTGCCCACAGACGGCCTGACCATCCTAGGATCTCGAGCACACCGCACAGTACAACGGTCCCAAGCATGAACCAGGTCCGTCGGCAAATAGCCTGAACGAAGTGTGCGCCTGGCCTCTCAGTGAGCTCCTATTTATGATAAGGATTGAACTGTTGCAGACGTACCAGTTGAGACCGAGAAAAGAACGATGAAGACAATGGCAATAGGGAGACTCGGAACGTATCCGTATTGCGCATCGAGAGGGATCTCTTCTGGTGGAGAGTCAATCGCCGGTCAGAGGGGAAATACGGGATCGTCAACCTACCAAGAGAATCGTTACCAGACATCCTGAATTAAACGGTGAATGATAGGAAAGAAAACTCGAGTGAAAGGACCAGTCTAACGAGACTGGAGAAGAGAAAGGAAGAGGCAGCTGTGGTGTGCAATTGCGAACATTTCCTTCGGCTATTTGAAAGAGCCTGAAGCGCAGCAGGTACACAGGATATATGAGATGAGCTTGCCTCAGTTTTACAACGAGGAGCGAGGAACCAAGCGTGGTTGTTAGCGGGATCATTGAAGAGATACGTAACAGTATTCACTTTACAGCTCATGGCACGGAAAGGCGGAAGTGCTGCAAAAAGGCGCTGAATCGTGCATAACATTAACAGTGGTATCGCGGGGATCTGGGAAACCCCTGACAACGAGGCCCTGTATCCTGTCGCCGGGTAAATATCACCGCCCTTTACGCAGTCAGTCCATCAGGGAGGTGCTGCGAGCTTTGCTTTTAAATTTCCGCAGTGTGAACTGCTGCGTTACATCATTTGTGATGGGACCTGGGTGCCTCGGGCACATAAACTTTGCATTTGGAAATGATCACATCTGGTCGTTGTGAGGCTAAAGAAGGGGGCCGGCAACCATGACGCTCGCTAGCGTTCACCGCGCCACAAATTGGAAGTAGCGTTTACTTTTTGAGGCGACACGCTCGAGCTCTGAATCAGGCTCCCTAGCAGGGAAGTCGCCATGAGCTAACGGTGGCGAGAGACGACTGTCCATGTTTACATACCCCATCGTATGATTCCCTTATCTCTCGTCCAGCGTGTGCCTTCATCGCCCGGATACCGACTGAATCACCCTCATGCTCTATCATGAAGAAATGGGTGGTGGGGTCTGGCCAACTGCGCTGGCACTGAACGTCCATATACTGCAATGTCCGAATCTTGCCTGCCCACGAGACGGCGATGGCCTCTTCTGGGGGCTTCGTGATGGCATTGGAATCTTCTGGTCGCCATACAGCCATACCCTTGATGGTGAGAGAGACGTACTCCAAAGGTACGGTAGCAAGGGTGCCAGGGACTTCGAAGCACTTATACACGAGGGTGAGAGGAATCGTCAATATAAATGTCCATCCTATCATATATAGTACTCACACATAGATGGGTTTGATCCGTCGAGGTTGCCTTGAGGGATACTTTCAGGAATCTCAAGGGCGGCAATACTTCTCCAAAGCCATTCCACCAGGCCAGGGCTCGAACAGGGTGTTGGAAAAAACTAAGACACTTGAGGTTCGATAGCGCCCTTGCGACTGCAAAGGACTCGGACGTGTCCGTTTCCATCGATGTTCCCCAGTTGTGATACAACCGCAGCAAACGCAGTGTTTTCAGGGACACTGCATTTGAGTTCTTCAGGGTCAACAGTTGGTCAAAGTGGGTGGTGAGATGCACGAGGTGAGGGAAGGCCACTTGAGGGAAAGGCCTGGAGCTCTCGGCACGACAACAAAAGATAGTGAGAGTGTGTATACTGGGAAAGTCTTCCGCTATCCAGCTTAGCGGTAAATCGCAGTCGCTAAGCTCCAAATTCGCGAGAGAAGGAAATAAGAATGGGTCCAAGAGGCGATCGGATGGAGTAAAAGCATTAAAATCGAAATTGGAGAGTTTCAGCGACCTGGTGTGGTTTCTAATGTGACTATGACCCAGAAAGCGCCACAGTCCATCTTCAGGCGTGACTCTCAGCGGCGTGTCCGACATTCGATCCCTCGCGCCAAAGAGCAACACTGATTCAGGCTGTGGCAAGGTTGGAGAAGAGCAAGCTGCGTTTCCCAGCGACGCTGATGTTTCCGTTCCAATTCTGCCGATGGAGATGGTCTTCAAACGGTGACAGGCCAGCAGTGTTGAGATGAACTGAGGCGAAGAACGGATGATCTCCTCCATTACGGCATCTAGTTCATGTTCGTCCCCAATCACAAATTCATGCAAATTGGGCATGAGTCGCAGAGCACTGGTAAGCAGCGGTGACCACGTCATCGAGGGTATTATGTCTGTGTGTTCCGTGACAGCTAGTACCTCGGCAAAGATCGTGACTCCCACTTACGGTGCTTTCTCAAGGCATTGCTCGTGATCTTTAGCCTTCGTACGTGTCGCCCTAAGCCAGTGGCGTCACCATCCCGTTGAGGGTCGCTTGTAATCAGCTTTAGGAATGACACCAACTGGGTTATGTCCTTGTCGAGGGAGACAGAGTGTAGCAAGTGGGGAAGAGCGAGTGAGTGAAAGCGCGAAGACACCCGAATCAAGATAGAAAGGGAAAAGGAGTCGCAGTGGCAGAAAATAGTGTCGAAAACGTCGTCAATGAGGATGATGCTCATGGTGGTGTGAGCAGAGCCAACTAAAGTAGGAGCACAAGCGAAATGAGGCACTCGGAACGAACTTATCGGACCGAGATTGACGGATCAATCCCAGTGAGAATGCCCGATGGCGGCGGTTGGCGAAAAATCAATTAAACTGGGCGAAAACGTAGTCTCCGTTGCTGACCATACCACTTCTGATGATGAGTCGAGTAAGAGTTGAGGCGGCACGCTCAAAAGCGAGTCAGGTTCCCGCCTCTGGGCCCCTCGCAGAAGTAAGCATGAGCTAACAGTGGCGAAAAACGGCTGTGAGTGTTTACATACCCCTTCGTATGCCTCCTTTACCTTTAGTCCGGCCTGAGCACTCGACTCTCGGACACTGACAGAATCGTCTCCACGCTCTATCGTCAAGAAAAGTCGAGTGCGGTCTGGCGGTCCCCAGTTGCGCTGAAGTCGAATATCCATGTACTGCAAAGTCGGGATCTTGCTTGCCCATGAAACGGCGATGCCTCCTTCAGCGGGCTTCATGGTGATATCGAAGTCCTCTGGTCGACCTAGAGCTCTACCCTTAATGGTGAGAGAGACGTACTCCAAAGGTACGGTGGCAAGGGCACTAGGGACTTCGAAACACTGTGCAGAGCAGATAAGCATGGGGGGCCAAGACGCATCGTCAATATCGGCCATACGCGCAACTATTAGTACTCACACAGACACGCGCCCGATCAGCCGAGTGTCCCACGTTCAGGGATATTGTCAGGGATTTCAAGGGTGGTAATGCCTCGCCAAATGCCTGCCACCACGACGGGTCTTGAAGCGTATGCTGGCTGAAAGCAAGGCTCTCGAGGCTCGTCGCAGCTCTTGCCACTGCAAATGATTCCGACCTTTCATGATCTCCGTTGATACCCCAGCCAAAGTTCAAACGCAGGCGACGTAGCCTATGCAGCGCCAGTGCGTTCGATTGCATCAACATAACGAGTTGAAGAAAGCTAGCGGCGAGATGTACGAGTTGGGGAAAGGCCACTTGAGGAAAGCTCCCAGAGCTGTGTATTCGACCGCCATAGACTACAAGGGTATGGATACCAGGAGCAGCTGCCGCTAGCCAGCTCAGCGGTAAATGGCAGTCGCTGATCTCCAACTTGATGAGGGAAGGGAATAAGACGTGATTGCTGAAGGGAGTGAATGCATTGAAATCGAAATTGGAGAGTTGCAGCGACCTAACGTGTTTTTGAGTGTGACTTTGAAGTAGGAAGCGCCCTAGACCGTCTTCAGGTACAACTTTGAGCGGTTTTTCGAACATGCGATCATTTCCGCCAAAGAGGGACAACGATTCGAGTTGAAAGGCTGGAGCAAACGTAGACCAAGCGTTTCCCAGCGACGCTGATACTTCCGTTCCAATTCTGCCGAGGGATATGGCTTTCAAATGGTGACAGGAAAGTAGGGTTGGGATGAACTGAGGTGAACACTGGTGATCTCCTCCATCACACCATCCAACTCGAAGTCGTCCCCAAACATAAATTCATGCAGATTGGGCATGAGTCGCAGAGCGCTGGTTAGTAGCGGTGCCCATGTCGGTATGGGTACTGTCTCGGTGTACTCCGTGACGGCTTCCACCTCGGCCATGGTCATGGACTGTGCTGTGTGCCATCTGCGGTTCTTCATCAAGGCCTCGCTCGCGATCCTTAGCCTTCGTACGTGCCGCCCTAGGCCAGGGTCGCCAACATCCTGGCGGTGGTCATCGCTTGTAATGAGATTTAGGAATGACACCAGATGGGTTAGATCCTTCTCGAAGGAAACAGAGTGTAGGAGGTGGGGAAGTGCAAGTGCGCTAAAGCGCGAAGACACCCGGGTCAGGATTGAAAGGGAAGAGGGGTCGCAGTGGCAGAAAACAGTGTCCAAAACATCGTCGATGAGGGCGATGTTCATTTTGACGCGAGAAGATCCAGCTCTTCAGGAACACCTGTTATGGGAGCAAATTGAGACAATCGGAACGATCTTCAAAGAAGTCGTTGGGTGCGACTCGGACCAAATTGGCGGATCAATGTTCAGCCTCTTGCATGGCATGCCAAGTTGCTGGAACGTCAGGAATAAGGAAAAGATAGGTAACTCAGACTTCTTCCTTGTCATTAGAGAACATGCTACGAGCCCTTCAGCTTGCGCAATCCAGGCAAGCTTACGGACGAGCTTCAACGCGAAGACGATCTTCAGGGGCGAGCGTCACGGTCTCGACAAACTTTACATATCCGAGAAGATTCCGATATAAAGTTTACAAAGACTCTTTGACAGTCTTTTACGGGCGGTGGACATCCCGGGAAACACACCTAGACCAGTGCGAGACAGGGGTGTCTGCCCATACGGGGATATCAGCCACGACATTCGCATCTCCGACCAATGAGCTCTTTCTTACTTGCCACCATCCCCGCCTCCATGTCGGCTTCGCCGAATATGATTTCCTACTTGAAGGCTGCCACTTTTGGCTCACCTCATGGACATAACATTTGTCTGAAGTCTCTATCAGTGCCTAGGCAGATTTCATCACAGATACTTCGTGTTACGCAGGTCTATCATTTGGATTGCTTGCGCCCTGATTTGCTTAGCTCGGCAAGGTCCCGTTTATAGTCGACATCAGCGCGAGGTGCGCTTGTTCTCCGTATTTGTGCCGCCCTGGAATTCATACGACGTCCTAGTGCTCAGCTTGATCATGACGACACCAAAGGTCTACACTTCCTCGCATCCACCAATCCCGGCAATTCGTCGCTCAATATTCACCTACTTGTTTGAAGACGAATGGACCAATGAGGGGGGCTCACCAAAGGATCCTGCGTACATTGATGCAGGGACGAACCAAGCGCTCTCTAGACAGGATGTAAAGACTGGAGCGCTGAAACTCGCCTGGGGGCTGCAGAACCGGGTTTCGCTCGGTTCAGGTGGCCCATTGAAAAGAGGAGACACAATCATGCTCATGAGTCCCAACTCGCTGTCGTGGCCTCTCGCTCTCTTTGGGTACGTTTCATATTCGACTCCTTAACCCATAACATCCTGACTTACTTGAGACCATAGGAGCGTCGCGGCGGGCCTCAGAATTTCGTTCGCAAGCTGCTCAGCCACACCACGCGAGCTTGTGCACCAATATCTCGATAGCAAACCTCGGATCATCCTCGTCGCAAGCCATCTCGTCCCTGTCGTCCGAGAGATGTTCAATTTGGTTGGCGGACCTTCAGCCCAGGATGTTGAGGAAAGGATTTGGGTTATGGACGGCCTCGCAGACTACGCAATCTCTGCGAAGGCCGCTGTCAGGAAGGACGGAGCGCAGGACTGTGTGCACTTGATGAAGGGGGAGGCTTTGAAGAGCGCAGAAAGATTCGATGGAGACGCGGCCGAAGAGACGGTCTATATCTGTTACAGCTCTGGAACGACCGTACGTTCTTTCTCGGTCTCTTTGCGATAGGAAACTCACAATTATGCTCAGGGCAAACCCAAAGGCGTCGAAGTGAGTCCCTGGACGTCCTAGTTTCCGCATCATAGCACTAAGTTCCCACCAAGACCTCACACAAGAATATCTCGTCGGTGCTCAGCATGACACAAGCCCTTTGGAAAGGATGCGAGACGCCAAAAGATGTTTACCTGGCTGTCTTGCCGGTGTATCATATGTTCGGTGAGACCATTTCCATCCACCAACGTCAAGCCCAGCGCTCACCCATACCTCTCTCGCAGGACTAGCAATCCAACTTCATTACCCCTTCCGCCGTGCCAAACCCGTAGTCATGGTCAACACCGGATTTAGCGTTCCCTCCTTCTGCCGGGCCGTCGAGCGGTACAAGGTGACGAGCGTACTGGTTGTACCTCCAATCATCTTGGACTTGAGCGAATCAAAGGGTGAGTGTTACCTTTGCCAGATGCACGAGCTTAGGAGGCTGACAACACTTTCCAAGAACTGGACAAATACAATCTCAGCAGCATCACCAACATCTCTTCTGGCGCTGCACCCTTGTCAATCGCACTGGCAACCAAGTTCTTGGACAGGCTAAAAGCTCGCGGCGCCAACCCAGTTTTGCTTCAAGGTTAGACCTCATCTGCTCTTGTCGCATGCGCCCCCAACTCTCTTTTATAAATCCCGGGCTAACGTCTTTTACTTTCAGGTTGTGGTTCGACTGAAACGACATGCCCATGTCAAATCGTGCGACCCGAGGAATCGGTGAAGAAGTTCGGAAGTGTGGGAGCGCTGCTACCGAACATCGAGGCTAGGCTTATGGTTGAGGCACCGGGAGACGGAAAAAGTGAGTTCAGAGACGCGGAGAGGGGGAAGAGGGGGAAATGTGGCTGAAGGGCCCAACCATCACCAAAGTATACTTCGTCCAGTGTTGCCTGTGCGTTCGTTTGCTAATCCGACACTGCCAAACCTACAGGGCTACCTGAACAACCCTCAGGCCAACGCTTCAACATTCACGAAGGATGGATGGTTTCGCACCGGAGACGTGCTAAGGAGAGATGAAGACGGGTACTACTACATCATGGATCGCAAGAAAGAGATGTTGAAATACAAGGTTCGTTCTACCAGATTACTCGCAACCAGATCACAGTCGCTAATCCCTCATGCAGGGCCACCAAATTGCACCAGCTGAACTCGAGAGCTTGCTCATGGAAAACCCGGAGGTGGGTGACGCAGGGGTTATTGGGATCATGGATGTGTACAGCGGCAACGAGCTGCCTCGGTACGTCTGTATTCGTAGCGATGACTCGTGTTTGTCTCACACTGGCCTTTTGAAGAGCGTACGTTCGACCCGCCGACCCGGACATTCTAAGCAACCCAGCAGAGAAGCAAGCCTATGAGAGAAGGATCGCCAAGTGGGTGGAAGGCCAGGTTTCGTCGTACAAGTATCTGCGAGGCGGTACGTGTGCTTGTATTCTGGGTTGCGTCCTGGGATTGACGAAGATATCTTTCCCTTCTCAGGTGTGATTGCAATTCCCGAAGTGCCTAAAAGGTGAGATTCTGTGCATGAGACTATACAAGTGGACACAGCTGATCCGTCTCTAGCGGGACGGGCAAGATACTAAGAAAGGAATTGAGGGAGTGGGCAAAGGCTGAGGTGGCCGAGAGAGAGAAGCGGAGAGCGGTGGGAGCTAGATTATGATACAGTATAGTAGGGATCACACACAATATCGTACTGCAATATTAATGAGAACGTGAAATGTCCCAAGGTTTTACTCCCAGTCGATCTCCCCAAATAGTGCCTATGCCCTACAGGGTAAAGGAATGTTGGGTCCAAACTCAAGAGCCTCTAACAGCAGGTTCGTGTTAGCGAGAAGTGACATACAGCGATGGCTCGTCGACGTACCACATCTATGATTCCCGTATCTTCGATCCAACACGGATACCCAACCTTCGGACTCTGACCAGTGAGCTTTTACGCTTTATCTTGAAGGAATGCGTGCGGGCGTCCCTTTCCCAGTTGCGCCGAAGCCGAACATCTATATTCTTCAATGTTGGAATCTTGTTTGCCCACGAGATGGCGATAGACCGTTCAATCGACGTTGTGGCTTCCTCTGGTAGGCCCAAGGATTGATTCAGACCAGTGACGCTGAGAGATAGCGTACTCCAAAGGCACGTTTGCAAGGGCATCGGGAACTTGGAAGAACTGATTGTAGTAGGTAAGCTATTGTAAGCGCATTGCTCGTTTCCAACGGTTCTGTGACTCACAGATAGACGTGCCTGATCAGCCGAGGCCACCCACAAGGAGACATTCAGGAACCGCAGACTTGGTGGCAATGCCTCGCCGAATGCTTGCCACCACGGCAAGTCACTAACGTAGAAGCAGGTTTGTTCAAACATCAGACTCCTGAGCCTGGATGCTGCCCTGAGAGATGCGAATGGTGTCGTTTCCTTGCAGAGGGAGTACTCGCGCCGCCCGAAATCAGCTTGCAAGCGCAGGCAGCGCAGATTCTGAGGAACCAACGCATTCGACTCCACCAATGCTATGACTTGGTCGTATCTAGCGTAGGCACGCACGAGGAGAGGAAAGGCGACGTGACAGAAGGGCTTGGAGCTGTAAATGCGACTGCGGTCGATGTCAAGGGTACGAATGCTTGGAGCGGCTGCCACTATCCAGCTCAAGGTATTTCGCAGCTATCGACTGATAGCTTGCTGACCGAGGGAAATAAGATGGGGTAGTCGCGATTGAGGTGAGCGAACGCATCTAGATTGAGCGTGGAGAGATGCAGTGAGGTGATGTGTTCTCGAATCTGATCGTGATGTAGGAAGCGCCCCAACCCATCTTCAGGTCCAATTTGCAGGGGCGTTTCCACTGGCATCCGTTCATCTCTGTTGCCGAAGAGGGCCACAGTTTCAAGTCGCAACGCTGGATCGAGGGTAGAGGAAGCTTGTCCGAGAGACAATGAAGCTTCATTTCCAATCTTGCCGAGGGAGAGCTTGGTTAGGCGATGGCAAGCCAGCAGGTTTGAGGTGAATTGGGGTGCATGGTGGATGACCTCCTCCATTTGATCGCCGAGTACGAAGTTGCGAAGGTTGGGCAAGAATTTCAACGCGCTGGCGAGCATTGGCGCCCAAGTCGCCGCAGATATCGTGTCGGTATATTCCGTGCAATCCTCAATCTCCAAAATGGACATCGATTCTGTAATATGCCACACCCGGTTTTGCAATAGGGCATCGGCCGTGATCTCTAGCCTTCGTACGTGTCTTCCTTACCAGAGGTGACACCAGCTTGGTGGCCATCAGAGCTCGTAATAAACTGGAGGAAAGACATCAGCTTGTTGATGTGCTTCGCGAAGATTACTGAGTGTAGAAGATGAGGGAGTGCAAGTGCGTGGAGGTGTGAAGACACCTGGACCAGGGTCGCAAGGGAAGAGTATGGGCAGTGGCAGAAGACATTGTCCAAGACATCGTCGATGAGTGCGATGGACATGGTAGTATATATGCAAGAAGAGCGTCGTCGGTTGTCGTGATTTATTTATGATTATCATATGGAGTATACTACCGAAACCGTTGGGCAGTCGCTTCAGCGACTCGTAAGTCTGACCAATCCAAGACGTTTGCCACATGGGGGAACCACTGGCTCCATCGCACGGCCCACCCATCGATAGAGCCTGGCGCGTCACGGCGTAGCTGCCAGCTAGCAGCGATGTTCTGGTGACTGGGGGACCCGGCCGAAAGCTAGTGGGATGGTGAATCCCTAACAGTCTAAGCAACTCTACGGAGATGAGAGAAGATTTTCCAGGTGGCTGAAAGGCAGGTTTCAGCGTCGTATACTCATCTTCGCGGGAGTACGTGCTCCGAGTCTTCCTTAATTTACCAAGGATGATACACTGGATTCGCTAAAAGAGTACGGAGTGTCCCAAAGTTTACTCTCGGTCTATCGCACTACGTCTATGTGGCATCCTAAGACTCCCTTGCCCTCGGTGCAGGATAGATGCCTAACCCTCGGACACTCACAGAATTACCTTGACGCTCTATCATAAAGGAATGCGTAACGTTGGGGCTCATCAAGCTGTACTGATGCCGAACGTCCATATGCCGCAACGAGGGGATCTCTTTCGCCCATGAGATGGCGATGCCCTCGTGAATCGGCTCTGTGGCGACTGCCGAGTTTCTCTGGTCGAGACAAGAAGTGGTCGTGATCCACGACGGAGAGCGACACATACTGCAAAGGCAGTCCTCGCAAGGGCACTAGGCACCCCAAAGATCTGCTCATAAAGCCAAGTAAGCGATCCAGACACATCCCTACAGTGGAAAGATACTACTCACACATAATCGTGCCTCATCAACAGACATCGCTTGCAAAGAGACGTTCATGAACCGCAAGGACGGCGATGCCTGACTAAAGGTCTCCCACCAAGGAAGGGAGCCAACGGGATGGCTGCAAAAACGTGATACTTTTCAGCCCTGGCTGCCTTGAGAGGCGCGAGTGGCGACGTGGCTTCGTCCCAGTTGACGGATCCTAATCGCAGACAGCGCAGAGTTTTAGGGTCGAATGCGCTGGAGTCGAGCAGAGTGGCGACTTGATGATGACTCTGAGCGTCGAGACTGCGCGAGGCGAGGAAGGGCTACATGAAGTAGAGGCCCCGATCTTTGGATGTGGCTAGTGCCGAGCTGAAGGGTGTGGATGCCAGGAGCGAATGCGGCAAGGGAGCTCGACGAAAAATTAGCAGCCCACGAGCCTCAGCTTGCCAAGAGAAGGAAGTAAGCTGGGCGGGTCGCGATTGAGAGCGAGTGAGCGAAGTGAAATCCAAATAGAAGAAGATCCAGCGACTTGATGTACTGCCCGATGCTGTCGTGACGAAGGAAGCGACCTAATCCATCTGTAGGGGCGAGTCCTCAGCGCCTCCTTTTGCGCGCTATAGAGGAACACAACTTCAAGTCGCAAGGTCGGGAGCGAGGGCTAGAGCAAGCGTTTCCAAGCGATGCCGAAGATTCCTCTCCGAAATCGCCCAGGGAGAGGTATGTCAACAGTGGGTGCGAGAGTAGGGTCGACATGAACTGAGGCGAGTGATGGGCAACTTCCTCCACATGCTCGTCGAGCATGAATGCACGCAGATTTGGCATGAAGTTCAGCGCACGGGTAAGAATCAGGGGCCCAAGTATCCACAGGAATAGCGTTAGCGCCTTGCGTGCTACCGGACGAGGTCTTCAGGTTTGCGATAAGGCGTGGGGTGTGATGTTCAGCCTTCGTACGTGTCTCCCAGCACCAGAGGTCGTACCACCCCGCCGGTCACCACCGCTCGTAACAAGCTCGAGGAACGATAATAGCTGGCCCACATCCTTCGTGATTCTCACCGAGTGTAGAAGGTGGGGGAGTGCATGTGAACGAAAGCGCGAAGATACCAGGGCTAGGGCTCGAAGGGAAGGGGTTTCGCAATCGGCGAGGATGGTGCTCAAGACGTCGTCGATGAGGTCTAGAATCATTGTAGCGTAATGAGAGGAGGTTTTAGAAGAGCGGGTTGCTCTTATATATGGAACAAATTGAGACACTGGGAGCGATGACGTAGGCGAGACGTGGACCGGGACTAGCAGATCGCTTTTAAAGCTATCCTCAAAAAGCTCTAGAGAAATTTCTTAACATATCTCCGCGCATTAGGCCAGAATCATCCTCTTCAAGCATCCCGATAAAAGGACAGCTGTACCCCAAGCACCCGGGCATAAGGACCAAGACCAACTTGGCGCTTTGCGTCCATTCCGGCATTTTAGCGTCCTTGACTGGGAACTGGAGGGGACATGACAAAGCTAGTATCAGCTCAATTTTTCTGCCCTCGAGATAGCCTTGAACCACCGTCTATGATGACGACGGTAGAGATTGATTGAACACTTTCAGGGCTTAAGCGCCCGCATCGGGTCCCGGACCGCGTTGAACCAATGCTTCCGAGTCGGGACAGCAGAGGCTTGAACCCGAACCATAGGTCGACATCGCGCTTCCCGCGACGCGACTGCTGGCCAATGAAGACCATCAAACCTCGTCCTTCACTCCCCTATCCTGATGACTGGCAGAACTGGTGAGCTGGCTTCTTCCTCCGTCATCGACATGCTTCAGACTTCTCTCTCACAGGATACCACTGCTTGACGAAGGACTTTCAGTCGCAGGATGACGTTTTCAACATCCAGGACGCAGACGCCCAAGGACTCATGAATCCTCCGTCGGCGGAGGAGCTAGACTCCTTCCACGTTCCAACAAACCTGGAGTTGGCATCGCACATGATGCGAAGGGCCCTACTACTCAAAGTCCTTCGTCGGACTGGCATCCAGCATCAAGCAGCTGAAAGACCTTTGTGATCGATACGATGGTCTCCCTCGGTCTATCAGGGCTAGATTCGAGCCTCCAGCTTCCAAGTTCAAAGGCCTTAAGAGTCTCGTGAAATTTCACATTCGCTCGACAGTATCCCCTGCCAAGAGCTCTGGACTCCCCCGGGAGGAGCTCGAGAAGGCCCTCCGCACTATTGCAGAAGAGGGCGTTGAGGCTCTCTCCAATGAATCCCCCCAACTCGCATCTACCGCCCAAGCCATCGAGGAATTGGCTCATTCAGTTGCGGGAGCTCATCACCGCATACGAAATCATCCAACGTCGACTCCAAGACACGATCCAGCTCTATCATTGCGCCGAGTCCACAGTGCGACTAGTTCCCGACGAAATTCTGCTCAATGTACTGTCTCATGTTGCGGGGTCGGCTCAATCCGGCTCTCCCTTTGTCGACTGCATGGACGGCAGTGCAGCAACCAAAGTCGCGGTTGCACTCACTTGTCGCAGGTGGAACCAGGCGGTATTCAAGTATCCCGAGCTGTGGACCTCTGTTCGCTTTGACTGCTCCTCCTTCAAAGACGTCAAGCTTGCGCCTGCTACAGTCGCCAGGCTCACCCACCACATCGGTCGAGCGCAGCTCGAGGAATCAAGAGGACTGCAAGTTGAGCTTGCCGGCTGGCAGTCCACCTTTTCGCAGACGTCAGCCAAATGGGTAGGCTCCAAGGTGCTAAAGGTGGAAGCGAAATTCCTAGTTCCCCTGATGGAATGCAAGCACCAGTGGTCCACACTCTCAATCCACGCCCACCATCTCTACACCATGTTCGACCGGGGGCTCCTCACCGATGGTTTTCCCAGCTTGGAGTCCCTAACCATTTTGGGATTCTCCACTGCCGCCGAAGCAGAACATATATCCGGCCTAACATTCAACGCTCACAAGATGATGGACGCCAAGTTCCCGAAACTTAGGTCCCTTTCTTTGATTGGATTAGCAGCCGGAGAGGCTGCGTTTCCCATGGTCTCCGACGCTCGCTCCGACGCTCGCCTCAAGAATATCACTCACCTTTCTGTACGAGGACCATCAGCATGCTACAGCCTGTTCGCGTACCTGGACAAGCTTCCAGCCTTGACATCCTTGACCGTCGAAGGCGGCCACAACTATTCCCGGGTCCTCTACCTGACAGGACACGAATCCCGGGCCAAGGCGTGTGAAGCTTCCCCAGCTAGCCTCTCTCAGCACGGGGTGCCAGTTTGTCCGACAGGGTCTTGCGTACCTCATCTGTCCATCTCTGACCCAACTCACAATCTGCACCACGGAGACATCGGACAGCAGAAACTTCTTCTGTACAACTGATTGGAAGAATCATCTCACCCACATCGACTGCGAAACGATCACACAGTTTATCCAGCGTTCAGACTGTGCGTCAACAGTGCACACGCTCCACATCGACCACCTATCCAATTTAATACCTCCTTTATGACCTCGTTCCCATCCTCAGCAACTTGCATACGCTCGACGTCCACCTCTTCCATCATAAGGGGAGTACCGGATTAGGAGATTCCTTGGCGATATCAAATCTGGCAGACTCCCTCTTCCGACTGCTCTCAATCACTGCCAATAACCCAATCTACCTTCCTCTCCTCCAACGGCTTTTAGTAAACCTGCAAAAGGAGCCTCGGAAACTTCCACAATTCGATACAGTTATTCGAAATAATCTCAACATCGCGCAGCTCTCTCAGTTCTGCCGTTCTCGCCTGGAACCACCAAACGGTATCACGTTGAGCCCTGTTTTGAACCGTGTCTGCGTTCGGGATCAGTCGCAAAGCCCTGTCGATCGCGAGGAAGAACCCATCTATGAATTGCGTACCTGGGCGAGGCAAAATGTACCTGAACTCGACTTTCGGGTATGGTTCGACGATACCTGACCTTTGTTCATATGCGAAAATTGAATTAGATATTAGAACTAGTATACAAACCACTAATAAGAGTTAAGTAATCACCCGTGTAGATATGCTTTTATCAATACATGCAATGTCCATGTCGAAGTTCGGAGGAAATTCTCTACTGCCTTGCAAAGAAAACCTCGGCGGAAGCCTCCACATCTTCCTCGACCGCAGGTCGATTACCGGCTGTGGTAGCCTTGCCCCAGAAACCGTCAAAGAAGCCAATACCACCCTCGGTGAAAACAGCCGTTCCAGAACCTGTGAATTTGCCGATATAGCCCGTGTCTCTCTCGCTGCTCCTCATCCTTGGGGGTAGACGGGTGAGACTCATGACGGCAGTGGCATTGTAGAGGGGGCCATCAAAGTGAGAGAAGAAGAGGAAGTCGGCGATGGTCTGGTTCCAGGGTAGTGTACAGAACTGGTCCTTCAGTGAATTCGAAGCCTGGGTAAAGGGTGGCCATATCGCGTCGAAGGTACTCGTATGGGATCTGGGCCTCCCGAGTTGCTCGTGAGTCGGAGAGGTTGATGGTGGAGAGGGTGAATGGCTCGTAGCCTGGTGCGATGAATGTCCCGCCAATATAAGCCTCGATGTCGGGTGATGGTCGTGGCTCTGTGGGCCTAGGGTGTAACAGACTATCGCCGGTAGCCGCTTCTTCTTCTCCTGGAGCACTAGTCGTCTGCGTTTCTTCAGGGGCACAAGGCCCAGGAGATCGTCGACGATCAAGGGGTATACTGCTTGATACCAGGGAATTGCGAGACTATCGTCGGCTGGCGAGGAGAAAGACGCCCACGGATTCGTTACGGATACGAATGAAGAGCGAGTTGGAACCTGGTAGAGCGCCGTCGTGGACCGAGGCGTTGTAACCTCGATAGGATTGCTGGACAGTGCCAAAGGCATAACCGTCCTCGCCTTGGAAAGGCGGTGTTTCGACCCGTTCAAAGACGGAGAGTGGGATATGAGTGGGGTTGAGGATCTCTTTCGACCACTTGACCTATAAAAGAGTCTTTCGTCAACTTCATCCTTTGCAATGAGAAACCTTTGACGTACCAGATCATTCCCGGTTGCGATGACATTTCCGCCTCCTCCCCATTCTTGCCCGCTTCCCTGGGTCCAAAACTCAAACGCGCTTGCGTAACCTGCGCAAGCGAGAGAGGACGTAGCCGCTTCTGGGTCCGCCTCAGCCTCCAATGCGCAAGCAGTGTAGTTGACGTTCTGCCTGAGCCACCCTTGGCTGACCTCGGCACCAGAAGCCTCAAGCCGAGTGTAGTTTGAGCTCGCGTCCATTCCGAGGGGCTGGAAGATGTATTCATCGAGAACGTCATAGTAGGACTTCTTGGTGAGGAGCTCGACAATGTAGGTGATGGCGGCGTAGTTGACATTGGAGTAGGTCATTTTGCTTCGGAATTCGGTGTTGGGGCGCAGGAAGGCGACACGTTCCATCCATGTCTTGGGAAGTATCACGGGGGTTGATGGAGAGGTCGTGTGCTGGGAGACCTGTTCTATGTGCTTTGGACATGGTCAGCCGACGGGCTAGAGGTGTCGTTGAGGTCACGTACCCAGAAAGTCTAACGTCGTGGCCAACTCAGTGGCAGTCTCGTCATACATCTTAAAGTTTGGGACAAAGTCCTTGAGAGGCATGTCCAAAGACCAGGTCTCGCCATTATCGAGCTTGGTACCCTTTTCGTTCAGCCATGCAAGAATGGTCCCCAAGAAGAGCTTCGAGTTGGAAGCGAGAGCAAAGTGGGTCTGAATTAGACGTTAGTATATCGAAAATATCAGCAGGTGGCTTGTAGGTGTTACCCACATCAGATGTTATAGGATCTCCACCGACGGTCCGATTCCCGAAGGTCAGCACGCCATCACCCTTGGGTGAGGTGAACGCAATGATAGCGCCAGGGAATGCCTAACGCCGTAGTGGTGTTCTGGACCAATTCCAGGGTCTCGGGCTTGAAGATAGCATCAGGAGAAACACCTGTACTCCCAATATTGCCAGTGAGGACTGGTGAGGAGACCACGAAGGGGATTAAGCCCAGCCAGATAGCAGAGCTGAGTGGTAGCATCTTGGTGGGGTTTGTCGTGCAATGGATATGGGCTGTGAGGGAGAACAAGGGCCAGCCAGGTTGCTCTTATACAATGGGATGACAAAAGTGATGGGCCATGGCAGATTGCGGAATAAACATGTTCTTCGAGTCTGGGTGGCCCGGGGACGAATTGTACATTGTAACTGGGTTCGATTCAAGTATACTGGTAAAAGAAAATTGGGATATTTCGTGCTGTTTGAGTGAGGGGGAGGGGGAAGGGGGAAGACCTGAAAATTGGCCCGGAAGAATGAGTGTTCTGGGAGGTGTAAAAATTTGGTGCAATAGACCAGCATACATTTATATCCTAAATCTAAAAGAATCTCGAACATCGTCACCCAAGTTATTGAGAACGAGGTGGCACAAAATCGTGTTTTTGGTGCCAAATCAGGAAATCAAGCCCCTTTTCCCAGGAAATCGGCATCTTGTAAGCCCTCGTTCTCAATAACTTTGGTGACAATCTTCGAGATTCTTTTAATTTATGGGCCTGGTCATATGATTGTCTACTATATATAAAATTGGTGTCTCCCCGATGGCTCCTTCTTCGGGGCCATTTTCGAGGTTTTTCCTCCTCCCCCTCCCCCTCACGTAAACAGCACAAAATAACCCATCTTTTTGGACCATTATATTTGAATCGAGCTAAGTTAAAATATACAAGTCATCCCCAGCCCACCCAGACTCAAGGAACATGTTTATTCCACAATATGGTATGGCCCATCACTTTGTCAGTACGCTGTAGGTGGCAGCCAAGCTATGTGTGGCACCTGCAAAGGCTGGTCCAACCGCCCTTCTGGAGCATCAAATCCCTATCCCGCCCAGCTGATATCGCGGCTCCCAAAAGATGGCTGAAATGTTTGCGAAGACGAAAATGACGTCGAAACAAACCATTGAGAACATTGCTCTGCAATGTTACATCCAATAAACGGGAGCGTCCCCTCACAACCCCAACGCTCTCCGCGAAACCCGATTGCATCTTCAATGCAGAGGACCTGGTCTGGAGAATTGCCCTCCAGCGCCGCCATGATATGAATCTTCGGAACGTCAGCTCGCATCATGCAGTGAATGCAAAGTACATACCAAGGGCAGGAGGTTGGAGCAAACCTTGTAAACATGTCCAGAGATGGGATCTCGAGTGGTGAAGGCCCGAGGAGGAAGGCCAAGGGGACCCGGCATGCCTCTGGACGAGGAACGAACATTAATGTGCCTGTGGATTGCAAGACTAGAGCATCTCAAGGCTCCCTATAGCCACAAGAGGTGGAGAACCAAGTCTAAAGTCTGATTTCCGGCTCAGCCAGCATGCAAGTGCTCCGAGAGTCTGCTAGACATGCGATAGACGTGTCCCTTAAGACCGTTGAGCGACTTCCGGCCGCTGATACGCGATGCATAGGTGCAGCCCAGCACGTCAGAGTATTTGGTGAAGCAGAAAGGTTTGAAGACGGCCGGCTAATTCCTTGGCCCAGAATTTACCAGGCTTTTATTCTCCGCAAATTCTCCGATCTAAATTTCTGAGGTGATGCGCCATCAGCGCCCCGTCGGCGAGTCGGCGCTGCATCTCTTGCCTCTACTGTCATCAAGATGGACAGAGTTGGGCTTCCTTCGTTATCGCATGGAGTTGCACAGTCTTGTTCTAGCTGAAATTTCAAATGAATGGTAATGAACCTACGTTCCTGTCGAGGGACGATCGAGTCTCGGGGCCATGCCAGCGTCTACCATGATAGGAATCTTTCCCTATTGCAGGTGTCAAAGGTCGACGAACGTTCCTCACTGGAAGCTTAAATAGCTTCGGAAAGCCTCATGGATCACTTCCGAAGAGCTGGTGCTCACAGTGCGTCCGTACACCTGTATTCACTTACGCTCGACGGTCGTGTGCGGAGCAGCCGTCGCTTGCGTTGAGGTGCTGAGCATGCAGCGAAAAAATGTACGTCTTAGACCTTATTCCTTGGACTGTGATATAGGCTAATATCCACCAATTTAAGTAGCATAACATGTGCAACAATCTTAGGCGAGGAGCCCCTCTTGCACTTGCAAAGTGGATGCTATCTTCGCGCATCACTGGGAATTTGACGCTCAGTGATAGCCGGATTATCGATTAGCAGGTTAAGCGCCCTTGGTGTTCCCCGCAGATTCTCCCTGACGGGATATGAATCTGGGAATAGCCTCCTGCTGTACAGATCGACGCACGTTCGCTGTGCCTGAAGGTTCAAATACGTTCTACTGATAATTAAGGCACCATTCGAAGACATGCTCGCCCGACCTGTAGTCCCTGGTCCCCGTGAACGAGAACCACATCTCACACCACCTCTAGACGCAAGACCGCAGCGAGCCGCTCCCCCTATTCACGCACCGCGACTTGGACATGCCGCCCCAGTCAGCTTTAGCATCGGGGGTCAACGAACCGATGGCCCCCTCGTCACGATCCCTCGAATCAAAGGACACCTTGCGCTTTTGAATGCGTTTTCGGAGCTGAAGCAGGAGGTCATGGAGTGCATGGATGAGGTCCCGCAGATGCCTGTCGATGCTGAGAAGCGGTGGGCGTGGTTCGTCAACTTGTCGGTTGAAAGGTGATACCTTATCTATCCGTGTAATAACGATTCTGAACGCCTTTAGATTCGACCAGTGGGTGAGGAGTCTCACTCCGGAAGATATTCTTGAACTACCTGCAGAGACCCTCCTGCCTCCAGTCGATATTTTGATGGTACGTTGTCCGAGTCCTCGGGTGATAATATCTGACTTTCCATCCGCCTTCCAGGTCTGGCATTCGTACATGCTGAACCCACGGTGGTACGCAGAGGATTCTGAACGCATCTCAAGCGTCGGAAGCCTATACGCACTAGGGAACTTCTGTATGAAGCTGATGGTACGTGGCCGTCCGACACGTTGCATACTGATCTCTGAATCCTGTAAAGCCTCACTTCCCTGATATCCTCGCCTTACCCCCATCTGAAGCAAGAGTCGATCACTTCACCGACCGCCTAGCTATACCCTTTGATCCCCTCACCTCCGCCTCCTGGCACTCGTCGAGCAAAGTACATCTAGTGTCCCTTTTGCTCCAAAGAGCTCACAGTCCGTACGTTTTCACCTGATGAGAGACTCGAATGGCCTGCTGAATCGTATACTCCGCTAGATTATATGCAGGACGATGGTACAGGATACTTCCAAACCGGCTTCAAGACGCAGTGTCCTCGTGCAAGCTGCGGCAAGAAGATCACCAAACAACACCTTCGAGCTCGAAAATTCGCTCCAACACATCATTCGTAATCAAGGTGGCCCTTCTAACATGCTTCCGTATGTTTGTTTCCATCTTATCCTTTCCCTTACCGAAGTCTCACTAGCGTTTAGAGGAATATCGAAGTACACGGCTCAGCCGGAGAGAGACGAGAAAATCAACTCAAGGATTAGAGCCCGTTTCTTGGATCCCAATTCTGTTCGGGACTTTCTGTCAGTTCCGGGTGTGGAGGAAGAACTCTGCAAGAAGATCCTAGAAGACTGTGATTACTCACTGCCAAAGCTGAGAGCTAAAGCAGGTCGAAGCCCGGCGTAGGTCATCTTCCTGCTGATTCAGATGCAGAATCGGAGCTAATCTGCACGATAGGCGAGCAAAGATGATGAGTGCGCATTTGGAGCCCATGGTGTATTCCGTCGAGCTTGCTGGCGCTGTGGGTGCTTATCCAATAGACACGTTGGAATCGCTCGCTAATCCAAAGCTATAGGTCCTACGGCAAGGCAGCTTCGTGGATAAGATGCACGAATTTAGCTGGAGTCGACCAGGGGTACTTTGATGCACCAGATGACGAGCGTGCGTTACAACACGCCCTTGCCCGGTATCACGCGTAAGCTTCCCTCTACCCCATTCAAAGTGCCCCCATCTAACAGGAAGATAGGTTCCTAGACCTCTTATCTTCGTTACCATCCAACTTCTTTGTCCCAACACTTGACATTGACCTTGTCTGGCATACACACCAACTCTTTGCCTCACAATATAAATCACATTGCGAAACCTACGTAGGCCGTTTTATCAACCAGTACGCATTCCCTCTTCCCTCCTCTCTCGAGGTCGGTCTAATACCGTGACAGCGACGACAAAGTCGACACATTCAAGCTCTCCAACGCATTCGACATAACCTGCAAAGCATGGAAAGAGCGCTTCGGGATCCAATACACCTATTGCGGCTGCCCTTCCTCTGGAGGTGACACCATCGGAAAACGCCTCTCCCGGTTCATGGCCAAGAAACCCTCCTCCCCCGACCTCCGAAATTCCTTCTCCTCTCGGCCCTCCTCCCGACGCTCCAGATTCTACAGTCGATTTCCAAGCGGCAACCCACGGAAGCCAACACAACGGCGTCATCTTTACCCCTCTCAACAATGGCTCCAAATGGGATGTCAAGGAACGATTCCTGAAACATCAGGAAACCATGAAGAGCCGAGCCGAGAAGGTGGTAAAAGAGAGGAGGAGGAGGAACTCACTGTATCTTGAGAATGATCAGAGGGATCGGGTGCACGAGTTGGCGTTTTTGTATCCTGTGCCGATGTTTCATCCTCCGCCTGTGGATGGAGGGTGTGTGGCGTCGAATGCGAGTGTCATCAATCCTTCCGGGGCGTGTGGCAATGTGAGTACAAACGATTCTACGGATAGCGGGGCTTTTGCTGATGAGACGATGCAGGGAGATGGCCAGTGCGGAGGGGGAGGGTGCACGGCCGGAGGGTGTGGAAGTGCTGGGTGCAATAGTGTTGGATTTAGCTTTGAAGGCGCGGACGCTGCATGTGCCAGCTGTGGGTCTGGTAGGAACTAGACGCGCACAATAGGTTTCAGAGGGGGGCAATGGATGCATAATGGATCTTCAAGTTCGTAGTATCGCTTTACAGAATAATAATCCAGCGATAAGTGCCTTTCTTCCTTATACAGAATTATTAGCTCACAAACTCTAATCATACCACTTCATATAATTCCCTTGTCTTTACTAAACTCGAGATACCTAACCTTTGAACACTCACAGAGCCATTTCCACGCTCTATCATCCAGCACTCAGGGACATCGTAAGTCACCCAGTCGCGCTGAAGTTGAGCGTCCATATACTGCAATGTTGGTATTTTCTTTGCCCATGTGATGGCGATGGCGTCTTTGGCGAGCTCCACGGTGACATTGAAGTCGTCCAGTGGACGAACAGCCCTGAACTCCACGCTGAGAGACACATACTCCAAAGGCACAGCGGCAAGGACCCCAGGGATTTCGAAACACTGTGCAGGCGTAAGTACGGGGGCAATGCACATCGTTAACCCCTGATAGGCATACTATGCGGCAACAGTACTCACACAGAAACGTATTTGATCAACTGAAGACGCATTCAGGGTTAACTTGAGGGATTTCAAGGGTGGTAATACCTCGGCGAGTGCCTGCCACCACGACAGGTCTCGAAGGCTGTATTGGTAAAACTCGAAGCTCTTGAGGTTTGGTGCATCTCTTGCCATTCCAAATGATTCGGACGTGTCGTCATCCCCCTGGTTTCCAAAGTCGCGATTCAAGCGCAGACAAACGCAAGGTTTGCAGCGCCAGCGCGTTTGAGTGCAACAAGGTCAAAACTTGATCAAAGTTGGCAACGAGGTGCACAAGTTGAGGGAGGGCCACCTGAGGGAAGCGCGCAGAGCGAGGGGGCCGAATGCAATAAATGGCAAGTGTGCGGATACCAGGAGCGGCTGCCGCCAGCCAGCTTAGCGGGAAATCGCAGTCGGTAAGCTCCAGTTCTTCGATAGAGGGGAAGAGGACCGGGTAGCCTGGCTTGATTGGAGCAAACGCGTCGAGGTTGAGATTGGCGAGACACAAAGCCTTGATGTGTGGTCGAATGTGATTGTGATGGAGGAAGTAGCCAAGTCCGTCCTCAGGTGTGATTGGCAGAAGTGTTGCGAAATCCATGTCTTTCGCACCAGAGAGGGACAACGTTTCAATTCGAATGGAAGAAGTTTGGGTAGTGCAGGCCTCTCCCATTGCTAACGAAGCTTCCGTTCCAATTTCACCAAGGGAGAGGGTTCTCAAGCGATGGCACTCCAGCAGGGTCGGGATGAACTGAGGTGAATGATAGACGACTTCCTCCATGACAACGGTCACCTCGGCACAGTCTCCGAAAACAAATTCACGCAGATTGGGCATGAGTCGTAAAGCGGCGGTCAGCATCGGTGCCCACGTCGCCACGGGTATCGTGTCGGTGTATTCAGTGCAATCCAGCATCTCTTCAAAGGTCATGGAGTCGGTCACATGCCACGCACGGTTATGTGACAGGGCGTTAGAGGTGACCTCTAGGCTTCGTACGTGTCTGCCTACGCCAGAGGTGTTGACACGCTGTCGATTATTGCGGCTCGTGATGAACTCGATGAATGACACCAGCTGGATTAGATCCTTCTTGAAGGACACCGAGCGCAGAAGGTGGGGCAGTGCAAGTGAGTAAAAGCGTGAAGACACCTGGACCAGGATCGCAAGGGATGAGAGCTGGCAGTGGAAGAAGACAGTATCCCAGACATCGTCGGTGACGTTCATGGTCATGGTAGTGCGCGTAAACCGACGCTGCCTCTTTAATTGGAATGAATTGTTGGAGCCACTGAGAATGATGTGTGGCGTAGTAATGGCAATGGAAACCTGAGACCTCGAATGACACCGCACTGCATACGAGCTAATTGCATTGTAAACTGACGATACAGTAGCGAGATAGACGATTTGGGTGGTGTTGTAGAACGAGAACGAAGCGAGACTTGACACGCCTCGGGAGGTAGGCGCTCAAAACCAAACATAGGCAAAAAGAGCGTGCATCGACTCCCTTGGGACGGCCATCCCTTACATAGCGTACGCTACTGAAAAGTCCTAGCATCAGAGTTTGTGTCAAGCATTAGTGGCAACGATCTTCGATACAGACATACCTCATGAAACGACTCCTCTATCTTCAGTCCATCATGAGCACCCAACACTTGGACGGTGACGCTACTGCTCCCGCGCCCTATCCTCAAGGAAGGGTTGAGCGCCTTGCGCGAAAGGCGAATGTGAATATGCTGCAATGTCGGGATCACCGTAGCCCACGAGATGGCGATGAGTTCTTCAGCCGACGCCGCGGAGACATTGTTATACTCTGGCCTATCGTAGAGCATATCCCCACCTTCAATGGTGAGAGATACGTACTCCAAAGGTACGGTGGAAAGGGCACCAGGGATTTCGCGACGCTGCAGAGCCGAGCGAGGCGCATAGTAAATTTCTGACACACATACCACACATTCGATAGTACTCACAGCGACATGTACCTCATCAACTGAGGCTGCATCCAAAGATATCTTCAGGGATTTCAATGGCGGTAATACCTGACCGAACTCTTGCCACCAGGATATAGGTCGAATCCTGACCTGTTTCAAAGTAACGCTCTGGAGGTTCGATGCAGCTTTGGCGATTGCGAATGGCTCCGTCGTATCCTGGTCTCCGGGGTTCCCCCAGTCGAGACCGAGGCGCAGACAATGCAACTGTTGCAACGATACTGCGTTAGAGTACATTAAGGTCGAGACGTCATGGAAGCTGGCAGCAAGATGTATGAGCTGAGGAAAGGCGAGCTGAGGAAAGGGCGTGGAGCCGTAGATCTGACAACAGTAGATCGAAAGGGTTTGGATGCCTGGGGCGACTGCCGCCAGCCAACTCAGTGGCACACTGCACTTCCCGAGCTCCAGTTTGTTGAGCGAGGGAAACAAAACCGAAGAGTTGCCATGACCGAGTGCAACAAATAGGTCTAGGTTGAGGGTGTTGAGACATAGTGATGTTATCTGCCGTAGAGTGTGAGGGTGGCGCAGGAAGAACCCAAGTCCATATTTGGGGGAAATTTGCAGCGGTGTGTCCACCAGATCTCCGTACGTTGCACCAAAGAGGGCCACAGCCTCAAGGTTCAAGGTGGAAGTGAGGGTGGAGCAGAATTTTCCCAACGCCGTCGAGGCTTCAGTTCCAATATTGCCGAGGAAAAAGGTCTTCAAACTAGGGCGAGCCAGCAGGGCCGAGAAAAATTGAGGGGATTGATGGATGAGCTCCTCCATCTGTTCTTCTCCCTCGAGCACAAAGTGACGCAGGTTTGGCATAAACCCCAGAGCACTGGTTAGCATAGCTGCCCAAGTTGCCACGGGCATGGTGTCAGTGTAGTCAGCGCATGCCAAAACCTCTGAATCGGTCATGGAATCCGTTACATGCCATGTACGGTTCTGTGAAAAGGCTCCTTCCGTGATCGCCAGCCTGTGGACATGAATCCCTAAGCCTCCATCCTGACGTTCGTTGCTTCTCGTGATCAGGTCGAGGAATGATACTAGCTGGATTAGATCCTTCTTGAAAAACACCGAGCGCAGAAGGTGGGGTAGTGCAAGTGAGTAAAAGCGTGAGGACACCTGGACCAGGATTGCAAGGGAAGAGAAGTGGCAGTGGAAGAAGACACTGTCCCAGACATCGTCGACGACGGTCATCATCATGGTAGTACGAACAAGGCCGACGGTGCCTCCGCAATGCCTTTTTTGGAGCGCAGTGTTGGAGCCACTGAGATTGATGTGTGGCGTTGTAATGCAAGCAATACCTATCCTACTGCCAGTGGGCATGTGATGTTAGTCTTGACTGCTACAGATTTTCGGAAACAAAGCAATGGGCATTCATTGATAAAGCATAGTAATACAGGATAATAACACGTCGACAAGACTTTTTTCATGCCGCAGAAGAACTCAAATTCCCGTTCGAATCTTGAGAGGATACAACAACCCCTTGACCCTCTCCTTCACCTCCTCAGGTCCCGCAAGGATCGCATCAACGCTCACTTCCTCTTCATCCTTCCCAGCAGCGAACACAACTCTCTCGCCCTCGTACTTGACCTTATCCACACCCTGCGGAATACAATTGAAATCTTGCTTCACGCCATAATCCTCGACCTCCCACTCCGCCCTTCCACCAGCCCCAGGCTCAGTCGGCGTATTCAACAACACCGAATTCAACGAATCCAATGAGGGATCAGAATCAAAGTAGTTGAGAGGAGTCAGGAGGAACGAAGACGTGGCGACGTTTGTCTTTGTGTTGGGCGAGTCTTCGGCTTGGGGGAGGTGGTGCATGCCGAGGTTGACCCAGAGGACGAGGTCATGTTGGAGAATGGACTCGTTGTTGAAGAAGCTGTTGTTGGGTGTTTGTGTTAGTACGGGGAGATAAAAGAGAAGGACGAAAAGGAAGGAGAAGGAGATACGCACTTCTCAAAGTTGACAGCGGGTGCACCGCCCAGCTGGAGATTCCACTGGCAAGACGAAGACGGCTCCTCGTCCTTCCTTTGCGTCACCGCCAGGTTGTATTTTGCCCAGTTGGCGTTGTTGAGGAGGCGTTTCGAGCCGACGACCGTCTGCAAAAGGACCTTGGTCAATTATCGTGCACACAGAGAGAACGGGGTGGACTGTGTGGTGGAGAGAGAACGGGGTGGACTGTGTGGTGGAGAGAGGACGCCAGAACGACAACGCAAAGAGAAAGGTGACTCACATTCCTCACAGGCGACATACCCGGATGAACCGCATACCCCCTTGGGTTCCCCCACCTATTCAATTCATCCGTGTTCACAATCGCATACCCTCCCTCAAAATTCTTGAAATAGTCCACTCGAGACTCTTCTTCAGTTTTGAGGTAGGACCGGGTGACGACTTGTTGAGTGACGGTGTTGCCCCAATCATCGAATCCTTCCTCGTCTTCGGAGGAGAAGAAGGGAAGTTTGATTTCTTGTTGTTTCATGGATGTTTTGAGGACCGAGTTGTTGGTTCCTGCGACGTCCAGGTCGACCCTAGACAAAGTCCATCATGATCAGCGTCGTGTGTCTCCCTTCCGGCAAAGTAAATCACGGATACGCACTTGAAATTAATAACATGATCATGCAAGCTCCCCATGCTAAACTCTCGAATCCTATGCCCATAGTTCCTCTGACTCTCCATCCAGTACGCGCCTTGAAGATACCCAGAGGCTGAGAGCCGAACTTCGATGGTCCCGTCGAGTTGGAAGGTGTAATCGAATAGGTAGTCGTAGCTGCACGAAGGGGGTGAGCGTCAGCGAATCCGAACGTGAGGGAGATGAATTCATCAAATGAGAAGAGAAAGGGAGGGGAGGGAAGAGGGGAGAGAAAGGAGGAAATGAAAGAGACAATACGTACTTTCCAACAGTACTAACGCTCCTCACAACCAACAACATACCCCTTGGTCGCACCCATCTCGTTGAGGTTATCACCCGTATGTCTCGTCAGAGGCTTGCCTGTATCATGTTCAAAGATACAGACAGCGCGGATCTCGGACGTAGGTGGCCTGATTTTCCGCCTGTGCGAAGCGTCAGTTGAGCGTCCTCATCGTAGCACCTCCTAAAGAGCCATGCAGGGCTTGGGAACAAGGCCAAAGTTGTAAGAAAGGAACGCACCAAGATTCGCATGCCACGTCTCAGCACCCAAAAACACGGCCTCGGATGGACAATCATAGTGCGGGATCAGGTTCCGCACGAGCACGCCCATGCCAAAGAATCGGTCTAGCCAGGCGGTGGTGCTCTGTACGGGGTCGGCGCCGGCGTATTGGGCTATGGCTTCTTGTGGGGCGAGCTGTAGAACGGATGAGCGTCAGCGAGTGAGCAAACTGTGGTGGATCGTTGGAGGGGGCAGGAGCGGAGAACGAGAACGAGAAATTTGAGGAAGACGAACGAACCTGATAGACAACCCTCTCCCCTCTAAACCTCACATCCCACAGATTAACACCCATATCTCGATCGAAACCCGTATAGAAAGACCAGCCCATCCAAGTGACGTGTCGCTGTTGTTCGTGTACTCTGAAGCGTTTACCTGTTTACCTTTTCGTCAGCACTCTTTGTTACGAGGTATGGGAAGCAAGGAAAGATGGGAGAGAGAGGGGGGAGAGGAAAAGGACGTACCAGCGAAGGAGACTTGGCGTGGACCAGGAAGGTCATCGAGGTCTCGTGTGGGTGCTTGGATCCTCCTGTTATCTTTTCCCTTCTTTCCATGCTTCTCTTTGCTGCCCTTCTTGCTATACACGGGATCCCCACCAGCAGGCTCAACCGAATCATCGTCCTCAGACACAGTGGTAGTGTTAAGACTATAAGGCCGAATCCGACTCGCCCAATCCCAAGCTTCAGGTTCCAAGCTGGGTCGGGGGAACCGCACGAGTGTACCGTTGTTGTACGCTTCGAGGAAAGCGTCGGGGGAGGTAAAGGTTTGGTTGTGGTAGACTATCTGTGGGTGTGAGGTGCGTTAGCGTCGAGCTCCGATCGTAGCTTGGAGGGAGTAGACAAGGGGTTTCGGCGGAAGGAGGAAGCAGAAAGGGGGTAAGGAGGGAGGAAAGAACAAATACACACCCTCAAGATCCTCCACTTGCTCTCATCCGTCCCGCTCATATCAACGTAATTGTAAAAGTTGATAGGAAGGATGAAGGAACCAGCGACGTTGTACCGCCATGTTATCCAGATGCGTCTGAATGAGCCTGGAGGCAAGCGTCAGTGAGTTGGTTTTAGGCAGAGGTAGACGACGACAGAGGCAGGAGGAGCGGGCAAGGAGGAGGAAGTAAGGGAATAAGAACGCACCATCGAACGACCAAGGACCGGTGGGTCCAGCTTGGAACGTATCACCCAGCGGAAGAGGGTCACCTGGATCTGTGGGCGTGTTTCCACCAAAGAGGTCCTGTAAGCGAAAGCGTCAGTGGATGCTTTCAGGAGCGAGCTGAGGGAAGGGAACTAGGAAGGTTCGATGGTGATGGTGCCAAGATAAGGAAAGCACAGGGAGAAAGAAACGCACCTTCATCGCAGGCGCAATCGGCTCGACCAACTTTTCCATAAAGCTAAACGCCTCTGCAAGATCTCCCAATCCACGGGCGTTGAACGGGATGGTAGGCGTATGGTAGATGTGCATCATTGACTCCAACTTCGTATCCTCTGCCAATCAATTCGTGTAAGTCATCATCATTCTGCTTCGATAGTGAAAGGAAAAAGAACGCACTGCTGATAGGCAACGGCCCAACACGATAATCCTTGACATGAGGTTCCTCAACACCTCCATGATGGATCGTAACCCTCGCGTATCTCTCCACGCCCTTCTCTCTCCTCACCCCATTCCTTCCATCAGCACCATTGCCATCGAGATATTCCACCACTTCTCCCTTTCCAGGCACAGCCAACTCAATGTTATACACCACGTTGTCGTTCACTTTTCCTTCACTCGCTTTGGTCAGGTTCAGCCCCAATTCTTTGGTGGATTCGAGCCAGGATTGGATTTGGGATGTTTCGGATGGGGAGAGGGGGAGCCAGGGGTTGTGCTCGACTGGTAGCTTTGGGGGGGAGGGTGAGGAATGTGGGCATTGTTTGAGGATGTGCGCTTCATCTTCTGAGGAGGGAGGGGTGCCAAGGATAACCCCAGGGGTAGGCGTGATAGGCGCTCGACCACCAGAAGGGGAAGAGTGAGAGTGAGAGTAGGAATAACGGTTTAGACCATCGCCTTCTTGTGTGTATGTCCATCCCAGGAAGACGAGCAACGCGAGGAGACTCGCTAGGAGAGTGAGTTTACATTGCGCCGAGGTGCGCTTGATGGTGCTGTGCTCATAGGGCGCCGAAGCTGCGTGTTTTTCGTCCTCGATGTCGGAGGCCAGCAGGGGTTGGAGGTGTTGCGGGAGCGCCTGGGGAGGAGGCATCGTTGCACGCTGGGGTTACAACGCACAATCAAGCGGTTGTTGTCGTCGCAAGGAAGAAGAGAAGAGGTGGGCGGATAGAAGGCCTAGGTTTATATGTGTGTCACACGCAAAGGAAGCGAATGATAAGAAAAGAAGGTTCCAAAGATCGGAAGCTCTCGTAACATGCACATTATTGCCTCTTTGTATTAGCGGTTCCTGTTCTTTGACACCAGTGTCGTTATCTTCGCCCCTTGTTCGCCTCTTGGCGCCAACGTTCCTGTGGATGCAGATACAGACAAGAGAGGATGCGGGGACGATCTCTGGCGTTCAATTCATGCATGGGATCTTCAACTCCCCCACTCCAACACCCCAATATTGAGCATTTCAAAGCCAGATGCGAACCCTCCTCGATCCACGAAACAAACGATGTGTTGTGGGTGGGTGGCGCTAAATTCGACATGGGAAACAACAACAAGAGATGACAATCTGGCGTTGACAGGCGCCGCCGCCGGTTGTGGGGGCCACTCAGGGGCATCATCAGCCCGCCGTTTTTCCCGCGCCTTCCGCAACAAATTTATACATTATCTGCGCCGCTTGTTCCTTGACACCACTGTGGCCAAATTACCGCCAAAAGCTTGGCCGCACCCCAACCTTGAGCACATGAGTCCAAATGAGAACAACGAGAACCATCTCTCCCGTTTGATTCCCATTAAAACGAATGCCGGTTGCGGAGAACTCGACAAGCATGAGAAATAAGAGATGGCCAATGGCTTCGACAGGCGCGGCTGCAGTCTCGTAAACCTTCCTCTAAGACTTTCAGAGGAGGCAATCGCTCTCTCGTCAAAGCGCGCCTTCGGCAGTTGGGCCTGTATCTTATCGCGAATGATCCCGCCTTGAAGCCGGACCAGCTTCATGGGCGATTGACAGTGCTGGTGAACGCTCATGTATAGCGATATATTTCTCTTGTGCACGGTCAAGATGCGTTCGGTTCGCAATCGTTAACCCTTTGACTGTATTTGGGGTGGATACCAACTCGAGCCCTTTGCCGCCGAATTCGACAAGTTAAGGACCAGGCAAGTGCATGGCAGGTGGCTCGAAACCATTAAATTCAATGCCAGAGCTCACTGTGACCCCCTTGCTTCAGCCGACTCCATCGTTTCACTAACTTACGCGGGCATCGCCCTTCATATCTCACAAATAATGTGTCATGCGCTTCTTTAGAATAAAAAGGTGGTATTCATTGCTGTTATCACCCTCTGTACAGTGCTCCCGGGATATGGTCCCACGTGTGGAGGCAGCCCATTTGATCCATCTCAAGGCTGCCAGTGGGAGATGACGCAACGCGTATGTCCGCATGGAAGATCGACGAGGTACTCTGATTAGCGCTGGCTCAGGTTCGGAGTTCAAATTATCCGCCATTCCACCGCTATTCACTTAATACCTTTTCTTTGCAATCACACCTTTATTATCCCTAATACCAGTTTTTACTTTAATACCATCCCACTGCCCTTCTCGAATATCCCCCGCTGGTTCGGCCTCGCTGATAACCCTATGAACCGAACTTTCAACGGTCTATCCCTATTATCACCCATCCTAGTAAGCCTCTGCTTGACTGTCCATATAAACCATGCCAAGTCCTAATAGATGCTGCGCCTGGTTCATTAACCGAAACGTTCAAAGTACGTAAAAACATCAAATGAGACCTCATGACACTGAACAAACCCATACTCACCAAAATCTCAAACCTTTCTGAGTTCACCGACAGGGCCGAGTTGGCGCGGCTTCGACTATTTACAGTCGACGTCGTGCGTTTGCCTCTCTCTCTCACGATTCGTACCTTGTCTCGTTCGTATCGCATATTTCCTTTCCCCCTCAGCTGCTGTCGTTTCCATTCGCCCTCTGAGGTACTTTGACATTTTTTTCTTGCTCAATCTGTACCGTACTTACCGTACATAGAGTCCTCTTTCGTCTAGGACTCTAGGTTGACACAAATGGCTGCCCATTGCGACATTCCAGGGAACCCAGATATCGCTGGGATAGGTGTCCGCATCGCCATCTACATCCAAAACCTTTTGTGCTTTGCCCCTGCGCTCTGGGCGCTCTGGGACGGAGAAGTCACCCAGGAAGAGCTGGACTCTGCCGAGACGCAGACGACCACCAACCTCGTGCTTGCCTTTGCCATCCTCATCTCGTCAATCGTCCAAGCCTTGACTCTGGGATTGTCCAACTACCATGCCAACATCGTCCTTAGCATGAGTTGGATGAACAACACAAACGTGTTCATCTACTTCTTGCTCTATATCCATCACAAGAGACACACTGTCAAGCCGAATTGGGCGTCTTGGTATGCACATGTGAGGGCAAAGTTCGACTTTCTCCTCCCTCGTCGTGGTACGTCCGCGTGAGCTTCTTGACGGCTCTTCCTTCGCTCATCTCGTACTTTAGGGACTCGCAATACAAGCGCTCAGCGCCCTGAGGCCGGTGGCTTGGACGAGACAAACAACGCTGCTGGTGCGCTCGCCGATCTCCGTGTCTCACTCTTGGCTTTACTGATGTTCATCCCAGACTCCGATGGGAGAAAGAGCGCAAAAGTCCTGGTCAAACGATTCGTACTCCTCCTCGGATCGCTACACCTCACCCTCATGGCCGCGCTAGGCATCTGGCTATGGAGCAATTTGCTCTCTTTCGGAAATCGCGAATCAGCTCAGCCCAACAACTGTGCTGCGACGTCGGCCTTCGTTGCCATCGTTGGTCAAGCTGTACCTATGGGAGCCAAGGCCCTCCGATTCTGCTCGCTGGTCATCTATGCAGTCTTTATCATTCCGGGCTTCAACCTTGTCCTTCCGGTCGCCCTTTTCCTCTGGTTAAACTTCTGGTGTCACCGGCGATCCCTTGCGGACGAGAACAGCAACAGGCCCCATAAGAAGCGGTGGGTGGCTCTTCCGGCCTTTATAGGGCTCGCCATTCTTCTTGTGATCAACATCATTTTCATCGTTGACATAGAAGCCACGCTTCTCCGAAATAAGGACCTTCAAGGCGAAGGTGAAGAAGGCATATGGGGGTTTGGTCAAATATTGGCAATTCTTCTTGTACTTTTGCCCCTACGAGACCTTATCGAGACGGTTCTGGCGCGCAGAATGAAGCGGTTTGAAAAGATGAGGCAGTTGGATATTGCTGAAGAACTCATGGGGGCGCTGCGTTCCAAGGAATTCGATGCTGTTTGTCGTGCAATTGAGAGAGGTGCTGACTTGAACAAGGCTTTGGATGCACAGAGTGAGTTCACGCTTGGCTTCATTGATGGGGGGCCGGCGCTAATGGGTGTATTAGGGACAGACGAGACTGCAGCACGGTTGATGGAGATGGCAATCTCGGCGCGCGACCATGGCATTATTATGGTATTGGTACAGCGTTCCGCTACCAATGTGAACGCCGTAGATGAGGATGGACGTACGGCTCTCGAGCTGGTGTGCAGTTCAGGTGAAGCTGGACCGGGACGTCAAGAAATGCTCCAGCTCCTTCTTCAACGATCCGATATAGATACGAATGTCCTCAGCAGAGAGGGCTCGTCACTCCTGATGCACGCATGTTCCCAAGGGGACGAATCTACCGCCAGGCTCCTTCTCCAGCATCCTAATACCAACGTCAATCAGGTTGCAGGGGGCCAGACAGCACTCCTTATAGCAGTAAAGACTGGTCGAGACACTATCCTTCGACTTCTTCTCCGACATCCCGACATTAATGTGAATCAGATAACGTCTGGGGACACAACACCTCTCATGGAGGCGTGCCAAAGGGGCCACGAAAAGGTTGTCAAGGAGCTTCTTGCGTCGCCATCAATCCTGGTCAATTTACAGAGCACAGACGGGTCTACGGCCCTGATGCTAGCATTGTCAGACGGACATGATACTACTGCCGCACTTCTCCTCCAACACCCGGGTATAGATGTCGAGACAAAAGATCAGCGGGGCCACACTCTACTTATGATGGCGTCTCGGAATGGCGCCGAACAATCGACCAAGCTCCTTCTCGAGAGGCATTCCCCCGACATCAACTTGCGAGACGAAAATGGATACACCGCCCTGATGCTAGCGTTGTCAAACAAACGCGATGCTGTTGCTGCACTTCTCCTCCAGCACCCAGACATTGATGTCAATGGATTAGACGAGCGGGACCACACTCCATTCATCATGGCGTGTCGGTATGGCGCTGCACAATCGACAAAACTCTTTCTCGAGAGACACTCCCCTGACGTCAACATGCGGGATAAAGAGGGATATACAGCTCTGATGCTAGCTTTGGTAGACGGACACGATGCTACTGCTGCAATTCTCCTCCAGCACCCGGATATAGACGTCGAGACCAAAGATCGCCACCGCCGCACTCCATTCATGATGGCGTGTTGGGATGGCGCTGAACAATCGACTAAACTCTTTCTCGAGAGGCATTCCCCCGACGTCAACTTGCGGGACAAAGATGGATACACCGCCCTGATGCTAGCATTATCGAAAGGAGGCGATGCTGTTGCTGCGCTCCTCCTCCAGCAACCGGACATCGATATCAATGGATCGGATTGGCAGGGCCACACTCCATTCATGATAGCGTGTCAGAATGGCGCTGAACAATCCACCAAGCTCTTTCTCGAGAGACATTCCCCTGACGTCAACTCGCGGGACAGATATGGAGACACCGCCCTTATATTAGCACTGTCGGACGGACACGATGCTGTTGTTGCAGCTCTCCTCCTACACCCCGACATTGACATCAAGGTCAGGGACCACCGGGAAATGACCCCGCTTATGCTAGCATGCAAGAAAGGCATGGTGGAATCGACCAAGCTCATCCTTGCAGAGGATTCCTTTGATATCAACGAGCAGGACGCCAGAGGATATACGGCCCTAATGCACGCAACCGAAAATGGTCACCAAGAGCTTGTTGACCACCTCCTCTGTATCCCCGACATCGATCTTGATTTGAAAGAAGAGTTCGGGCGCACGGCTGGACAGCTGCGTGATGGAACCCCGTACATGCCACCAATCTCTCCATACTACCCCACCGACGAGCCTCGACCTGACATCCCCCTTAACATTCGTACTCTGGATTCAACGACATCTTTGCCGAACACTTCAAGTTTGTATCATAGCCCTTCTAGTAGGTCCGGCACTGGCTCCTCATTCTCAGATTAGTCAGTAGTTAATATAATGGGTACTGTGCAATTCCCATTGTGTTTCGCGTCCCGGCGAGGTTTCGGCCTACCCTTCTAGTGCGCTGGTCTGCCAATGGCTATCAATGAGAACCCTTGCATGATACTTCTCGCGCAGATCCAGGTACAAGAGGGAGACGGGAAAAGGATCCACTGATCTCGGGGGTCTCTGATTCCATGACATGTACCAGGGGCGCAAGTAAAGGGAATTAGTGTTGGAGAAGGACGTGGTGTGAGCGCGAGCTTCCAGAAATGCCGTTTGGACCGCTTGTGATGATGCGTGGCATCGAGTGCGAGCAATCCTGTCGTGTGAGTGCAGCCTTATACCGAGTCGACGTTGATGTTCTTGAATCCAGTGAGGATTGCATCAACATTCACTTCCTCTTCATCCTTCCTAGCAGCGAAAACCACACTCTCCCTCATAGTACTTGACCTTATTCATACCCTGTGATATACAATTAAAGTCATGTTTCTTATCATGCACCTCCCAGTCCGGCTTCCCTCCCGAACAACACTCAGTAGCCGTATTCAACAATACCGGTTTAAACGAATCCGTCCATGGATCCGGTTGAGAGGCATAGGTACTAGGAGCGAGGAAGTGGCAAGGTTTGCGCAAGATTACCCAATTATAAGCCAAGAACTTTCGAATGAGGCGCTCTCGTACTTAAACTGCATACTAATGCCCCTGTGTCAATGGTTCCACTGGCAGTGTCGTTATCTGCGCCTCTTGTTCGCCCCTTGGCACCAACGTTCTTGTGGATGGCACTGGATGCAAAAAGTAGACGTAACCCGTCCTTCAGATCTCCGAGTCGCGCGTCCTATTCACCTCCACTTTGCATCGGATTTTCGAATCCCCACCTCAATGTTGAACATTCCAAACCAAATGAGACCTCGAACTCCATGCAAAATCAGAAAACCTGGTGGTGCTAAAATTCGACATGGAAAACAGCAAGGGATGGTAGTATTGACAAGCGCCGCCGCCGCCGCCGGATGAGCGCTTCTCCCACGCCCCAAGCTTAGTCATGCCCGCACCCTCTCACCAACACGGCACCGCTCGTTCAGGTTGACCAGAAACAACCATGGACGTCGACATCGACCCCGTCTCTACGCCCCTGGACGCTGGGAACGCTATGGACATTGTCAAAGGAGGAGCAGAAGTAGGTGTTACGCGTGACAAGGTTCGTCGTTTCCTCTCGTTCCAATTTGTTGAACTAAAACTGACTGACATCCACGGTGTACAGACAACCCCATTCCTCATCCGAGCATTTGTCAAAGTGGGCGGATTTCATCGTTTGAACGTATTCGAAGATGGAGCGTTACCCACTGCGGACGAACATCAGGTGTTTACTTGGTATGTCTCTTCTCTTCCTGCCTCCGTTTCCTGCTACCGAATCGAATATTGAATACTAACAAATACTGAACAGGAAGGACGCCACCCTGCGCGAACTCCTTACGACCCTTCGAGACACCTCTTCTCCTTCGTCTCTCGCTTTCGCAGAGCTCAAACATCCACTCGCGAGGTTCTCTTTTAAAGCGCTCTACGCAGATTCGTCGCCCAACTCTTCTGGTGCGTACCTTTTCCCCTGGAGACTTTTTCGCAAGCTAACACGACTGGCATTCTGCAGGCCACAAATCCTCACGCTCTACATTCAAATACACAACAAAAGAGCTGGGGATGGTCTACTCACGCGACATCCTCGGCGAACCAGGCTCATTCTCCCTCTCAACGGGTGCAACCACTGCACCTCGTCTCTTGCAAGACGAGGAACAGGCCTTCTCTCAAGCTCCAGATGATGATGCGGCCAATGGAAACGGAGCAGAGAAGGGAGGAAGAGACCACGACAAGACACTCGAAGACCTCCGTTTCGTACCAGGCGATTACATGCTCATCAGCATCATCCTTCCCAAATCCGCCTTGGCCACACCCGCCACTGCCGCTGGAGGAGCATCCACCGCAGAGCTCAGCATCAAGGGTGCCAACGCGACTCAAGCTGGAGGAGGGGCGGGTAGTGTGGGGTGGAAGAATGCTATGCGAGATGTTGGTCGAGAACGCGATAGGGATGGGTTTGGCCGAGATAGGGACAGGGATAGTTTCGGGAGGGATCGAGACGGGAAGGACAAGGACACGGGCAGAGGAGCCAACTCTTCCAACTGGAGAGGCGGTTCAGACCCTCTTACGTTCGTCAGTGGACGAGGTGGGCGTGGGCGCGGTGCCCGTGGAGGACGTGGTGGAGGTGACTTTGCGGGTAGAGACCGAGACTTTGCAGGTCGCGATGGTGGACGGAACAGGGATTTCGCTGGCCGTGACAGAGAGAGGGAGACGGATAGACGACCCCCACCTCCTCGCAGACCAGGCGCCAGATCCATCTCCCGCTCCCGCTCTCGTTCGCCCATCCCTCGTCGATCTCCAGTCTCTCGACGTGGTGGACGGGACTCTCCTCCGGTTTCGCGTCGTGGAGGTCGAGCCGATTCCCCACCCAGACGAGGTGGACGAGATGTTTCGCCTCCAATTCGACGTGGTGCAAGGGGTGATACGCCTCCCAGACGGGGAGGAAGGAGTGATTCCCCGGTTAGGAGGGGAGGGAGAGATGATTCCCCGGTTAGGAGGGGAGGGAGAGATGATTCGCCGAGAAGGTCTAGGAGTCCTCTTCCGAGACGAGGTGGGAGGGCGAGGAGTAGGAGTTTGAGTCGAAGCAGGAGTCGAAGTCGGAGTGTTGGGAGGCGGAGGAGGTATGATTAGGTCAAAAAGGGGTCGCCGATCGCGTTTGGCTGAGGTGCGCTAGGAGGGGGTATACAATTAGGGAAAAGAGGGTCGATGGAAGGACGTGTAGTAGGGAAGGTGTTGAATGAATGAATATCTTGTACGAAGTTCGAAATGATCATTAAGGGGGGGTCAAGGTTGAACTAAACGGTACACTTTGAACGTTTCAGAATCTCGAGGAAATTAAATTGTTTTCAACTTTGACTGCCAGTGTGTCGTACGCTGTATTTCATTGATTAGCTACTATTGTTGTCAATTCTCTTCATCCTGAATAGTCTCCTGCTCTCTCTTGGACATGCCATACCGTATACGACACAGAACGAATTTAAGGTCCCATCACAGAGCAGCTTCTCAATGCCCATATCATCAATTTCATGGTTGAACTGCCTCGGTAGAGCCCAAATCCTAATGATATAAATACCCTTAGACCGAATTTCATCCCCTTTATAATATCTTTCTGTACGGCGTCCTTCGGCGCTGCTGGATGCGTGGGTAGATCTACCCCTCGCCTCTGATGTAGACCAGTCTGAAGGCATCCAGAGGCCAAAAAACCACATGTTTTGCAGGGGCGTTACGCATATGTCTCTGTAAAAAAAGCATGTTGAACGTGTGCTGGGAATCTACTGGCAAATACCAAGCTCTAGATATCCTCGACCTAGACTAGGTTGCTTTTTTTGGGAGTCGGACTCCCAAAAAATCCATTCTAGAAGGGACCACCGGTTTTCAAGGGCAGATCTGACACAAGAGGATGACCGGCGCTTCGCGCCGGCGTTGCTTACACACAAACCAACAAATGGGAGTCAAGAATATGTTGTATTGAAGGGGCCCTAGTAATGTGTATAACCCAAACGTTCTTAATTCTACATTGAAAAACCATCTAGTAGGAAGGAATCAAGGAAATATTCAACCAATGCGCTGGCGGGAGGAGTTTGCATATGTGTTGAGATCCGTGTCATCCGCTCGACGCTTCTCGGCAGCACGAGCAGACAGCGGGGTCACCAGCATCTGCTGCGAGTAAGCATGATACTGCTGAGGATCGTACAAAGGCAGCCCAGCCTGGGAGTAACCATATGGGTTGTTAGCAGGTAGGTGCTGGGGGACAGAAGGTTGGGTGGGTGGGTGGAAGTATGCCTGCGCCGATTGAGCAAGATGTTTATAGTCAGGCCCTTGGGGAGTTTGAGGTGCATGGTGATGAGCGAAGAGGCGAGCACCATGTGTTGCCGGGCTTGGTGATGGTTGAGGATAGGGATAGGTGCCTTGACCATATGCACTTGGGCTTGGAGTCGGTGTAGGAAGCGAAGATGTTGGTCCAGCTTGGGGCTCGCCACCGAGCCGGGTACCTTTGGGCTTGGGCAAGGATGACGCATAGGAAGCATCAAGCGTGTTAGGGATTGAGGGAACAGGAGCGCCGTTTGCCGATGCCGTCTTGTAGGACATGCCAAGGAACGCGATGTTGACGATCTCGAGAGTGAAAATACGGGTGGCGCCATTGGTGCTTGGATCCGGAGCGAATCCCGTGACGAGTCCTTGAACATGCACATAAGAGTTTTCGCGAGGCGTTGGTTGATTCCTGCCGTATTTCCCAGTGGACGGGAAAAAACAGCGCACAGTCAAGCACGGCTTAGGGTCCATACCAAGGAGATACACTGCAATCTTCAGTGTGAAGAAGTTTGACTGATCGACCTTGCCAAGGCCTGTGGCGACCCCAGAGAAGTCGGCGTAGGGACGGACATTGAAGTCAATGGGTGACCGTGCATGGAGGGGAGCGGCTGCGCGAGATGCAGCAGACTTGACGCGATCCTCGCTACTCATGAGAAGCGATCGAGGGCCGAGTGGGATTAACTGGCGTAGAGAAATCAGTTAGGAGTCAATCTGGGCATGCGGTGCACGTACCATGAGAATCTCGCCCATGAAATCGTAGCCCGCCGCCTCCTGGTCCGTAAGGTTGGGGTCAATCCTGCGATCAAAAGCGACTGTCTGGAAAAGAAGCCATTAAAGGCGGGAGCAGGCAGATGATTGTAGATTGAAAACGTACTGTGACTTTTGCAAGATACAACTCTGGTGATGCAGAGCTGAATACCAGTCCAGCACCATTGTAAAACGTGACGACGCCCATGGCAGTTCCAGAGACTGCATGTGGGCAGTGGAACTCGCAATCGAGAAGGAGCTTCTGCTTAAATCCAGCACGTGGGCTACCAAGGGACACCACAGCCATTACAGATGCAAGTCCTGCACAAGCCTCATCAGTATCGGAGGATGGGACCGGCACACGGATTCCTGCGGTGCGAGAGAGCGGAACATTGGCAGGAGTGGTGGGTGGTGGCACCACGGCAGGATACGATGGAGGTGGGTTGACAGCAGACGGAGGTGGAGGCATGTTTAAATGGAAACCAGGAGGTCCAGCAGCAGGCACATTGTGGGGAGCCGTTTGGGTGATAGGCGTGGAAGGAGGCATCATCATGACAGGGTATGACGGGGGTGCGTTGGCTGCGGGAGGAGGATGAGCGAAATGGGGTTGGTAAGGAGGTCCTGGGTTATAAGGGAGGGGTTGGTTGGTTGTTGTATAGGAAGGCGAATGGACCGGGTATACACCCAAGGGTTGAGCATCAGAGGCGGATTGAGATGCCTGATGAGGGCAGAGCTCCACCTGCCCAGTGCGCCAGAAGGCAGGTGATAGGTTTGGACCGCTTGGTGGGTGGTACGCAGAACTGTTGGTGTCTGCAGGAGGATAAGCAGATTGGCCATCGTTGCAGTGGGTTGGCAGCGGTGGCTGACTGGTATATGTTCTCGGATGACGGCGCGGGGACAGGGGAGATGTCGTTGGCGAAAACGGAATGAGGGAATCAAGTTGGGTTGGGGTCATGGCCTGGAACACGGCTGCGTTTGATATGTTGGGGATACCAATGGCGCCATTCTGAGAGGCAGATGCTGCCAGGGGAATAGCTGGCTGTGGGATGGCAGCAGCAGCAACAGGGGAAGTAGGGCGACATCAGGGGAGCTATTGTAAGTCGATAATTCCTGGTAGCTCTGTTAAGGCCTGACAAGAAGTATCCGAGGATTATATGACACGGTCAAACCCTACGTAAGAATTGTGAACCCTCCCATCATCACTAACGGCAATTACAAGGCTCACCCTGTTCCCCTGATGGAGGGGCAGCAGAAACAGGAGCTGCAGGAGGTGGTGGTCCAGAAGGAGGTGGTGGTCCAGAAGGAGGTGGTGGTCCAGAAGGAGGTGGTGGTGCAGGAAGCGGTGGTCCAGAAGGAGGTCCAGAAGTAGGGATCTTGCCTGACGAAACTGGTGCAGCTGGAGCAGAAGTCAATGGGATGGTGGAAGAGGGTGCCGATGAAGGCACAGAATGGGTGGAGACATCTGACAAAGGGCCAGGAGGGGTGGTTAAGGAGGGAGTGGTTGCATTGCTTCGCATGGCTCTTGAGCCGGGTAGCTTTGACATGGCAAGCTCAGTGGGTTGTCGTCCATGTTAGCGAGCAGCGCACAATATAAGGCAGGAAAAGCGGCTGGCTGGAGTTCTGGACGATGGCTGACCATGGTGTTGGCAAACAAAATGTTCGTTGGCAGCAGACCTGGTGCAGGGGAAATTCCGGGTCAATATTTCCCACAGTCACAAATGAGAATTCGAAGTCAATCTTTGCATTGCAATGGCAGAAACAGCTATAAAAGTACTTCTTTGTAAACAATGTTATGGGTGCGACAAGCCACTGCATCACTAGGTAGTAGAATCTTGATATTCTCTCGGGCCGTTGCTCGAGAAAGAGCAACATAAAGCTGACCGTGGGCAAAGACGGGCATCCGCAGATCGATACCGACATACTTCACCGACTGACCTTGCGACTTGTTGATGCTGAGGGCAAAGGCAAGTCGGACTGGGAACTGGCGCCGCTTGAAGGCAAAAGTGAGTGCGACATTGGAACCAGGTGATAGTGTGATGCGAGGAATGAGTGCAACAGCGTTATGGTGCTCTCCACCAATGATCGTCGTCTCGATGACCCTGTCCCCCATCCGTGTCACATACAGCCGAGTACCATTGCAAAGTCCACGAGATGGATCAAGATTTCTGAGAAGAATGATTGACGAGCCGAGCTTGATGTCCAGACACCCTGGAGGAAAGCCTGAGAGGTCAAGCTGCCGCAAGTACTCAACGGGAATGGGCTCTTGGTCAGCTGGGTCGGCACCTTCCTCGTGAACGACAGTGTCAGCACTCAGATACTGACGAGAAGCACCAGCCATCCGTCCAAGGATGTCGTCGTTTAGAGAGTCGACATCAGTGTTGCGAGGGGCAAGGATCATGCGATCCATGAAGTATTCTGGAGGTGGAGGGGGGGTTGGAGGTGATGCCAGGGTAGATCGACTGAACCAGATCCTCTTCGGATGGCACAACCATGGAAGGAGGGAGGTCAACCTGGCAAACAACTGTCAGCGTCGTTGCATAGAGAAAGGGAGAGTCGAGAATCAAGTTACCTCGTAATCATTGACCAGGTTTCTTCCATGACCAATGTCCAGAAGCCATTCGGCATGCTCCCTGGTGCTGGGATTTGTTGGGTCCAGCCTCATGTTCTCAGTCAAGCGGAATACCCGTGCAAGGGGCCAGAGCTCAGAGCGCTGGACCGTTGAGCTTACAACTTCTGCCCGTGATGCGAGGGGAATGACTGGTAGTGTCTGAAGGAAGTCACCTCCAAGGACAGTGGTGATGCCACCGAAAGGCCTGTTAACACCTCGGATATCCCTAAGAGTGCGGTCGACTGCCTCGACAGCCCACCTGTGCTGTGCGCCGACCTCGTCCCAGATGATGGCCACAGTCTGGCGCATCAGCTCTGCTCGCAGAGATGTCTTGAGAATGTTGCAAAATGACTGAGGATCCAGGCCATCGATGGGGATCTTGAACGTCGAGTAGGCGGTCCGTCCACCATAGATGAGCAAGGCAGAAATGCCTGAAGAGGAGACACACAAAATGATCTGGCCACGACTCCGGATTTTGCAGCACAAAGTATTGTAGATGAATGTCTTGCCGCTCCCTCCAGAGCCGGAAACAAAGAAGAGTTCTCCGAGGCCACTGTCGACTGAGGTAAGGATGGCATCAAATGCCTCGCGCTGGCCGGCATTCAGAAGGGGATATCGCCTCTCGTACTCTGCGTGTTGGACGGCAGGGTCATAGGCACGCTGCTCAGCGATAAGGGGGTTGACTGAAAAGGCCTCCCAGTTGTAGTGAATCTGGGGCATGGTCGAGAAGTCGGAAAGGCTATGGCCGGAAGCATGGAGGATTTTGTCGAGCAGATAGAGGCCATAATCGAATACCATCTCAGGTGCTGCGTTTGGAACACCCATGTTTCCAAGGGCATGCTCTAGATCGCTGCAGATGTCCTGACGGAATTCTGCCCAGAGGAGCTGAGGGTGTGAGGGTTGGCTGAAGAGGAGCAGTGAAGCAAAAAGATGGCGCAGGCTGCGGCCAGTCTGCATCTGCGACGCCTCAAGCAAGCACAGCCTCCATTCGCCATCATCCTCTAGCAGACCATGGGCAACACATGCTGCATAGAACGTGGGATATACAACACCATTGACCGTTCGGAGATGCTCAAATGAGGTAGCACCTGAAGGAGGATCCCAGTCAATGCCTGTGCTTTTGAAAGAGAGCGAAGAAAGGAAATACCTTTAACGGCAGTGAGCAGTGTGCGAAGGTAGAAGACTTCACCAGCAGTGGGTTTGAGGAAATACATCCGGCCGATAGCTATCCCTCGCTGGCGCAGCTCCCACCTCCTCTCATTTTCCTTGTAAACAAACTTGCGAGGGAAGTCCTGGTACGTTAGCAATCGAGCCTCGCCTCCAAGTGGTCCAGGGTCGGCATTGGCCTTGAACCAAGCAGTCAGCGTCGTCTGCTTGTTGGCGCTGCGGAGGAGGAGGTCGGCCACATTGTCCCGGTCAGGGTCAAAGGTAACGATGTGCTGACCAGGAAGGTGGATCTGAAGTCGGACAACGTTGGGGTATTGGTGATGAATGTCGAATCGGAGAATCCTCCACATCCCGTCAGGCGCTGAGATGTAACGTCCATCAATCCACGTCTTGACCTCGTTCTTCTCAACCTCAGCAGAGCCGCGATCAGGGCCTTTCTGGATATACTTGAAGGTGTACCTCACTGAGCCGAGGCTGACTGCACATTCGACATTGATGTGGCAGTCGAGGTCGGCCGAGAGGAAGGGGCAATAGGGCACGATCCACCGATTGTCAAGGAGGTGACCTTTCACCTCATGGGCGACGTTGTTGTTGCGCCGCATGTATTTGGGGTAGCCCTTTTCGTCCATGGTGGTGTATGGTGAAAAGGGTTTGGGAAACCCTTTTGAGCACTTTCCCTTCTCCATGCACCTCGCGTTGGGGTTCAAGTCACCGCAAGGCTCGTGAACCATCAGCCTTCTTACAGTCTCGAAGAGAAGGGGCTGGGTGATAGGGTCAGGCCACTCTGCGGAAATGCAGGAGTCAATGGCAGCGGGCGTGAGGAGTTTGTCGGGGCCTTCGAGGAAGATGAGGAGATGGATGTGCGGCAGCCCACGCTTCTGGAATTCGATGGTGTAGACATACGCAACGCATTTGCCAAAGATGCCGTACTTGTAGATGTAGTCGAGGAGGGCCCGCTTCTTCATCTCGAAGACTCTCGCAATCAGATCTGGACGTTCGTGAGGCTGTTGTCCAGGCAGAAGCTCGCGGGTGATTTCCGGCCACTTCGAGTTTGTTGTCATGGTCAGGAAGATGTCCACCTTCTTGAAAAGGCGGGCAAGAGCCATGGAGTCCTGGAAGCACTGGGCCATGTTGCGTGGGCCGCCACTATACGACGAAGGGAGGAATGTGCGCTTTCCAAGCTCATGGAGGTCCATGTTGTCCGGGTCTGCCATGTTTGCATCCACCAAGTTGTTCAGCCGAGCTGCTCTGAACAGGGCCTGGTTGAGAGTGATCCAGCGAAGGCGCTGATGGTCAATAGCGGCGTACATGTCAACGGTGTAGCGGTTGAACAGCATGCCACTCCGGTGCAGGGGATTCAGTTCGTTGGCTCGGAAATGGACGCGATAAGCAGTATGGCGGGTGAGGGTGAGGCGGCGGTCTTCAAAGTGGTCGTCCCCAATCTGATGTTCCCCAGCAAGTCGTTGCTGGTTACGGCGGTTGGATCGTTGATGATTGCGAAGCTCCCTGCGCTCGTCGCTTTCCTCCAGCATAAGACCTGGGTGCCAACCGTTGTCCCCACAAGGGAAAAGAAGCGGATAAGCAAGGGGAGAGTATGCGGGATGGAGCTCGCTAATGCAATCAAGCCGCCCTGCACGGGTTCGGATGACTATGTCTCGAGGGTGGGTGGTTCCTGAGTCAGGAAGAATGACAGCCACTTCGGGGTTGGTGGGCAAGTTTTACCGGCGCTTGTCAAGACGAGGATCAGCTCTCAGTCGGACTTGGGCGTCAAAGCTGGGATCGTAGCCTTGAAGGACCTCGTGAGCATGCCGGTAGATTGGCACATACTGGTGGTGCGACAACAGGCCAGCTTGAACAGTGTTGAGGATGTTCCGGTCTAGATGTGGGTTGTTCTGGGCGCGCGCGAGAGAGGCAGATTCCGGGGAAATAATGTACAGCTGCGCGTAGCGAGGTGGCCGGCCAGGTGCTGGTAGCAGTCCGTCATGGCGGTGGTGAAGCTCGCCTGCGATTCGGAAGGAAGGAGGGCCGCCAGCCGTATAAATTGACTTGTCATTGATACCTAGCGACGTAAATGCAAAGGCACAGTTGTACTGCCAGAGGTTCGCACGGAATTGGGTACCGATGCGATCCTGGGACAGGTAGAGGTTGCGTATACCAACCGGAGGCTCCTTCAATGCTGGAATTCTGATATCCCCATGGCTGCAGCACCGAGAGTAGATAGGGTTTTCTTGAGACGAGTTGGACAGCCGCTCGCAAAGCCAGAACATGGCGCCACAATGGGTGCAAGTTTGGTCCATGCGCCCCAAGTCATGTCGGTGAGGGGGTTCTTGATAAGGTTGACGTGCAGCAAGGTACATCGCAGCCTCGGTACGGCCGTTGCGCATCCTCCGGCCCTGTGATAGAAGTCCTGTGTCTGATATAAGTAAAAGAAAATGCAGGATCAGGAAATTTCATACCACCGGGGCTAATAGGCCCTCCAACAGGGAAATTGAGGGGGAGAGGAGCAAGGCCAGCGTCATAGCCGGTTGGATGCACACCGGGAGTTGCATGAGCAGCGGAGTAAGCAGCGGGTGCAGGAGCAACAACCCCAGGCAGGGGTAGTTGAGGAGTGCGGGTGGGGAGTCGTGGAGGGATGTGAGATAGAGGTTGTGCTGGCGGTGCAACCAAGGAGGAAAGTATGCGCGTAGCACTTGGCAGCGGTGGTTGCGGTAGCTGCTGAAGCTGACGACGTGGGGGTTGTTGAGATTGGTGACCTCCAGGCTCGTGACGGCTTGAATGCAACGGCGGCAACGGCACAGGAAGATTGGTGACAGAAGTGTGAGATGGGGTTGATAGCCCTGATCGATACAGTGCTGCAGGTGCGGGAGGCATGGTCGATAACCCCGATCGGTATGGTGCTGCGGGTGCAGGAGGGACAAAATGGTGTGGCGAACGAGAAGGAATTGCCGGCATCGAGACATCCAGAGTTACAACGGAACCTGGTGCAGGAAAGAGTGCTGGTGCCAAAAGTCAGGACCATAGCTTCGCCCATAGAGCTGTAATATGGACTGCGTACCATTTGCAACCGCATACAGTGGAAATCGCCGGTTTACAGGCATGTCTTCATGATGAAGAAACCGGCTAGCTGCCCTTTGCAGCGAGCGAGCGCCTTCGGCTTCGTCAGAGCTTGAACCAACCATGAGGATGAGAGCACTAATCAGCGACAAACGCATGTCAGCAGGAGAACGCAGTAGTGTCGAAGAAACCAGTGTTGCACCTTTGTACTCTCACTAACCAGGCGGCTGGCCATTCCAACACATCCTATCAGCCATACAAAACCATCAAGCCCTATCCCATCGAGTCCATTTGTCTCATGTCCGATGTGAAGGGCTGGAAGATGGGGTCAAATTGAGACTGGCTGAAGCGTGGGGGAAGGAAAAGGTGAACGCAACCAACACGCGCCTGCCGAACGTTGATGACGATGCCATCAAACAATCGATTTCATTCTTAATCTCCTTGAAGCGTGGTGTATGAGCTGCGGGTTGACTACTGGGCTAATCCGCGAAAGAGCAGAACGTCGACTTTCATATTTGAGTTCAAAGCAAAAGTAAGCGGATAAACAAACAAAAAGTGGAGAAGAATTCCATATTCATGTGCACGTACAGGATTCGAACCTCGCCCGTGTCGAATTCTTTCACATTCGTCATGGCCGAAAGTTCCGACGGTTACCATTGCTCAACGTGTGGCTGCTTTAGAATGCTTCACTGAAAGTTTCAAATATCAAAAGTGCGTAAAACAGGTTATGCATAACACTTCTGTTGGTCAACATTGTAGAGCTCGACAGATACGACCCAATAACCATGTGATGTGCATAGGGTGGTACAGCATCAAATTCATTCGTAATTTACAAGTCATCACGGTACATGAGCTGCGGGTCGACAACAGAGGAGGGAGCCGTGTTGACTACGAGGTTTGGGCGGGTGGTGGAAAGCGGCAGAAGCTTAGCGAGATACCCAGGAGGCGTGTAGGCCACGGGCCTTTCCCCAGTCGCAAACTCGCGTACAAAGCGAATCAATACGGTAACGTGGTGGTGGCGTTCGGAGAATCTGACGAGGGCGTTGTCGAGATTGGACCAGCTGAAGTCCGTGAAAGAGCAGTACGTGAGGCCATAGACAACACAGTCGAGCTGAACATGAACGACTGGGGACGCCGAAAGAGCCCGAAGCCCTTTTGCAAGGTGGCGGATTGGGTCATCTTTGCCGGAGGTGAAGACCCAGTCAGAGGCTGCCGCCTCGAGAATGATGAGCCGAAGGTGGTTGAACCGCATGTAGCGAATGCCGTCAGAGAAATCTTGGGCATGTTCTGGGGCGATCGATGAGTAAAACTCGAGAGGAAGGAAAGACGTGACTCACTTGATAAACCGCCAACGTTGATAGAGAGCATTTCCGTGTCCTGCGACGGAAATTGCTCCGTGACATCGTCCTCGATAGTGAGAATGGATTTGGCGTACATTGTTTGTGGTGCTACCTCTGTAGCGCAGGAACTCTTCTCATATCTGGGGATACCAGTCAGCCGCCGCACCCAAGATCCTGGATACCGAGGAAATACGGACCGACTTGCTCGCCGCGAGCATGGGAACGACAGCGGTTAAGGAGAGGAGTACAGTGAGTGCATGTCAAGAAAACAGAGAAAGAAAGAAAGCAGGAGAGTTCGTCAAGGCCGTGTGCGATGGCCTTCGCACTCCGGAGACGGTGGTGGAAAAGAGGCACAGTCCCGCCAGCGTGTCTTACAGCATAGGGGCTTCGCAAATACCCGGAGGGCGACGCGGGTCCATCGAGCCGAAGCGCCCATCAACCTCGATCGGGTTTGGTGTCCCCAGGCTTGAGCGACGCATTTTCAGGTGTTCTTTCAACCGATCCATGAACTTTCGAAATTGAACCGGCTGTAAGTGAACGATCGGATACGATTTCGAAAGTATCTCCCTCTTCGTTTAATTACTTAGATCAGGCCCTCGTGTGATGGAGTCTGGGAGGCCCATAGTCTTCAAAGCCGATCGTGGGGTACGCCCATGGGCATCAGCTGCATCAATGTCAATCCCTGGGGCGTCAAAGAGACGCCATGCAACCTCTCTGTGGCCTCTACCGTCACCCCCAAATAGAGCGCAATGTAAAGCTGTTTCACCGTTCTTGTTGCACTTGTTGATGTCTGTTCGAAGGTCGAGGAGGAGGGATTTGACCACTTCTGCTGATCCCTTCTCTGCTGCTATCATGAGTGCCGTGTTTCCGTCATTATCCTGCAGATTCACGTCGATCCTGTCCAGCTTGAGCAGCGGCTCTGCCATAACAACGTTGTTGCGCCGTGCTGCAGACATGAGCGCCGTCTTTCCGTCTTCGTTCTGCAGGTTCACGTCGATCCCGTCAAGGTTCAGCAGGAGCCCTGCCATAACACCGTCATTGTGCCGTGCTGCTGCTATGAGCGCTGTGTTTCCATCGTTATCCTGCAGATTCATGTCAATCCCGTCCAGCTTGAGTAGCAGCTCTGCCATGGCAGCGTCGTTGCGCCATGCTGCGAGGGATAATGCGGATCTTCCCCTTTTTGTGCGCTCGTTGACTAGTGGATCGATCAGGGGAAGCAAGGCCGGTAGATGGTAGAATGCGATGAGATGGATTGGCGCCGTGAAGTGGTCATATACGCCATCCTTGACCAGTTGTACTGGGAAAGCTTCACACCTTGCGAGGAAGCGGAGTATTGAAGCGACAGGCCGCGCGTTGGGCTGAGCAGGACACTGAATGGACGCTGCGGCATGGAGGTACCACGACTCATAGGCGTAGCTCTGGAGAGGAGGGTATGTAGTCGAGACCCAGGTTGGTTCATCCTCATCAGGGAAAAGCCATAAGCGTAATATCAGGTAATGGTCCAAGTTTAGATACAATTACACTGTATTATCATCGATTACCTGCCTTACTTCAAGTTACTTGCCTTACCTGCCTTACCCAAACCTACCGCAATCTACCGTGGTGTCCTTGATAATTCTCGGGTAATTTGAACATAATTCGGTGTAGAATTAGATATTTACAGGAAGTTTTCCACTAATTTTGTATTACTTGTAAGGCATTTATCGCAATTTGCGCCCATTACTTCAGTTCAAAGGCAAAGGGATTCAAAATTGAAGGGCAAGATTCATGGAAATAAATGTATTCAGACGCAAGCATGATACAGGTAGTGATACACGACAACTATACTTAACGAAATACATATAATGGCTGGTACTACCCTCCCGCATAGTCTCCCAATACCAAGGCTGCATGGGGGAAAGCTAACACAAAGAAGACGTCAGTTACCTGACAAACATATAGCGAAATAATATCACGTACGATCTCAGCCAACTCCAGGGGATCGCCCCTGAGCCCTGACGTGGCATCAAGCGGCGGCTCGTCACTTGAGCAGCCTCTCCTCAAAACTGCATGGTACGCCCTCAGGCAACGACCGAGATATGCTTGTTACAAATACAGACGCATGTTGACGAGCGAAGGGTCAGCTGGGGTTGGCGCATTTACAGAGGGGGAATGTATGTGTCGAGCAAAGCAGCCTTGACGGAAATGGTTAACACACGCACTCCAACGCGAACACGCTCACCAAGGAACCCGAGCCATGAGCCAGCATTACCAAGAGAGGACTATCCGACAGCGACCTGGCAGGAGTAACTTGAAAGGACTTGGGGAGATGGTGGTGAGGGTGAGGAAGGCAACGCGGATGGCAGTCGCAATTGACGTGGCCATCACGAATTGTTGGAGTGAATTCACACGATCCCATTGTGACGCGCGTCGCTCTTCCGCAAAACCCGGAGAAGGACTTGGTCAAATTTTGGGTGTCGCACTTTGGTCGCGCTTGATGACAGTGGTGTTCTCTTGGGCTATTTTGTTTCGCTAATCAGGAGTACCATTTATCAAACAATATGAGTTACTTTATGGACTTTCAAAAGATCATCTCGGGATTTGTAAATTGTTCAGAATGTCACAATGCAACCAATGCCACGCTTAACCAGCGCTCTGACAGATATTACTTAAGGCCTCAGGATGAAATGGATATTTTGTGGGTAATTCAAAGAAAACCAGGTTTTCCTTACCTCTAAATTAGTGGGGCTACTTGTAATTACTATCCAGCATGGTGGGAACAGATAACAGGTGCAAGATATACCAATGCTACCCAAAATTACCCTCAATTATCGTGCATTCGACAACTTTACTCCGGTCAGGGTGTAAAATAGGTAATGTATGTGCATTACCCTTTTGGGTTTTTCCTGATGCTCGTAGCTGGGCTGGACACTCGGGGCGCCGCAGTTCATAAGCCGTTCCACACATAATTCGGCAAGGAGACAGTGTGGTGACATCTGCCACCTTTCGAAGACACGTTTCACCGCATCGAGCGCAGTGTAGTCTACGACTAGGTGAGCGTGAGGCTTCCATGGGAGGAAAAGAAAGACTGACGAACAAGTCGGGGACATTTAAGGTACCAGTCAAACAAATCGCTGAAATCATCAACAATAACGAGGCCACAACAAACGGAAACCAGTAATGATTCCGGGGGAAGATTTTCTGGTGTTGCCCAGTCGACCTTAGGGTCGATCGAAACTGCATAGCGCAGGTTGTCAATATCGAGCGAGTGATAAGCATACGCAACCCAAAGGAGAACGCGCTTAGCAAGAGCTGCATGCTCTTCGGGTTGCATTTCAATCCGTTCAAAGGCCTTGTCGTAGAGCAAGTCTAGCTTGGCAGGGAGTTTGTCCAACTTCTCCATGACGAGTCGTGAGCTCGTGCAATGCCTGACGGATTCCACCATTAGCGATGCGTGGAGGAACCTAATCGCCTGTGAGTACAGTGAGGCCACCGACTGCAAGTATTCACGTACATTCCACGAGAAGACTCGCAGATCTTTTCGATAACTATTTCCCTCTGCCCGTCCCCAGCAAGGACCTGTTGCAGGTTTGGGCTGCGATTGATGTGCTGAGAAACCAATAGCTCAATATCTTCTCCCTTTGCAGCGATGTCAAAGAATTCCACATTTGGCAGGACGTCCTTTAGCGTGACGAGTGGGCGAGAGGTGATGAAGACATTGGCGCGGACCAATTTGAGAGTATCGAGTAGGTCGAATTGCTCATCGTAGAGCGCTTCGTCCAGGCCATCGATGAAGAGAAACGCGATTCGAAAGCGACTGTAGATATCGCGAATGATGTTGATAAGTTCAGCTTGAGTCGGTTTTGTCTTTTCGAGGTCGTGTTTTGCATACATGGGTTCGACCACGGACAGGAGATGAGGGTGTCGCTCGAGGAGTTGCCTCACCAGTGCTGCTAGGATGTCCCTAACCTCCATGGGCTCCGTGTACCGGCAGTATACAAACGTAACGCAGATGTCAGGTGACGCCTTTGCAAGATCTTGCAAGTGTTCAATCGCGACGGATCTGGTCCGTCGTCAGGGCCAGTTCCTTCTCGATATATAACGGAGGTACTCACGCAAGAACGGTCTTCCCAGCACCAGCTACCCTGCATGTCAGCAACGGAACGATAACGAAAGCTAGCAGAGCCTACGCATTCCAGTTCCCCAGAGTATAGCATACTGGGTTGCCAACCACGTCTGGAACATACTACTTTGGAGAAGCCATTTGACGGTGCCAGGTGTCCATTTCCCAAGGTTCTCCTGCTGGATGGTCCTAAAGTTCACCAGGGACAAGAAGTCCAGGACCTTTCGAAAGTGTTCCGCTGGAGTACCATCAGAAATCTCATCTGCATGACCTCAATTACACTCACGATCCTGTTGATTAATCTGAATAAATGTCCCACCGGATATTGGTGCAGCAAAATTCTGAGTGCCTTGAGCGTTTTGATGGAAGGTTGAGCCAGAAGGTTGGATGGGCGGTGTTTCAGCTAGCGATGCTCATGAGATTACATCACGGTAATACATGACAGCTGTGGGCTCCTACAAGCAAGTACTTGTTCAACCACTGTGTCGTCCCATCGTGCCTGCAGAAGTGGGTATTAGAGCCTTTTCGAGAGCGAAAGAGAATTGCACATACCCACGTTGAGAAAGTGGCGCCCATGTTGGTGAGCTCAAAGGATGGGGAAGTACCCCAGCAAGATCGAGAAGGGGGTTGGAGGTGAAGGAGTGCAATGGGCGTCTATTGATAACTAATCGATGGTTATGGCCTGCTCCCACGACTTTGCGCTTTTCATTGCAAGACCGAAAAAAAAGATTGGGGTTTAGACTTGGTTCTATAAGTCGAAGAGGTACAGGATTTTCATGGTATACATGTCATAAACACAAAGAAAACACAGGAACGGGGATCAAGAGATGAGCAAAAACGAGTGGACGGAGAGAAGAATTAGAAAACGGCAAGGCGAGTGGTCAAAAAAGAAGCATACGCCGGAATGGCTACCAATGATACCCTTGAGTGAGACTGGTAGCTCAAATCCCAGTTCAAGAGGAAGAACGGAAAAGGACCCGCTGGTCTCAGTAATCAGCGATTCCGAGCATCGTTCACAGCGCCGTCTGAATCCCGCCGAGTCTTGGTGGAGTCGCTAACTTCCCGCGCCCCAGCAGCTTAGTCATACTCACGCTCTTCCACCAACGCCGCCGCTCGTGCAGGTTGATGAGGAACAACCATGGATGTCGACATCGATCCCGTCTCTAGGCCTCTGGACGCTGGAACAGCTATCTACATAGTCAAGTGAGGGGGTGCTACGCGTGACAAGGTGCCTTTTACTTCTTCAGTTCGAAATATTGAACGACAACTGATTGACTCCCATTACAGACTACCCCATTCCTCATCCGGGCATCCGTCAAAGTGGGCGGGTTTCGTTGGCTGAGTGTTTCGAAGATGGAGCATTACTTACCGCAGACAGACATCAAGGGTTAACTTGGTATGTCTCTTCCCTTCTTTTTTCGTGCCATCCTCACATAGAGAAAGCTGCTAACACCGAAGAATCAGATAGACGCCACCCTCCGCGAGCACCTCCTCTCCTTCCTCTCTCGCATTCGCAGAGCTCAAGCATCTTCTTGCAAGGCTCTCCTTCAAAGCTCTCTACGAAGATTCGTCGCCTAATTGCTCAGGTATGTCCACCTTCTCCGTACCCCCCCCCCCCCTCCCCCCCTTCCCTATGCCCGTCTACTCCATATCCTCCTTTACTTGCATCGAAGCAACAAGACTGACATGTCGGTACTACTGTCAGGCCGCAAATCATCTCGCTCAACCTTCAAGAATCAACTATACAGCACAAAGAACTCGGAATGGTCTACTCGCACGACACCTGCGGGGAACCGCGAACCAGGCACGTTCTCTCTTGCAAGACGACGAATCTCATGGTATCTCCTCCACCGTTCCTTCCACTCGAGCCCTTGGCGAAGATACAACCAATGGAGTAGAAGCAGGAGCAGGCGACAAGACAGCCAGAGACCTCCGCTTCGTACCAGGCGACTACACGCTCATCAATAGCATCCTTCCCAAATCTGCTCTCACTTCCACCACCACCACCACCACCACCACCACCACCACCACCACCACCACCACCACCACCACCACCACTCCCGCAGCCCCACTAGGCGCAGCATCTATCGCCAAACTCAACATCAAAGGTGCTAACGCAACCCAAGCTGGAGGGAGTAATAATGTGGGGTGGAAGGACACTACGCGGGATGTTGGATGAGAGCGCGATAGGGATGACTTTGCGGGTAGAGACCGCGATTTCGCTGGACGTGATACAGGTCGCGGGAACAGGGACCGTAATCTTGCTGGTTGGGACAGAGAAAGAGACGGAGACTTTGTATTGAAGGCCGCGATCGAGAGACAGGAATGGACAGATAGGGAAGACAGAAGTCCTCCACCCCCTCGTCGACCAGACGCTCGCTCCATCTCCCGCTTCGCTCTCGTTCTCGTTCACCTATCCCTCGTCGGTCTCCAATCTCTCGACGAGGTAGCCGAGGCGACTCCCCTCCCCTTCCCCCTCCTAGCTCCCGACGCGGTGGCCGTGACTCTCCTCCTTCAAGACGCGGAGAGGACGAGATGTTACACCTCCAATTCGCCGTGGTGCAAGAGGCGACACTCTGCCTAGACGAGGCGGTGGTGGTGATGGAAGGGGTATTTCACCAGTTAGGAGGGGTGGTGGGAGGGATGGCGAGGAGTAGGAGTAGGAGTCGGAGTGTGGGGAAGCGGAGGGTGTATGATTAGGTCAAAAGGAGGTCGGTGTGGGCAGAGGAAGATCAGAGGAACTAGGGTGGAAAAGACAGGGTGCAGGAGGACAGGAGAGTGGTGAACGAATGTCTTGGAGGATGTTTGCCGCCCCTCTTCCAGTAGGTTGATAGTTTATGTAAACTCCCTCTTACTGTTGATCTCGCCCCAAATATCCACCACCAGTGCTCCCAGATGTATGCTCAGATATCCAAATTGCGAATTCCCCCATACCGCGTCGCCTCTGCGTTGTATTCTTTTCCTTCTCTCGAACTACAACAGGGTAGTCGCAGCTACCCAGGCAGTTTCGCCAACGCCTGCAGGTTAGGTTTTCATGACGTGCGGCTGCGTTGCTTCGTGCGATCTTTGACAACTACCTCTGCGTCGAGTTCGCTCTTGTCTCTCTAGAACCATCATCCACCTACAGCCACAAGCAAGGCACCCTATCCGTCGTCTATTGGTGTCCTGAGTACCAAGGATTCTACGAAGGTTCTGACACCTCGTACATCGCTCTTTCTGGAGTGAGATGCCTTCGAGAAAGAGAATCTTCAGGCTACAGGCAAGTGGACTGTGGTCGACCGTCGGCTGAGCACAACAACTCGTTCAGGTAACACCCCCTCGAGTTGTACGAAACCCCATCCCAGATGTCAAAAAACCGGGTCAGAATCGCATGTGATGGGCAGTGTAGATTTTTTTTATTTGTGTTTCTTCCCTACACGAAATCAACCCTATATATAGGGTCAAAACCCATCCCTATACTATACGCCATATGGTGTATATGGAGAGAGTATGCTAGTGAATGGTGGCTCATCCTTGACAACTTCACCGAGGTCAATGCCTGGGACTGCGAGGAGATGCAAGGCAGCCTCAACGTGGCCGCTGCTACCAGCCCCATGCACAGCGCAATGCAAAGCTGTTTGGCCCTCCTTGTTGCGCTTGTGAGCGTCGGTTCGGGGGTCACAGAGTAAGGTTTTGACCACATGTGCCGATCCCCTCCCTGCTGCAACCATGAGCGCTGTGTTTCCGTCATCATCCTGCATATTCACGTCGATCCCGTCCAAGCTAAGCAGAAGTCCTGCCATAACAGCATCGTTGCGCCATGCTGCAAGGGATAATGCAGATCTTCCCAGTCTGGTGCGCTCGTTGGTTTGGCCATCGATGAGGGGAAGCAAGGCCGGTAGATGGTAGAATGTGACGACATGTATCGGCGCAGTGAAGTTGTCAAATATTAATCGTTCACCGATGTCGTTCAAGTCTAATGCCGGGAACGCTTCACATGTTGCGAGGAAGCGGAGTACCGAGGCAACAGGTCGTGCATCTGGCGGAGCAGGGCACTGAATGGACTCTGCAGCATGGAGGTGCCACGACTCATAAGCGTAGTTCTGAAGGGGGGGTTGCACAAGCCATGCCCAGGTCGGGTCAGGCTCGTAGCTATACCGGCCGCTTGGGACGCCGCAGTCCACAATTCGTTCCACACATAATTCGGCAAGGAGGCAGTGTGGCGACATCTCCCACTTTTCGAAAACACGCTTCACTGCATCAAGTGCAGTATAGTCTATGACTAGGATCAGCAAGAGGTTTACAGCGGCAAGAAAGTAAAGACTTACGAACAAGTCGGACAATGCGACTAGAAAGATCTGTGAGGTTAACCCATTCGCTGAGAATATCCTCTTTGTCTTCAACAATGACGAGGCCACAACAAACGGAAACCAACAATGATTCCGGGATAAGGTTCTCTGGAGTTGCCCAGTCCACCTTCGGATCGCTCGCAACTGCATACCGCATTTCTTCGACGGTGAGAGGGCGGTACGCATATGCTAACCAAAGCAGAACGCGCTTAGCGAGAGCTGCGTGTTCTTCGGGTTGCATTTCAATCCGCTCAAAGGCCTCGTCGTAGAGCGCGTCCAGCTTGACAGGGAGCTTGTCCAATTTCTCCATGACGCGTAGTGAGCTCGTGCAATGCCTGACGGCTTCTACCATGAGCGATGCGTGAAGGAACCTAAGGGTACATGAGCATAGTATGTCTGCTGACTGTGATAGGAGACCTACATTCCACACGAAGACTCACAGATTTTGTTGATAACTGTTTCCCTGTCCTCATCCCCAGCAAGAACTTGTCGCAAGTCGGGATTGCGACTGATATGCAGAAAAACCAAGAGTTCGATGTCTTCTCCCTTCGCAGCGATATTAAAGAATTCCACATTTTGTAGGACATCCTTCAGCCTGACAAGTGGGCGAGAGGTAATGAAGACATTGGCTGGGACCGATCTGAGAGTATCTAGTAGGTCAAATTGCTCATCGTAGAGCGCCTCGTCCAGACCATCGATGAAAAGAAAGGCGATTCGAAAGCGGCTATAGATATCGCGAATGGTGTTGATGAGCTCAGATTGAGTCGGTTTTGTCTTTTCCAGGTGGTGCTTTGCATACATGGGTTCGACCACGCACAGGAGATGAGGGAATCGCTCGAGGAGCTGCCTCACTAGTGCTGCTAGGATGTCACGGACCTTCATGGGTTCCGTGTACCGGCAGTACACAAACGTAATGCAGATGTCGGTCGATGTCTTTGCAAGTCCTTGCAAGTGTTCAATCGCAACAGAGCTTTCCCGATGTCAACACCGTCGTATTTCTGCAGCAAAGTAAGGATACTCACGCAAGGATAGTCTTCCCGGCACCAGCTACAGCAAGCATCAGCAAGCAAGCCATGATACAAGCTCCAAGGGCCTACGCATTCCAGTTCCCCACAGGATGCCACACTGGGAGTCAATCCAGAACTGAAACATACTGCTTTCGAGAAGCCATGCGAGAGTGCCAGGGGCCCACTTGCCGAGGTTCTCCTGCTGGATGGACCGAAAGTTCACTAGAGAAAGGAAGTCCAGAACCTTTTGCAGATACTCCTCTATAGTATGGTTAGAATTTCGACTGGTATGATGCTCCAGACACTCACGATTCTGAAGGGACGTGACTTCGACTTGCTGAGTGTTCTGGATGAATATCCCACCGTTGATCGTAGGATTCTGGGCGCCTTGGAAGAGAGATGGTCCAGAGTTCTGGATTGGTGGTGAAAAAATGGCTAGTGGTCTTCATGAGATCACAATGGGACATTATATAGCGGCTAAAGCCTCTTACCAGTAGAAGCTCCTGGAGAGACTGTGTCGTCCCATCTCAACTACAAAGGTGTTAGAGCTTCACCCTAAGGAAAAGCCATTGTACATACAAATTTGGAGAGAGAGGCCCCCATTCTGAAGGAAACCACGATATCCTTCAGGCGATATCTTCACAGAGGCAAGGCAAAGGTAGGAAGCAAGCTTGCGGTGTGACCATCGACTGATAACTGGTCGATGGCCGCTTCCTACTCCCACGACTCTACAGCCTTCAAAGCTTAATATTTATATTCGCAGATTTTCCGTCGCATAGCCATCCACGAAGGCAATGTATTCATAGACGGATTCAGATGTTCATGAACGGCGCATCATCTTGGGCGGCGAGAGGAACGGCTCACAGAAGCAAGGCTTATTTGGGAGATGGCCTCTTGGATCAAGGCTTGATTCTTCATCATCTGGCGTGCCTTGACATGTGAGCAATCGCAATAAGTGTTTTGAAGGCAAAAGGGGACGAGGGAAAGGGAAAGGGAATGCTTAGCAAACGATGGCGGGGAGACGTTTAGATGAGACACAAAAGGGGGGTAAATTGGTTACAGGTAGCAATTCCTGCGCGTTTCCTATAACGGCGGGTTCTAAGCCTACCCTTCTCTATAGCGCTGAACGATTCTCCCAGTGGCTACCAATGATTCCCTTGCATGAGACTTCTAGCGCAGATTCAAGCTTAAAGGGAAGAAGGGAAAAGCTCCCACTGGTCTCAGGGGTGTCATCGTTCACAGCGCCTTTCACGCGCCGTCCCGCCTAGTCGCTAAACTTCCCGCGCCCAAAAGCTTAGTCATGAGCGCACTCTTCCACCAACACGGCACTGCTCGTCCAGGTTGACAAGAACCAACCACGGACGTCGACATCGATCCTGTCTCTACGCCATTGGATTCTGGTACCGCTATGGACACGGTCGAAGGCGGAGCAGCAGTTGTGACGCGTGACAAGGCTAGTTTCTCTCCGATTGAAATTTATTGAACGAAAAGCTGACTGACGTTCAAACAGCAGACCGCCCCATTCCTCATCCGGGCATTCGTCAAATGGGCGGGCTTCATTGGTTGAATGTGTTTGAATGAAGCATTGCCGTCCGCAGATGAACATCAGGTGCTTACTTGGTATGTCTCTTCTTATCCTTCCTACCTCTCTTCCCCGCTGCTACTCCTGGTGTCGATTCCCCGCTACCGGATAGAATATTGAATGCGAACTAACACCCATGTAATAGGAAAGACGCCACCCTCCGCGAGCTCCTCACAACCCTCCGAGACATCTCGTCTCCTTCCTCTCTCGCTTTCGCAGAGCTAAAACATCCACTTGCGAGGTTCTCGTTCAAAGCGCTCTATGCGGACTCGTCGCCTAATTCTTCGGGTACGTGCTCCTTTGTATCCTTCTCATCAAGAGTAAATTAACTAATGGAATTGCTTGGGGTTTTCAGGCCACAAATCCTCACGTTCGACCTTCAAATACACAACAAAAGAACTGGGAATGGTCTATTCGCGCGACATCCTCGGCGAACCAGGCTCATTCTCCCTCTCAACGGGTGCAACCACCGCACCTCGGCTCTTGCAAGACGAGGAACAGCAAGCCTTGAGCACTCAATCTTTGGATACCGACGACACAGCCAACGGAAACGGAGCAGAGAAGGCAGGCAGGGACCACGACAAAACCCTTGAACACCTCCGATTCGTACCAGGCGGTTACATGCTCATCAGTATCATCCTTCCTAAATCCGCTTTGACCACACCCGCCACCGCCGCTGGAGGTGCTTCCACCGCAGAGCTCAGCATCAAAGGCGCCAACGCCACCCAAGCTGGAGGGGGAGCGGGTAGTGTGGGGTGGAAGAATGCTATGCGAGATGTCGGACGAGAACGTGATAGAGACGGGTTTGGCAGAGACAGAGACAGGGACAGGGATAGTTTCGGGAGGGATCGAGATGGAAAAGATAAGGAAACAGGCAGAGGCGCCAACTCTTCCAACTGGAGAGGCGGCTCAGACCCTCTTACCTTCGTCAGCGGCCGAGGTGGACGTGGGCGTGGTGCCCGTGGAGGACGCGGTGGAGGAGGTGACTTTGCGGGTAGAGACAGAGACTTTGCGGGTCGTGATACAGGCCGCGACAGTGGGCGGAACAGAGATTTGGCTGGCCGTGATCGTGATTTCGCCGGCAGGGACAGAGATAGGGAGACGGACAGACGTCCCCCACCTCCTCGCAGACCAGGTGCTCGATCCATCTCCCGCTCCCGTTCCCGCTCACCTCTCCCTCGTCGATCTCCTGTCTCTCGACGTGGTGGACGGGACTCTCCCCCTGTCTCCCGGCGCGGAGGTCGAGCCGATTCCCCACCCAGACGAGGCGGACGAGGTGATTCACCCCCAATCCGACGTGGTGCGAGGGGTGATACACCTCCTAGACGAGGTGGAAGGGGCAATTCCCCGGTTAGGAGGGGAGGGAGGGATGATTCGCCTAGGAGGTCTAGGAGTCCTGTTCCGAGACGAGGTGGGAGGGCGAGGAGTAGGAGTTTGAGTCGAAGTAGGAGTCGGAGTAGGAGTGTTGGGAGGCGGAGGAGGTACGATTAGGGGCGAGTGACGTCGGTTGAGAGGGAAATAGGAAGGAAGAGAAATGTGGAGTTCGGTCGGAGGAGGGAGAGGAGGAGGGAGAGGGACGTGTCAAGAGTTGTCCCCTGATCTTTAACAAGCCCGGAAGGCGGTCCACTCTCTGTAATTTGTGCTTCAAGGCAATGTGTATGTCTCATTGATTCAAACTTGCTTCGTGTGACAGCCCGAACCATTCCAGTTGGCTTTAGTGCCTGAGGGAGATGGGAGTAACATGCAAACGAATGCTCGTCCGCACTAAACTTTGTAGGCAAACAAAAGGCAAGAAAAAGACATGCATAGAATCATGGCTAGTCTGCAGAAAGATTGGCAAAGGAGACTCAGACTGTCAATGCAAGCTTCTTACTATGGTATAAAGAGTGTGACCATTCGACAGTACGATATTGAATGCCTTAGGAGCTATACCTATATATTATGTGTGCAGTATTGAACATGGTACATTACAGGCTAATCTTCAAACAGTCGTATTATACATCGATTCAACATAGGCATTCGTAATCTCCTATTCAATGCATCCGAGGAGTTAAGCATCTTCAAACCACACTCGAAACTCATGTGCAGGCGCATTGACCTTGACCCAAGAACGCAACACGACAAGGCTTGTATGAGGATGCCTCGTAACCTGATCCCGAAGGCGAACATAATGAAGAACAGGCTTCAACACATTACTGGGAGGTTTGAGCCGGGATCGACAAAATTCCTCCAAGACGCTAATATGTATTCTTGCGGAATACGCTCGTAACCCTCCTGGCTCCCTTTCAACGGTCAGGGAGAGTTCTTGGAGATGTGGAACTAGGTTGTACGTGGGCTGCTGACCATCTGTGCCGACTCGGAAAGTGAGTGCCTCGAGGAGAAGCGACGTTGGGTTGGACCATGCACCCCGGGTCGTCGCGAGTGAACTCTGCCATCGCGGTACGAGGAAGAGAATTGTGAGGGTGCGGAGGTTGTCGAGGAGTGGAAGGAGATCAAGAACCAGTGATGGCTGAGCGAGATGGGTGATTGTAAGCGCCTGGAGGGTAGAGGCACAGTTGGAGCGCTCGATGAAATCGATGATGGTTGCGTGGTCTTTGGGGAGAATGAGGTGCTCTTCGTCGGCGCTGCAAGAGAAGGCTTTGCACCCGAACTTTTCTGTAGCCAAGATTTTCAAATCCGTCAGAGAGGGGCATGTGATGTTCTGAAGTCCCTCTCGTGTAAACTGGCATCCAATGTTGAGCTTTTCCAGGTGGGCAAGTGTCATCGCTGGCTGGGGAGTCGGGGTTTGGATGTACCTGGGCGGAATTTCCAGTCGAGCACATTTGTGGACTCCCTCTACTACGAGAGATTGTAGCAATGGGATGTGTGGGAGATATGAAAATACACTTTGGCACGCTGAAGGTCCGCGCATGTCCAGTGTTACAATCTTTTTGAGTGCAACTTTGACGTCCACGTCAGCTGCAGGTTGCAACGAAGGGGCTGGAAACCCTCGCTCTCCAGCTAGGAAGCCCAATAAGGTCACCGAAATCAGACTTGGGAATTTGATGCTCCCCCACATGAAGGGTTGAACAGAGCCCCATGCTTCACCTCGCGAAGTGAGTCCCACAATGGTTAAATGAGCCAGGTTTGGAAAGGCCTGGGACTTAAAAAGGCCAAGGTCCACCAACGTGGATAGGTGGTTGGCGTGAATCAACAAGGTAGACCACCTGGCTGATGAAGATGCCAGCAGAGGAGATAATAGTTTCCCCTGTTCTCTCAAATCGGGTACCTTCCCGTCCAATAGTCCCAAGGTGTAAGGATGATGCCAGGCCAAGAGATGAACTTCTAGCCTCTTGCACATCTGTCCTCGAGCCAAGTGGCAGCGAACGCTGGGAATCAGGGTGGAGAGATGAAGAACACTACTGCGACTAGCGAGTAGGTCTTACCAAGTAGCTTGTAGGCTTAACTGGTAGGTTAAAGTGATAGAGATTATAGTAGCTACCAGCGTCCTTATATACATATTGCGTGTACTAATAATAGAGCAGTGTAAGGGCTGAATAAGCAGTCACATGAGTGACAAGTAATCATATGAGTCAGTATGAGTCGTGAAGACGATAGAATGACGAATACTGTAGATGTCGCATAGCCTCATAAGAATATATCTAGGAGAGTCCGAGTCGGAGATAATCCGAGTCGGAGAGTCGCGAGAGTCGCGAGTCGAATCTAATCTACATAAGATAAGATCAACACTCCCCCTCAATGAGTGCATCTCCTAACGAGTGTACCCATTGGACTAAGACGAGTAGAACTCAAGTCCTAGTAATCCCCTGAAGTGTTCAAACTTCACACGTCCCAACGGTTTGGTGAAGATGTCGGCAATATTGTCGTTGGTATCAACTCGCAAGACTTCGATGTCTTCATTCTCGATGAGTTCACGGATGTAGTGAAACTTGACATCGATGTGTTTCATGCGACGTTCCTGAATAGGATTGTTACTGATGAAGATAGCACCGTTGTTGTCGGAACAAATAGGGATTGGCACGATGATCGGCATGCCAAGCTCTTTGAACATGTGCTTAAACCACATCACCTGTCGACTACAGTCAGACACAGCCATGTATTCGGCTTCGGTGGAGGAATTAGCAACAGTCTTTTGAGCATGTGAAATCCAGCTAATGCTGGCGTTAGCCAACATCACCATGTTTCCAGTCGTAGATCGGCGTGCAACCAGATCTGCGGCGTGATCAGAGTCCAAGTAGGCGATCAATCCATTTTGGGATGCGCCATCAAGAACCAGAGCGTAGTCCATAGTTCCTCGAAGGTATCTGCATATGTACTTTGCCTTGCTGATGTGTTCCTCGGAGGGATTAGCTGCAAATTGAGACAGCTTGACAACAGCGTAGGCGATATCTGGGCGAGTACCCAGCATCAAGTAGAGTAGAGATCCAATGATCGACTGGAAGTAGTGGCGTCGTTTCGTATCGACAGGTCCAGTATGTTCGAGGGGCCTATAACCCTCGACCATAGGCGTAGGTGCCGGTCGGCAATCCTTCATATCAAAACGTTCCAGGACTGTGCCAAGATAGGCAGACTGGTCCAGACGTATATTTTGTCCGTCACGTCTGATCCTCATTCGTAAGAACTTGGTTGGATTTTTGAAGTCTTGACATTCCCACTTGAGCTTGAACGCCTCTTTCTTGGCATTAACAAGTCTCTTGTTAGGACCCGCAAAGATGAGATCATCGACGTAGGCAATCATGATGACAAAGCCACCATGTCCATCCTGAAGGATGAAGATCCCGGTATTGGTCGATAGTCGTTTGAAGCCAAGAATCTTCATTGACTTTGCAAGTTCCATGTACCATGCACGGGATGCTTGCTTCAGACCATAGATAGCACGAAGGAGCCGGTACACCTTATGCTCTTTGCCCTTCATGACAAAGCCTTCGGGTTGACGCATATAGATTTCCTCATCTAGTTTCCCATAGAGGAATGCGGTCTTGACATCGACCCCGGTGATGTGCCAATCCTTGAGAGCCGTGAGGGCTAACATGGTTCGGACTGATTCGAAACGAACCACCGGTGAGAAAATCTCGTTGTAGTCGATGCCTTCGATTTCTTGGAAACCCTTGGCAACAAGTCGGGCGCGTTTACGACCGTCAGATTTGACGTCGAATACCCAGCGATTGGTATCGCTTTGCGACCTTTGGGAAGATCGACCATTTCGAATACATTGCGTTCAGAGAGTGCCTTTAACTCATCTTTGCAAGCATCGATCCATCCTTTCTTCTCCTGCGGTGGCATCCGCAAGATGTCTTTAAACGTCCACTCGCGTGGAGCGCTATCGACAGAAGGAACTGAAGGCAAAACCGCTTTAGAAAGCAGGAAATGCATAAAATTAACTCCCCCTTCACGCGTCAAGCGTTCTAAGTCCTCAGGTATGTCAAAAGTCGAATCAGATTCACTTTCGGACACGGGAGTAGCAGGTTTCGGCGCGGGAACACCTTTTTCCTTGCTTGCAGCACCTTGATTAGATCCAGATGGCCGTCTGTCATCTTTATCAAGTGCTTTTCTCCGATCCGTCTGATGCTTTTCTGTCGGAGTTTTATTTCCGTAGACATCGCCAGGCTGAGACTTGGTTTGGGTCCGATTCCGCGCAGATCTCCTAGGTTCATCACCTGGAGCGTTTCCCGGCGCAGGGTTCGGCGGGTGCTGGTCGGCTGGTTGTTCACCAGCGTTCCGATCGTCGGCACGATCAGGACCGCTACCTCTTTTAGGGGTTTGGGAGTTTGATGGACGAGGAAGGAAATCATCGTCGTCATCATCATCTTCAGATTCAGATGGAGGTCCATCATTACCAAACGAGGAAGGTGGATAGTCTTCAACTCGTGGTTTGTCTTGAGGTGCTTTCGCATCAGGACACCTTGGGAAGTGAAGTTCGTCAAAGCGAGCAGTAGTCGCCTTGAATAGAACGTTCCTTGGCGATCTCATGAAGAGATACGCCTTCATGCCTTCGGGGAATCCTAGGAAGATCATGTACTCTGACCGTGGAAGGAGCTTGTTAGATCGTTGTTCCTTGGGAATATACACCCAGGCACCACATCCAAAGACTCTTAATTTAGAGACGTCCGGAGCTTCTCCTTCTACAGCCTCGTGTGGAGTAATCCAACCAAGACGCTTGAGAGGCGTCCGGTTATACACGTAAACAGCGTATAGAATGGAAAATTCCCACCATGATTGGGGCAGGCAAGCGTCGTGACGCATTGACTCAGCCTTCTCCATGATAGTGCGATTGAAGCGCTCAGCGCGTCCGTTCTGCTGGTGCATATACGGAGCGCTGATCGATAGTTTGATTCCTTTCGATTTGAAGAAAGCCTTCAGTTCGTCATTGATGAATTCTCCACCACCATCCACCTGCCATTCTTCGATTTTCTCATGGTATATTGTCTCAACCATGGTAACGAAGTCTTTGATCGCTTGGATTGATCCACTCTTCTGTCGAAGAAGGACACACGATCCACGACTCGTGCAATCATCAAAGAAGGAGATGAAATGTTTGAATTTGTGGTATGACTCGACGGAGAATTCTTTCAGATCCGAGTGGATCTTCTGGAATCGGCGCTTCGCACGCTTGCTCGAAGCCGGGAACGGCTCAAGCATCATCTTCCCTTGCGCGCAACCGCGGCACAAAGGTTCATGTTTGGGAATTTCCACCATAGGTGGGAAGTTCGTGGTATGCTTTTTGGCTCGTTTGAGCACTTCCCGCGATGGATGACCAAAGCGTTTATGCATGACCTCGTAATCGACAGGTGGTCCAGAGACCTTCTGCACTTCTTTCGGCGATCCGTTGGAGTTCTTTACAGACACCCAATAAATCGTGTCGTCCGGATGAAGTGGATGACCCTTAATGAGATTTCTCCCATCAGAATCGTTGATTCCCATGGATAGGGAATCGCCCCAAAGAGTAGTCTTGGGTTGACTCAAGAAAGTTCCCGTAGAGAACAATCGAGTCGATAGATTGGGTATGTGATATACTGGTTCGATGATAGATTCAACGTCTCGATCGTTACCATCAGCACCTTTGATAGTGTGAACCACTCGAAGCTTTCCAATTCCTTTTATGGACAGGGTAGTACCCTTGGAAGCGGTGTTAACCAATGGACTGTTCTTAACAACTTTGTGATTGAACAAGTCCTCTTTCGAGGGGGTAACGTGCATTGATGCCCCAGAGTCCATCATCCAATGAATGAATGTTTCAAATTTCTTACAGGAGGCGCATTGCGCATCTTTACACTTAGCGGTATTCGTTGTATCATGAATAGAAACAATAGAATTTAATGCACAGCATAATTCTAAGAATACATCGTCGTCCAAGCTATCAAAATCTAATTGAAGAGGCTGTGGAGGCAACGAGTTAGCCAAGTGTTTCCTGGTAGAAACAGAAGGGACATACTTATCGTCGTCGAAGTGACCAGTTCTCAGAGCGTCCCAGTCCGGTAGGTAGACGGATGGTTTTGCATCTGGAACGCGATCTGATCCATTACGATCTGGATATTCGCCTCCCATCCCGTCGTCGGAGCCCCAGTCGGAGACTTCGTCATCGGGGTGGAGCGGATCCTCCAGTTCTCCGTCTCGGATCCTCTCCCAGACCGTCTTGGGGGCGCCGAATAGCAAGGGGTCCTCGCCTTCGTCGCTGAGGGAGACGCTGTCGCCGTCTTCCCCCAAGGCATCGGTGTCAGAGAGTCCGTCCAGTGCTTGTGAGCCGTCCCCTTCCATAGGCAGTCCAGATTGACACACCATGGTTGGTTGGGGAACGTCGACCCCTTCTCCAGATCCACCGTGTGCCAGTGGGGGAGATGGGAGTCGGTGCAGAGGCGAGCTGGTCTCATGCACCTTAGCCTGTTTGGCGGGCTCGATCGATCGTTGACGTTTGGAAGGCCTGGGGGAACTGATGCGGTCAATAAGTGCTCGCTTCCGCCTGTCCGCCTCCTCGAATGCTTTGAGGTGACGGGCGGTTTTTGGTAAATCGAGCTTACCGCAGTTCTTCCTGGCGCGTTCCACGTCAGGATAGCACGAGGTGTTGGTAGACGGAGCGACCTTGGCTTTAGCAGCCGAGGTCGGGAGATGGGTGGATGGAGTAAGATCGACTGATCTTTGGACGATAGATGGTCCGGTCTTCACGAATGAGAGGACCGAGACTTTGGCCTGGGGAGGCACATGCTCCTGAGGAGCAGGAGAGACGAGATGGTCGCCTAAGAAGGCGGCCTGTACCATGTGGGAGCTATGACCTTGCGACTTCCTTTCCTTCTCCTTCTTCTTGTTGCCACCCTTGGATCCGCGCTTCTTCCCCTTGGACTGGGAAGAACCCGAGTTTTGATTACCCGAGTTGCCGGTATCCTTCTGCTGCCCCTGTTGCTGCTGGCGGAAGTTAGGGTTTCCCCCTTTCCTCTTGATACCAGTGAACTTGTTGAGGGTAGCCGGGTTGGCGACGCGATCGTACTCAGCCGTGATGGCTTTGACGGTGGTCTCGAAGGTGAGATCCTTCTTGTTTTTGTTAAGAAGGATGGCGACGGTGTTGTCGTACTTGGTAGGAAGGCTACTGATCAATATCATCGCCTCGATGAACGAGTCGATAGAGACGTTGTTCGTAGCAAGTCGGCCCAGGTAATTCTGGAGCTCAGCGATCGCAGGACGAGGATCTCCAGTTCCGATGTGGAACTTGATGGCTCGGGAGAAGTCTGCGAAGATCGCGGCGTTACCCGGACTTCTGTAGAGCTCTTTGAGAGCGTCCCATAACGCCATCGTCGTATTTTTGCCCGCAACCTGTGCACAGACATTTCTGTTGATACGAAGGAGAAGAGCTCCCATGGCCTGGTCATCGTCCTTGTCCCATTTTTCGATTACCTCTTCCTGAGCAAGCTTCTCCGCCGCAGTGGCGTCTGAGGCAGCACCATCAGGACGAGTACTATCGATGTAGGATCCTAGACGTTGCATTTGGAGGTACTGCTCCGCACGCATGGCCCACTCCAGGTAGTTGGTTCCATCGAGCATGGGGATACTGTTGTGAGCGTTGTTAGAAGACATGTTGTTAATCGTTGAGATCTGTCAAAACAAGATTCGTCAGCAACGTATATCACAAATCCAAGAAGGCAGCCATAACAGCGCGTTCTTTGCCCCATTCTGCGGCCATTACAGCGCAGATCTCTGCTGCCATAACAGCGCAGAGTAAAGGCATAGGTTCGGCCTATCAGCCACTTGGTTAGACGTGCATAGTCGCAGCGATTAAGCGCAGACTTGTAGCAGTCTATGGAGGCAGCCATTACAGCGCCGACCAAGTTTGTAGTGCAGCCATTACAGCGCAACTACTGAGCTTCGGGGCTCATAACCTGAAGAACACTACTGCGACTAGCGAGTAGGTCTTACCGAGTAGCTTGTAGGCTTAACTGGTAGGTTAAAGTGATAGAGATTATAGTAGCTACCAGCGTCCTTATATACATATTGTGTGTACTAATAATAGAGCAGTGTAAGGGCTGAATAAGCAGTCACATGAGTGACAAGTAATCATATGAGTCAGTATGAGTCGTGAAGACGATAGAATGACGAATACTGTAGATGTCGCATAGCCTCATAAGAATATATCTAGGAGAGTCTGAGTCGGAGATAATCCGAGTCGGAGAGTCGCGAGAGTCGCGAGTCGAATCTAATCTACATAAGATAAGATCAACAAGAGAGTCTTGAGCTTGGCACACCGGAAGGGCAGGCAGTTAAGGCGCATCGATGACCATAGTTCCGAGTAGTTGAAGACGACATGCTTCCATCTCCGGCAGGTGAGTGCCGCGGCAACTTTCGGTTTCGTGCTGAAGTCTATGCAGTCGACAATGCTCGGAAGGGCTTTTGGCTCCATGCCAGGGAGATATGAAAGGATTTCGAGTAGGAGCTCGTCTGGAAGGAGCCTAGTGATCGATGCAGCGCAGTCGTAGAGATGGATAGTTGCCTCCAGTTGGATGCGGTCGCATCCATATTAGACGATAAGCTCTCGGAGAGAGGCAACCACTTCCTCGATCGCCCCTGAAGCAGAGAAAAGTTGGCCAGGATCACTTGCAAGACCGTCGACACCTTTCTCCGCAACGACTTGGAGGGTGTTCGCGAGCCCCTCTCTTGACATGCCGAATCTATGAGCCGTCGAACTTGATGGGCGAATGCGAAACCGCTGAGTGACAAGTGTCTTGAATCTTTTGGACCTGATGGTTGAAGGACGGAGTCTGCTTTGTATAGATTGAGCAAAGGCTTCGTACTGACTACAAAGGTCTTGAAGTTGCTTGACTCTGATCGCGGCTCTGCTGAGCGCCGTCATAAGTCGCTTCTTTTTCAATGAGTAGGACACAAGCTCGTCGTTGGTAGGGGCGTGGAACGAGTCCAGTTGCTCCTGCGAAGGCGGCTTCATCATGATTTGAGCAAAGCCTCCCAACCTTCCCACTTCGAACATGTCATCCACCGTCGTGAGCACTCCATCAATGAAGGGAAACCTAGAGAGTTGACAATGATGAGTGGCAAGATGGAAAGAAATTTGATTGTCTGTTTGCTCACCAGGTTTCCAAATTGTTGGAAAAAGACACATCAATAGGCGAATCTATGCTTTCCATAGTCTCTGCTTGCAGCACCATATCGCAGAAGGTGGTCAGGACCCCTGAAAACCCACGGGAGAGGGTGGTGAACGACCCGGACACCATTTGGGGGGCGCCGAAAAATGGGCGGATTCGATCTCCGGACATGAAAGCCGCCTCGAGAATAGGTGGAGAAATTTCCCGGACATGAAAGGCGGGGTGGTTGAGCAGCCCTTGGGTGACATTTAGCTCACGACTCGCAAGCACCCAGACTAGATGTTCGAAGTTCGAGCCATCGCGCTCACTTTTTTTTAGCCTTTATTCGGTTTGAGTAATGTATGGGAGCAGCCCTGCATCTGAGTCTGTGATCACAAATCATGTATTCGTGTCTTGAACCCATTTTCATACACATACCTTCCTGCAGCCCTTCATCATACAGAAACTATTAAAACCTCAAATAGATCACACTGCAAGTGGGAGATAGTTCGATAAGATTAGAGAGAATAAAGAAAAGACATGCTCTGAGACGTACCTGCAAGTGGGAGATAGTTCGATAAGGAACTAGTCACTTGCAGTAGCTACTTATATACGTGTAAGTACAATAGCTTAAGAGTACAATAGAGTTGTCCATAAATAAGAGAACAATAAGTAACAAGGGAGAACAATAGAACGATATAGTACAATGTAGTAGTGAGAGTCCATTGTTCTAAATATAGACCGGCTATTGTTCGTTGAACAAGAGCAAAGAGAATACAAGGGAGATAGAGTGGAACCGTATGTACATGACATGCGCATTGTATTCTAATAGAAACATCCAGGCATACACTCAAACCGAAACGCTGCTGTTACTCATCACTCAAACATCTCAGCACTATCTCGCATCGCCGTGCAGGTTTACGAGCATACCCATCTTCGCCACTTTGGTCTGACACCCGCAGCAACATCACCTCTATCGACTAAACAGTTTCTGTTGCTTTCACCATACCAAGTATTATGCCTGCTTTCGTCGCCTCCAACTCCAGCCCAATTCAATGGAGGACCGGTTCAGCTTGGTATAGAGGACTATGAATGCTGGAAAGAGATTCAACGAGGCAGCCCCAGATTTCTGAATGCCTTTGTGGCGTTCCGAAAGCGCGAACCCAAAGTTGTTTGATATTTCTACAGACTCGCTTGTACCTCGTATACGTTGAATCCCGGATCCATTGCTTGCAATTCTCAAGGCCCTTTAGGAAGATAACAGCGCGCGCAGCGCGCAATCGTGAAAATAAGGCAAAATTAAAGGAAAAAGCGATGTTATTGAGGCCGGATGTATGGGTCCGGACAAAAATTCGGGACCTCTGGTGAGGCCGGTAGCTTGTACGGACAAAAATCGCTGAAATCGCTGATTTTGTACGGACAGCCCCGGCAGACTCTGTCACCACCCCCCCCCCACCCCCCCGCGGGTTTTCAGGGGTCCTACTCAGTAAAAAGGCCTGGTCACCTTGGTCGCCATGTCGTCACCACAAAGTCCCTGGCGGTCACCACCTGATCGGACCTGGTCACCCATTGCGCGCACTTGGCATCGAGTCTGAGCCCACCTCCTTTCCGTGGATTGATGGAAATGGGGAAGTCAAGTCTAAGTCAAGCCCATGTTGCTCTTTGGTCACCACCGCTTTCTGAGTCGGTACTTTCTCATACACCCGAGTAAACATGCTTCCTATCCTCTTTAAGTAGCAGATTCTTCATAATTTATAATAAAGGTTGTCGATCAACATCCTGAAAGGACCGAGACCGCCAGATGCATCCAGATACACTAGTAAAAAAATCCTCTTCCAAACGCCATGCAGTTTTTTCTTTTCGTTCTTTTCTCTAAGTCCGAAAGTGTTTGGTCATGGCACGACATCAAGCATCGGAAAACTCCTCGCCCGCCGTGTCCGAGTCCAACACTAAGGCCAGCACCACGACCACCACGACCCCACCAGAACGCTGTCACCATTTCACGCTCAACAGCGGCCACATGTCCAGCACTCGAAGATGCAAGGCTTCCGCCAGCGAAGCTCAGCACGTTGCATCGTCCATCCAACCAACAGGTAAGTTGTCAGATATGTTTCGTGTTTGCATGGCTTACTCATTCATGCGTACAACAGCTGGGAGTGTCAAAGGTGCGCAAAATTTCTTTCAAAAACTCTCGGGATAACTCGTTGGCTGAGGACGCTCATTTCAGGCCCGGCAGCACCGACACCTCTCGAAGCCCTTCAGTGTGTCAAGGATACTACGGCCGCCAACCGCGGTCTCAAGGCTCAAGCTACCTTTCTTTGGCGACGACGAGGAGGAGTGCATGGGCCGCATGGCCAATAGGAGGAGGGAGGGGGCAATATATTGTAGATAAAATGCATTGTAATAGCTTGACTTTAATAATATGATGACTTGACCATGACTACTACGTGCTTTAATTGGCAGATAACGATCAGACGTGAAGACCTGGATGCGACTACTAGCGGATGTATTAATGTGCCATTTCTTCGGGATGTAGGCGACTACCAAGTGACTAAAAGGTCTGAAAGTATGTCACTTTTTCATCCCCAAATACTGCGTTTGGTCACCCTCGACAATGATGTGACTTTGTTCGGACTAAATAATGACAAAGATGCGACATAGCCTTTTTACTGAGGGTCCTAGGTGGTCGTGCTGGCAAAAGCTAAACTTGGAACCGACCAACAGAGGAGGTCACATGTGCCCACGGTGCCTGGGCGCTTAAAGCTTAAATTGAAAATGCAATAATCATTTTCAACCAGACAAACGATTGTAGCATAAGGGCGATCCAATGCTGTACTTAAGCTCATCGATGCTTCTCATATATTCTCGCTTCTCTTGCCGCGAGGACCTCCTTGCTTTAATGACACGCCAGCACGCCACTACGAGCGACAGTGTTTGGTGCAACATCCTCCAGTGCCCCGCCCACAACCTCCTTTCCTTGTGACGAACACCATCTAGATCCCAATCATCTCGGTGCTTGATGATAAGGCAGTCAACCTTTGGGTATTCACCCTCTCCCTTTTCCATACCTTTGCTCAAGTACTCTGACAGTGCGCTCAAGTCACCGCAATATCTCCTCTGACCACTCGTATCTGTTTCAGGAAACACAGTGGGCTATGAAAGCCTCTAGAACGACTGGCGATAGGTGTCTGAGTGAATAGACGCCCGCCAAGCCTTAGCCGGGCCGTAGGTCTCGTGATTGCGGGTTGCGGGTTGCGGGATTTGGCAAAAACAGGATGTCCTCCGAGGATATCCAGAAGCCGGCTCCGATTATAGACGGAGATTGAAGCTGAAGTCTGAATCCACGGCAATCGCCATCGTAATGTTTTCGCCAACATCGTCATTCGTGGACGCTAGATTCGATACTGAACATATATGCCCTCGGAAGACCAACCTACTAGACCTTGGTTTTCACGTATTCGAGACTTCTGCAGTGGAGCCCTGACCCTGCGCTGCAACTCCCCTGTCGCAAGTTGGGCTAAATTAGGGTCTACTTTGTGTCGGTTCTTTCACGATAAACGCCTGCCTCTCAATTGTTGCTTGCTTTGCTGGAGTAAACACAATCGGAATCTCCAGTGTTTGCCGAGAAGCACAATCAAGGAGCTCGAGCGCTTCATGTGAGCTCTTTCCTCGTGCGTTTGCTGGGCTTCCAGCCGAATTATCGCCATTCGATCTAATCCTCAGCGCCTATTTGTCGATCTCATCAATCGATGAGTTCGGTAACCTCCATCGCCGCATCATGCTTCGCACATATCGCTGGACCCACAGATGAGTAAATCTTCATCACAAGGACAACTAAGGTCATCTTCTTGAGGACCATTCACATTGGAAGTCTCTTGGAGTTCCGTGACAGCCCAGATGCCCTTCGTGGGCGGCGCTGGGCGCTCGATTTGCTCCCTCCGATTTTTCCGTGTGCGGAAGAAGCTACATTAAAAGGGGTTAGTGACAGAACCACGTGAGTCCCACCATGATTCCCTACCCCAGCCTCGTCGTTCCCCTCACCGCCCTTCTCCTCCTATGGATTGCTCCTCTCACCCATGCTGTCCCAAGAAATATCACATTCGACGACAATGCCCCTGAAATCAGTTACAATGGGATCTGGGCTCGCGTACCAAATGGAATAGGTGGTGATCACCACGAGACAGCCCATGAGGACGCATATGCCACGATCCAGCTCCCTAGAAAAGGTGCATCTCGCGTTTTTGGTTGACACAAATTCTGAAAAATCACCACAGCGATAGAGCTTATCTATATGGCACCCAGATGGTCATACCCTGTGGGAACGGATATATACCTGAAGACCCAGTCTGGGGAGGTCAGAGAAACTATCGACTTGCAGGACCATAACGCAGCGGCGGGTCCTGATAGGGTCACGCGACCAACTGAGGTCGCCCTTCGAAAGCCATTGTCGCCAGACGATGAGATAGAGCTAGTGATCCGGGTTGGGACGAGACTGCCGTATGCTATCGTCGACGAAATCATGTGGGTCTTCATTGTTGGAAACCGTTGAATGGTTTCAAATAAAGTGCAGTGTCACGGTGGACGAAGATATAGGATCGTCTACCACTTCATCATCACAACCAGCAGACACCCCTCCCTCTCAATCAACTGGCTCACCGGATGAAGAGGGAAAGAAAAAGGGCCTTCCTGTTGCTACTGCAGCTGCTACAGGTGCCGCTTGCAGCATCCTTGTACTGCTCATGATCTTTGGACTCGTATGGTGTATGCATAAACGCCGGCAACGAAGGCGCGCTGAGCAGATGCAGGCGATTGATCTCGCTGACCCCCCACTCTCGCCGACACCAGTACTCCCTATCGCCAAAACCTCTCGCCAGCAGTATGCGACGACTGAATACAACCCCTACCATCCAGTGGGTCAACACAGTCCTTCGCAAACAGCGTTTGACGGGTCGATCTATGAATCAGCTAGCTTTGATTCTGGTCAGAGGACATCATTGGGGCAGAAAGGACAAGACTTTGGATATATCGGCTCCTCGCCAAATGGCGAGATGACCGAGTCGGAGGCCCGAAGTACGTGGTTTAGTACCGCAAGGGGGTCCAGTGCCCCTGGGATGTCCCCAGTTCCTTCGGGTGCAGGTTGGTATCCCGCTACCCTGCAAGGTCCATCCAACGAGCTCAGGCTGGTGAACGAATCTGCATTACCCCCACCAGACTACAATACCATAGTGGGTGGTTCTGCACGATCAGTCGCTGCGACTGCGCCAGAGAAAGGAGCTTCTTCAGCGAGCCCAGTGGAATAGGCGCTTACGACCCTTACGATCTTCTAATGAATCCTTTTCGAACATTGTATACGGAGTGCAGTTCGGATAATAAGAATGTCTTTGATTACCCCTCCGCTGCTGCCTTCTTACAAGATAACATCCTCACAGACGCTCTGCTTTGAGGTGTTGGGACGATCCTATAACCTCTATTCATATACACGACCTTGACTCGTGACCATCCCTCGCACGAGAGGGACCTCGTCAGAGGGACTGGTGTTGTTGTATATAATTTTGGCTTGTACCGCGAAATAGTGTTGCCGCGAGGTAAGGTCGAGGGACCTTAAGGTGGATGGAGCCCGGACCTCGGAGGGCCTTGGAGGCCATTGGAGGGACCTTAAGGTCGGTTCCCACGGGATTCCCGTTTTGGATTTTGCCCTGGGATGAAGCACCGCAGGCGCACAATGGTGCTAGACCCGCTGCTACTGAGCTTTGAACGCTATAAGCGACATTACCTGGCTTATTCGCTGGTAACCGATGTTAATGTGAAAAAAATACAGGACGACGGCAAGTGAGCCCTCTACTCTTGTCGTGTTCTCGACAGGATAATACCGAAGCCTGGCGTTCACATTCGTCAGGCTTAGCCCTATTGAAGACGTATAAAAATGATACAAGTGTTCCTATAGGACTCTTATTATGCTTTTGAAATCAAGTCTACCTAAAGTCTACCTAGTAATAACTTGACAAGCTGAGAACTCACTCTTGTCTCAAGGCCAAAGTACCTGACGAAATAGCCCTCTCAACCCTCTCCCGGTCTTCACTTTTATTGGTATAATTCAAGATTTCTGTTGGGCTATGCATTATCGAGGGACTTACTAGCGACGATATGAAAGATGCAGCCGCCTCTGACTTCTTAATCGCGAGCTTCAAGCTTCGTTGATCGCATTTCCACAAGCGGCAGCTCCAGGCGTTTGGCAGATGGGAATTGTATTTTGATGGCCTTGATGTACCTCCGAGGGACCTTGAGGTCGTCGGAGACTGAAAATGGAGACCTTAAGGTACCTTGGCCTTAAGGTACCTCACCTTGCGGCAACACTACCGCGAAACGATCGAAGCCGGTGATCGGACTCCCTTTATGGGGCGTTCAGAAAATCGCCTTATCTGGATTTGGCAGGAAAAATCTCAGCATTGAACGCCTTGCTGGGCCTGGTGCTACAGAAACATGTTGAGATGAACTTATATACTTCCTATTCCTTTTGGATACCTTAAGGGACACTGCTTCAGTTTCTAGTCCCCTAGCGAGGTTCGTCTCACAACATTCGCCGAGGGACCAGTCACAGGTCTATACACAACCGTCCGCGCCGTAGCAGCTTAGTCATACTCACACTCTTCCACCAACGTCGCTTGTGCAGGTTGACGAGAAACAACCATGGACCTTGACATCGATCCTGTCTCCACCCCTCTGGACTCTGGTACAGCCATGGACATTGTTAAATGAGGAGGTGCTACATGTGACAAGGTCTGTTTTGTTCTCCAGATCGGTTATTGAGTGAAAACTGACATGCACTGTGTCCAGGCCGCCCCGTTCCTCATCTGTGCCTCCGTCAAAGTAGACGGGTTTCATCGGTCGAATGTGTTTGAAGATGGAGCATTACCCACCGCAGACGAACATCAAGGTGTTTACTTGGTATGTATCTTGCCTCCTTCCTGCCTCTCTCCCCTGCTGCTACGCGTCATATCGATTCCCCGCTACTGAGAATGCGAACTAACACCCGTGTAATAGGAATGACGCTACCCTCCGCAAGCTCTTCACAACCCTCTGAGACATCTCCTCTCCCTCCTCTCTCGCTTTCGCAGAGCTCAAACATCCTCTTGCGAGGTTCTCATTCAAGGCGCTGTACGCGGATTCGTCGCCCAATTCCTCTGGTGCGTTCATATCTTTCCTTGTCTCACGTCATGTAACGAGATACTTACGATGCTCTCATTTATAGGGCAAAAGTCCTCGCGCTCTACATTCAAATACACAACAAAAGAACTCGGAATGGTCTACTCGCGCGACATCCTCGGCGAACCAGGCTCGTTCTCCTTGTCCACGGGTGCAACCACCGCCCCTCGTCTCCTTCAAGCTGAGGAACAGCAAGCCTCGTCCACTCAAACCTTGGATGCCGACGATACGGCCAACGGAAACGGAGCAGAGAAAACAGGCAGGGACCACGACAAAACCCTTGAAGACCTCCGACTCGTACCAGGCGACTACATGCTCATCAGCGTCATCCTTCCCAAATCCGCATTGGCCACACCTGCTACGGCTGCTGGAGGTGCATCTGCCACCGAACTCAACATCAAAGGCGCCAACGCGACTCAAGCGGGAGGAGGAGTGGGTAGTGTGGGGTGGAAGAATGCTATGCGAGATGTTGGTCGAGAACGCGATAGAGATGGGTTCGGTCGAGAGAGGGACAGAGATAGGGATAGTTTCGGGAGGGATCGAGACGGGAAGGACAAGGACACGGGCAGAGGAGCCAACTCTTCCAACTGGAGAGGCGGTTCAGACCCTCTTACCTTTGTCAGCGGCCGAGGAGGTCGTGGGCGTGGTGCCCGTGGAGGACGCGGTGGAGGAAGTGACTTTGCGGGTAGAGACAGAGATTTTGCAGGCCGCGATACAGGCCGCGACAGCGGTCGGAACAGAGACTTCGCAGGCCGTGATCGTGACTTTGTAGGCCGCGACAGAGATAAGGAAACGGATAGACGTCCCCCACCTCCTCGTCGACCAGGCACCAGATCCATCTCCCGCTCCCGCTCTCGTTCACCCATCCCTCGTCGATCTCCAGTCTCTCGACGTGGTGGACGGGACTCTCCGGTTTCGCGTCGTGGAGGTCGAGCCGATTCCCCACCCAGACGAGGTGGACGGGATGTTTCGCCTCCGATTCGCAGGGGAGCGAGGGGTGATACACCTCCCAGACGAGGCGGTGGAAGGGGCGATTCTCCGCCTCGGCGAGGTGGGAGAGATGATTCGCCGAGAAGGTCTAGGAGTCCTCTTCCGAGACGAGGCGGGAGGGCGAGGAGTAGGAGTTTGAGTCGAAGCAGGAGTCGAAGTCGGAGTCGGAGTGTTGGGAGGCGGAGGAGGTATGATTAGGTCAAATGGAGGTCGGTGATCGCGTTTGACTGAGGTGTGCTGGGAGGAAGTACACAACTAGGGCGAAGAGGGTTGATGGAAAGACATGTAGTAGGGAAGGTGTTGAATGAACGAATATCTTGTACGAAAATTGAAATGACTGTTATGGGAGGTCAAGGTTGAACTAAACGGTACACTTTGAACGTTTCAGAATCTCGAAGAAATTAAATTGTTTTCAACTTTGACTGCCAGTGTGTCGTACGCTGTATTTCATTGATTAGCTACTATTGTCGTCAATTCTCTTCATCCTGAATAGTCTCCTGCTCTCTGTTGGACGTGCCATACCATATACGACACAGAACGAAGTCCCATCACAGAGCAGCTTCTCAACGCCCAGCGAGAAGCGGCTCTGAGGTGGTCTGAATCCTACGGAGATGGCCTGAATTTATCAGAATACCATAAATGTCAGATCGGCTCATGCCATTTCCAAAGAAATCCGCGTTTTCAGATTTGATTTTGTGACAGGAACTGAGTCTATCGGAGATGTTGTGGAATCAGGTGGCCTATTCCTGCAAGGCTGCCCTCACTTGAAACTGACAATTTCGGAATGGTCATGAGTATACCAGAAAGCTCATATATATTGCTCCAGGTACACTACACCAGCTAATCTACATCTGTGAGGACTACTCGAACGCTACCACACTGCATACAGGTCCCAAGCATCCTCAGCCCTGTACACGCCCGATCCTAGGGGGAGATGAGAGATAATACAACAATAAACGACGATGGATACACCTCGTGCGCGTCAAGCACCGGCTGATCCTCCTTCAGGTATGCCAAAGTCATACACGCCACTGTTCGTCCCCGCCCAGCCAGAAATGTACGCATGCCTGTAAAGACCATGAGGTGGTGCATTTTCGAGTTGAGAGGGACCTACTCACTGCTCTCGACATGATCCACCTCATGAAGAACTTAGAACAGCCCGCTCAGGAACTGCAGGCGGTGTTAGATGCTAGGTAACGATCCAAGCTAGATAAGAACTCACCTAATCTAAGTTGGGTGAGATGGCTGTTCGCGATCTGGCTAGACGGTGTTCCTGGAAGGGCGAGAAGGGCGAGGGAAGGCTGATGACGATGGACCTACTCAACCGCCCAATTGAAAGGCGATGCGATGCAAGGCCCAGAAAGCCTTCCTGCAATACAGCGAGATCACGAGAGCGATTTGAAAAATCGTGGGGGGACTTCAACTTAGAGCAGATGGAGGAACAAGAACAAGAGAAGTGCCGCGTCCGGACGCGACGAAGAGTCCCGGAAGCGTGTTTGTTGCTATTGGGCAAGGCCCTCATCGGGTCACCGCTTTCGCGATCCCTCCTCCAGGCCCTTGAGAGTCTTTGAACCGGCTCAGAACCGTCATATTACTCCCATGACGTTCCGTGTCCCGAACCTGAATGAGATTCAGAAAACTTCAGACCATTTCCTTGCTCAATATCAAATTTCAGATAACTTCCGAAATTTTCTGCAAGCTTCGTTTAGGACTCATACTCCTTCCGATTGGCTCAGACAGCCTCAGGTCCGCTTTTCACTGGGTCTCAACGCCCATATCATCAATTTCATGGTTGAACTGCCTCGGTAGAGTTCAAATCCTAATGATATAAATACCCTTAGACCAAAATTCATCCCCTTTATAATATTTTTCTGTACGGCGTCCTTCGGCGCTGCTGGATGCGTGGGTAGATCTACCCCTCGCCTCTGATGTAGACCAGTCTGAAGGCATCCAGAGGCCAAAAAACCACATGTCTTGCAGGGGCGTTACACATATTTCTCAGTAAAAAAAAGCATGTTGAACGTGTGCTGGGAATCTACTGGCAAATACCAAGCTCTAGATATTGACGGGAAGCAACCTAGTCTTCTCCTCGACCTAGAACTCCAAATCAAACCATTTTGGAAAGGACCACCGGTTTTCAAGGGCAGATCTGACATCAGGCCCTCGTGTAATGGAGTCTGGGAGGCCCATGGTCTTCAAAGCCGATCGTGGGGTACGCCCATAGGCATCAGCTGCGTCAATGTCAATCCCCGGGGCGTCAAAGAGGCGCCAGGCAACCTCTGTGTGGCTGCTACCCGCGTATAGAGCATGATGTAAAGCTGTTTCACCCTTCTTGTTGCACTTGTTGGTGTCTATTCGGGGCTCGAGGAGGAGGGTTTTGACCACGTCTGCCAATCCCTCCTCTGCTGCAATCATGAGCGCCGTGTTTCCCTCATCATCCTGCAGATTCACATCGATCCCGTCAAGGTTCAGCAGGAGCCCCGCCATAACAACGTCATTGCGCCGTGCTGCAACCATGAGCGCCGTGTTTCCGTCATCATCCTGCAGGTTCACGTCGATCCCGTCCAGCTTGAGCAGCAGCTCTGCCATAACAACGTCGTCGTCATGTGCTGCAACCATGAGCGCCGTTTTTTCCGTCATTATCCTGCAGATTCACGTTGATCCCGTCCAGCTTGAGCAGCAGCTCTGCCATAACAACGTCGTCGTGACGTGCTGCAACCATGAGCGCCGTGTTTCCGTCATCATCCTGCAGGTTCACGTCGATCCCGTCCAGCTTGAGCAGCAGCTCTGCCATAGCAGCGTCTTTGCGCCATGCTGCGAGGGACAACGCAGATCTCCCCGCTCTAGTGCGCTTGTTGACTTGGGAACCGACAAGGGGAAGTAAGGCAGGTAGATGGTAGAATGTGACGATGTGTATTGGCTCAGTGATGTCGTCCAATACCGGCCGTTCACCGACTCTTTCGTTCAGTTGGAACGCTCGGGAAGCGACACACATTGCAAGGAAGCGAAGTATTGAGGCAGCGAATCGCGCATTGGGCTGAGCAGGACACTGAATGGACTCTGTGGCATGGAAGTACCACGATTCATAGGCGTAGCTCTGGAGGGCATAAGGCATAGTCCGGACCCAGGACGGTTTACGCCTGTAGCTGAGCGGGCTTCTTGGCATGCCGCAGTTCATAAGCCGTTCCACACATATTTCGGCAAGGAGACAGTGTGGCGACATCTCCCGCCTTTCAAACACATGCTTCACTGCGTTGAGTGCAGTATAGTCTAGGACTAGGGTCAGCAAGGGGCTTTCGACGGCAGGAAAGAGAAGACTGACGAACAAGTCGGACGACGCGATCGGGAGTGGAGACGAATAATCTGGAGGTCATATCTTTCTTTGCCTCAATGACAATGAGGCCACAACAGACGGAGACCAGCAATGTTTCCGGGACAAGGTTCTCTGGAGCTGCCCAGACGACGCTTGGATCGCTCGCAACTGCATACTGCAGTTCCTCAACAGTGAGAGGGCGGTATGCATACACAACCCAAAGGAGAACGCGTTCAGCAAGAGCCGCGTGCTCTTCGGGTTGCATTTCAATCCGTTCAAATGCCTCGGCATAGAGCACATCCAGCTTGGCAGGGAGCATGTCCAATTTCTCCATGATGCGTTGTGAGCTTGTGCAATGCCTGACGGCTTCCACCATTAGCGAGGCGTGGAGGAACCTATCCATGTGTGAGTAGAGTGAGGCCACTGACTGCAAGTATTCACGTACATTCCACAAGAAGACTCGCAGATCTTCTTGATAACTATTTCCTGCTGCTCGTCCGCGGCAAGGACTTGTTGTAAATCTGGGCTGCGACTGATGTTCTGAGAAACCAAGAGTTCGATGTCCTCATTTCGCGCAGCAATATCAAAGAATTCCGCATCGGGTAACACGGCCTTTAACCGCACGAGGGGGCGAGACGTGAGAAAGAAGTTGGCAGGAACCGTTTTGAGGGTATCGAGGAGGTCAAATTGCTCATCATAGAGCGCCTCGTCCAGCCCATCGATGAAGAGGTATGCCATTCGAAAGTGGCTGCAGATCTTGCGGATGGCATCGATTAGGTCCACTTGAGTCGGAGGTGTCATTTCGAGTTCGTGCTGTGCATAGAGGGGTTCGACCACCGACAGCAGATGGGGGAACCGCTCTAGGAGTTGCCTCACCAGTGCTGCCAGGATATCGCGGACCTTCATGGGTTCCGTGTATCGACAATAGACAAACGCAACACAGACGTCAGGTGACGCCTGTGCAAGCGCTTGCAAGTGTTTGATGACGACAGATCTGTTACAGTGTCAGGACGAACTCCTTCTCGATATACAACAGAGGTACTCACGCAAGAACGGTCTTCCCTGCACCAGCTACAATGCATGTCAGCAACGGAAGGATAATGCAAGTTAACAGAGCCTACGCATTCCAGTTCCCCAGAGTATAGCATACTGGGTTGCCAACCACGACTGGAACATACTACTTTGGAGAAGCCATTTGATGGTGCCAGGTGTCCATTTTCCAAGATTCTCTTGCTGGATGGACCTAAAGTTCACCAGGGACAAGAAGTCCAGGACGTTTCGAAAGTGTTCCTCTGGAGTACCATCAGAAACCACATTTGCGTGACCTCAATTATACTCACTATCCTGCTGATTATTCTGGATAAATGTCCCACCGTATATCGGTGCAGCAAAATTCTGAGTGCCTTGAGCGTTTTGATGGAAGGTTGGCCCAGAAGTTTGGATGGGCGGCGCTTCAGCTAGCGACGCTCATGAGGTTACATGACGGTATTACATGGCAGCTGTATGCCCTTACTAGCAAGCACTTGTTGAACCACCGTGTCGTCCCATCGCGCCTGCAAAAGTCGGCATTAGAACCTTTTCGAGAGGGAAAGAGAATTTCACATACCCACGTTGAGAAAGCGGCGCCCATGTTGGTGGGTTCAAAGGACGGGGAAGTACCCCAGCAAAGTCGAGAAGGGGGTTGGAGGTGAAGGAGTGCAATGGGCGTCTATTGATAACTGATCGATGGTTATCGCCTGCTCCCACGACTTTGCGCTTTTCATCGGCAGACAGCACCAAAAGGTTATTGGCTTTCAAATTTGATTCTAATGGCCACCAATGATACCCTTCAATGAGACTTCTAGCGCAAATCCTAGTTTAAAAGGAAGAAGGGAAAACGACCCACTGGTCTCATGGGTCTGCAATTCCGCGCATTGCTAAGAGCGCCTTTCCCGCGCCGTCCTGCCTATTCGCTGAGCTTCCCGCGCCCCAGAAGCTTAGTCATGAGCGCACTCTTCCACCAAAACGGTGCTCGTCTGGGTTGACAAGAACCAACCATGGACATCAACGTCGATCCCGTCTCTATGCCTCTAGACTCTGGGATCCCTATGGACATCGTCAAAGGGGGAACAGCAGTTGTGACGCCCAAGGTTCGTTTCTGTCCAGTGTCAGTTTGTTGCGCGAAACATGGCTGACGTTCAAACGGCAGACCGCCCCATTCCTCATCCGGGCATTCGTCAAGTGGGCGGGCTTCATTAGTTGAACGTATTTGAAGATGGAGCGTTGCCCACTACGGACAAACATCAGGCGTTTACTTGGTATATTTCGTCTTCCTCACACAGAGGACGCTGCTGATGCCCGTAACAAGAAAGACGCCACCCTCTGGGAACTCCTCACAGCCCTCCGAGACACCTCTTCTCCTTCCCCTCTCGCCTTCGCAGGTCTCGAGCATTACCTTGCAAGGTTCTTGTTCAAACCCTCATCGCCTAATTCCTCCGGTATGTCTTTTCACCTTCTCCCTCTCTACTACCAGACCCCCTTCGCCAGTATCTAGACAGAATAACTAACATGGCGGTATTATTGACAGGCCGTAAATCCTCACGCTCAACTTTCAAATCGAACAGTGCTCATTCTCCCTATCCACTCGTGTAACGATAACACCTCGGCTCTTGAAAGACGACGAGTCTTACGGGCTCTCCTCTTCCTCTACTCAAGCCCGAGATGGAGATACACTAAACGAAGGGGAGAAAGGAGGAGAGAAAACAGCAAGGGACCACGACAAACCCCTTGAAGCTTGAAGACCTCCGCTTCGTACCAGGCGATGAAACGTTCATCAGTATCATCCTTCCCAAATCCGCCTTGGCCACACCCACCACCGCTGCTGGAGGATCATCTGCGACAGAACTCAACATCAAAGGAGCCAACGCGACTCAAGCTGGAGGAGCGGGTAGCGTGGGGTGGAAGAACGCTATGCGAGATGTTGGCCGAGAATGTGATGATGGATTTGGCCGAGAGAGGGATAGGGACAGGGATAGTTTCGGGAGGGAACGAGATGGAAAAGACGAGGAATCAGGCATAGGAGCCAACTCTTCCAACTGGAGAGGCGGTTCAGAGCCTCTTACCTTCGTCAGCAGTCGAAGTGGACGTGGGCGCGGTGCCCGTGGAGGACGCAGCGGTGGTGGGACTTTTGCTGGACGTGATAGGGACTTTGCGGGGCGCAATACAGGTCGCGACAGTGGGAGGAACAGAGACTTCGCAGGTCGTGACAGAGATTTCGCCGGCAGGGAAAGGGAAGACAGACATCCCCCACTCCACGCAGACCAGGAGCTAGATTCATTTCCCGTTGCCGCTCTCGCTCGCCCATCCCTCGTCGTTCTCCGGCCTCTAGACGTGGTGGCCGTGACTCTCCTCCTTCCCGACGTGGAGGACGAGCCGATTCTCCACCCAGACGTGGCGGACGAGATGACCCACCTCCGATTCGCAGGGGAGCGAGGGGTGAAGTCGGTGATTGTCGAATGGTCTTTCAGGAGGATGAGGCAGTCTTCGTCGGCGTTGCAAGCAAGGTTGTCGCAGCTCGATTTTTCTGTAGGGATGATCTTCAAGGACGTTAAGAGTGACATGTGATGTTCTGGAGGACGTCCCGCATAAAATTAAACTGGCATCCAACATTGAGCTTTTCCAGTCGGGAAAGTGTCGACAGCACTGGCTGGGGAGCTTCCGAAATAAGCCTAGGCTGGGTCTCGAATCGAGAACATTTGTGGACGCCCTCTACTACAAGCGATTGCAGCAGCGCGAGGTGGGGAAGGTACGAAAGTACACTCTGGTATGCGGAAGGTCAGCGCACGTCGAGTGTCTGGATCGTTTCGAGTGTTTCGCAACACTTCAAGTCAGGGGGAAAATCTGAAACTTCTAGCGCAAATCCAAGCTGAAGAGGAAGAACGGAAAAGGGCCCAGTGGTCTCAGTGGTCTGCGATTCCGGTTTCCCGCGCCATCCCGCCTAGTCGCCAAACTTCCCGCGCCCTAGCAGCTTAGTCATGCTCACGCACATCCACCAACGCCGCTTGTGCAGGTTGACAAGAAACAACCATGGACGTCAACATCGATCCTGTCTCCACCCCTCCGAACTCTGGTACAGCTATGGACATTGTCAAATGAGGAGGTGCTACGTGTGGCAAGGTCTGTTTTGTTCTCCAGATCGGTTATTGAGTGAAAGCTGACGTGCACTTTGTACAGACCACCCCATTCCTCATCCGAGCATTTGTCAAAGTGGGCGGGTTCCATCGTCTGAGTGTATTTGAAGATGGAGCGTTGCCTGCGGCGGATGAACATCAAGTGTTTGCATGGTATGTCTCTTCTTACTCTTCCTGCCTCTCTTCCCTGGTGCTACTTCCATGCTACGGGATTGAATATTGAGTGCTAACTGACCCCCATGTAACAGGCAAGACCCCATCCTCCGCGAAATCCGCACAACCCTCCGAGACACCTCGTCTCCTTCCTCTCTCGCATTCGCAGAGCTCAAACATCCCCTTGCAAGGTTCTCATTCAGAGCGCTCTACGCAGATTCGTCGCCCAATTCCTCTGGTGCGTTCATATCTTTCCCTGTCTCGCGTCATGTAACACGATACTCACATTGCTCTCGTTGATAGGCCACAAATCCTCCCGCTCAACCTTCAAATACACGACAAAAGAACTGGGAATGGTCTATTCGCGCGATATCCTCGGCGAACCAGGCTCTTTCTCCTTATCCACCGGTGCAACCACCGCACCTCGTCTCTTGCAAGACGAGGAGCAGGCCTTCTCCTCTCAAGCTCCAGATGACGATACGGCCAATGGAAACGGAGCGGGCGACAAGGCAGGAAGAGACCACGACAAGACACTCGAGGACCTCCGCTTCGTTCCAGGCGATTACATGCTCATCAGCATCATCCTTCCCAAATCCGCCTTGGCCACACCCGCCACTGCCGCTGGGGGTGCTTCCACCGCAGAGCTCAGCATCAAAGGCGCCAGCGCGACTCAAGCGGGAGGAGGAGTGGGTAGTGTGGGGTGGAAGAATGCTATGCGGGACGTTGGGCGAGAGCGTGATAGTATCACTGGGGACCGGCAACGCCGCGCCAGGCCATGGCTCCAAGATCAAACACATACAAGCACAGATCAGGGCAAAATGTGCGACACAAAGTTTCTACTCCCTCAGGCCAGGGAATATTAGGTTAACTACTTGTAAAATCGTGTAAAATCAGAATAGAAAGGGTCTTTGGATTATTTTTCTCAAATTCGAACTTTTAAGCCAATTTTCATTTTAGAATCCACTCTTCCGACACAGATATTGAAAAAGTAATCCAAAGGCGTTGTTGGAGCCAACGCCTAGTTTCATCTCCAGAAAACCTCATAGAAATCGGGGCACAGGGAGGTCCAAAACTTCCCAGATACACTCGTCAGTAACCAGAAGCACCAAATATGCATACAAGCGCAGTAGCAATGGCAGGAAGTATATCAAAGCTGTCAAGCAAGTCTCTAAGAGTTGGAAAAAGGGTTAGGAACTGAATGAGTGTCTCTGAGAGGCCAAGTTCTTGAAATACGGGGCTTAACATGCATTCATCCTCAAGTGATCAGAATTTGATCAAGTGACACATTTCGACTTTATTCAAGAAAATAAACACGCTCTCTCAAATATACTGTCGATACTTTGGTATATAGAGCTTCTATTGTCACGAATACTCCCATTTGTGCTGCTAGAAACCAAAAAATAAATGAGGACGTTGCTGGAGACGGCCAATTTGCTCTGAAATAGCTTTTGTCGCAGCTTTTTGGCCTTTGATCGCGCGGCCGTGAGGCCACAGCCACCATGGGCGTTGCCGGTCCCCAGTGATAGAGATGGCTTTGGCCGGGATAGGGATAGGGACAGCTTCGGGAGGGATCGAGACGGGAAGGACAAGGAAACAGGCAGAGGAGCCAACTCTTCCAATTGGAGAGGCGGCCCAGACCCTCTCACGTTTGTCAGCGGCCGAGGTGGACGTGGGCGCGGTGCCCGTGGAGGACGTGGTGGCGGAGGTGACTTTGCGGGTAGAGACCGAGACTTTGCGGGGCGCGATACAGGTCGTGACAGCGGGAGGAACAGAGACTTCGCAGGCCGTGAACGTGACTTTGCAGGCAGAGACAGGGATAGGGAGACGGATAGACGTCCTCCACCTCCTCGCAGACCAGGCGCTAGATCCATCTCCCGTTCTCGTTCGCCCATCCCTCGTCGATCTCCAATCTCTCGACGTGGTGGCCGAGGCGACTCTCCTCCTTCCCGACGTGGAGGACGAGCCGATTCTCCGCCCAGACGAGGTGGACGAGATGTTTCGCCTCCAATTCAACGTGGTGCGAGGGGCGATACACCTCCCAGACGTGGTGGAAGGAGTGATTCTCCGGTTCGGAGGGGTGGGAGAGATGATTCAGCGAGGAGGTCTAGGAGTCCTCTTCCGAGACGAGGCGGAGGCGGGAGGGCGAGGAGTAATAGGAGTTTGAGTCGAAGCACGAGTAGGAGTCGGAGTGTTGGCAGGCGTAGGAGGTACGATTAGAGCAAGAAGAGGTCGTCGGTGGTTGGGTTCGACTGAGAAGTTGGTGTATGTTGGGAGGGAGGAGACACAAGAGGGGAGAAGAGGATCGATTGAAACACGTAGGGAAGGTGTAACTGTTGAATGAGTATCTTGTACGAAATTTGAAATGACCGTTAGGGGAGGTCAAGGTTGAACGTTGATGTACGGTTCACTTGTTTTCGATGCGAGCACTTCATCATTATGAGCAAATCGAATTGTTTTCCCATTTAACTGCTTCGGTTATGTACGCTTTGTTGCGTTGATTAGCGACTATCGTTGTCAATTCTCCTCACCCGGAGGGTCTCCTGCTCCCTGTTGGACTTAGTGATCACCACGGGTAAACCCCGGGTGTCGGGAGCTCAACCCGTACCCGCACCGCGGCCTAAACCCGCACCGGGACTGGGTTAGGGTTGGAAGGCGGGTTTGGCGGGTACGGGTCAAACCCCGGGGGTTGTTGCGGGTTTGTTGAGAGAACGCGTCCGCCTTTCGCAACGATTAAATATGCGTTGAGGAGTCGTAAACGAGGGCTACAATTCGACGTGCCAAATGTTGCAATTGAGTCAGTAACAGGCGCGCAATGCTGCTTGGGGTGTTCCAGCTCAAACGCGATTCCTCGGCCACTACTTTCGCCGTCAGCTACGCAGGTGAGTGCATCCAAACCGCCTTTATCAGGGCTTCAAATCCATATCCTTATCTCCCAAACGCGAGCTGATTCAGGCCCACCACAACGCTATCAATGATTGATGTCCTCCTGATAGTTCCCAAACTCAAAGCGCAATGGTTCTCCAAGAGCTTGCTCGATTGGGAAGCCGTTTTGTACGTATTGTAGAGGCTGCTCATAGCTAACATTTGATATAGGCCCCTTCCATAACAAGTAACAGGTACCTTCAGCACATGTGCCAGCTCATGTGGCAGAAACAGGAATGTATCCCTGGCGCCGGGTACCTCCCTGTTGCCTGTTTGCGACGCATAAGGTATCGTTCGAAAGGTGAGAGCGCCAGCTCCCCAACACCGGTAAGATCAGGGCTATCGGGCGCCTTTCACGGAAGATAGAGCTCTCGCAAGATTGCAGCACTGGGCTCCTTCCCTTTGGGGCCAAACCCGCACCCGGGGTCCGGTTTTTTGATGGGGTGTCCATCCGGTAACCCGTACCCGACCCGCACCGGGGTAAACCCGCCAACCCGCGCGGTTTTCCCAACCCGTGGTGATCACTAGTTGGACTTGCCATACGACACAGAACGAAAATAATCGCAACGCAACTTCTCAATAATAGTACAGTAATGCCTGAACTGCCACCGTAGACTCGAATCTTAGTGAAAGATGCCTTCAGACCGGATTTTATCCGCTTTATGGTTGTCCCTCCGTGCAACATCCTTCAGCGCTGCTGGATGCATGCGGAGGTCTGCCCGTTGCCTCTGATATACAGCCAGTCTGAAGGCATTTAGAAGCCAACAAATTACATGTCTTACGGGAGCGGTATACTTCTCAGTAGAAAAAGCATGTTGAACGTATGTTGATAATCTAAAAATGTGCCACAAGAATATATAGCGGTCTTACTGTATACCACTGTTTTTCAAGGGCAGATTTGACATCGGGCCCTCGTGTGATTGAGTCTGGGAGGCCCATAACTGACAAAAGCCGCCGTGGGGTACACCCATGAGCATCAGCAGCATCGATGTCAATCCCTGGGATGTCAAAGAGACGCCAGGCAACCTCTATGTGGCCTCTACTACCCCCAGATAGAGCGAAATGTAGGGCTGTTTCGCCCTCCTTGTTGTGCTTGTGGATGTCTATTCGAGGGTCGAGGAGGAGGGTTTTGACCACTTCTGCTGATCCCCGCAACGCTGCAACCATGAGCGCCGTGTTTCCGACATCATCCTTCAGATTCACGTCGATTCCGTCCAGCTTCAGCAGCTGCTCTACCATAACAGTGTCGTTGCGCCATGCTGCTAGGGATATTGCAGATCTTCCCATTTCTGTGCGCTTGTTTACTTGGGAATCGACAAGGGGAAGCAAGGCCAGTAGACGGTAGTAGAATGTGACAACATGTATCGGCTCAGTGAACTTGTCGGATACTGGCAGTCCAGCGACTCCGTCATTCAAGTTGAACACCGGGAAAGCGTTACACATTGAGAGGAAGCGGAGTATTGAGGCAACAGGCCGCGCATTGGGCTGAGCAGGACACTGAATGGACTCTCTGGCATGGAGGTACCACGACTCATGGGCATAGTTCTGGATGGGAGGTTTCGAGTGCCAGGACAGTTTCTGCCCACTCGGGACACCGCAGAAGATAAGCCTTTCCACACACAATTCGGTAAGGAGACAGTGTGGTGGCGTCTGACACTGTTTGAAAACACGTTTCACCGCATCGAGTGCAGTGTAGTCTATGACTAAGTGAGCAAGAGGCTTCGAGGGAAGGAAAGGAAGACTGACGAACAAATCGGACAACACGATCAGCAACTTTTGTGAAGTTGAGCCATAAGTTGACATTATCCTTGTCCTCAACGATGATGAGGCCACAACAAACAGAAACCAGCAATGATTCTGGGACAAGGTTTTCTGGAGTTGCCCAGTCGACCTTGGGATCGCTCGCAACTGCGTACCGCATTTCTTGGACAGTGAGAGGGCGATATGCATACGCGACCCAAAGGAGAACACGCTTAGCAAGAGCCACATGCTCTTCGGGTTGCGTTTCAATCCGTTTGAAGGCCTCATCGTAGAGCACATCCAGCTTGGCAGGGAGCATGTCCAATTTCTCCATGACGCGTCGTGAGCTCGTGCAATGCCTGATGGCTTCCACCATTAGTGAGGCGTGGAGGAACCTATCCATGTGTGAGTAGAGTGAAGACATTAACTACAACTATTCACATACATTCCACAAGAAGACTTGCAAATCTTCTTGATAACACTCTCCCTCTGTCCATCCGTGGCAAGAACCTGTTGCAAGTCTAGGTTACGATTGATGTGCTGAGAAACTAAAAGTTCGATGTCCTCATTTCGCGCAGCGATATCAAAGAATTCCGCATTGGGTAACACGGCCTTTAACCGCACGAGGGGGCGAGACGTGAAAAAGAAGTTCGCAGGGACTGTTTTGAGAGTGTCCAGTAGGTCAAATTGCTCATCATAGAGCGCCTCGTCCAGGCCGTCAATGAAGAGATATGCCATTCGAAAGCCGCTGCAAATCTTGCGGATGGCATCGATTAGCTCCCCTTGAGTCGGTTTTGTCCTTTCGAGTTTGTGCTGTGCATAGAGGGGTTCGACCTCCGGCAGCAGATGGGGCCACCGCTCAAGGAGTTGCCTCACCAGTGCCGCTAGGATATCGCGAACCTTCATAGGTTCTGTGTATCGACAATAGACAAACGCAACACAGATGTCGGTCGACGCCTGGGCAAGCGCTTGCAAGTCTTTGATGACGACCGATCTGCTACAGTGTCATGACACACTCCTCGATATACAACAGAGTTACTCACGCAAGAATGGTCTTCCCGGCACCAGCTACACTGCATGTCAGCAATGGAAGGATAATGAAAGCTAGCAGAGCCTACGCATTCCAGTTCCCCAGAGTATAGCATACTGGGTTGCCAACCACGCCTGGAACATACTACTTTGGAGAAGCCATTTGATGGTGCCAGGTGTCCATTTCCCAAGGTTCTCCTGCTGGATGGTCCTAAAGTTCACCAGGGACAAGAAGTCCAGGACCTTTCGCAAGCGTTCCGCTGGAGTACCATCAGAAATCTCATCTGCGTGACCTCAATTCCACTCACGATCCCGTTGATTAATCTGAATAAATGTCCCACCGGATACCGGTGCAGCAAAATTCTGAGTGCCTTGAGCGTTTTGATGGAAGGTTGGCCCAGAAGTTTGGATGGGCGGCGTTTCAGCTAGCGACGCTCATGAGATTACATGACGGTAATATATGACAGCTGTGGGCCCTTACTAGCAAGCACTTGTTGAACCACTGTGTCGTCCCATCGTGCCTGCAAAAGTCGGCATGAGAGCCTTTTCGAGAGGGAAAGAGAATTCCACATACCCATGTTGAGAAAGCGGCGCCCATGTTGGGTTAAAAGGATGGGGAAGTACCCCAGTCAGAGTCGAGAAGGGGGTCGGAGGTGAAGGAGTGCGATAGGCGTCTATTGATAGCTGATCGATGGTTATCGCCCACTCCCACGACTTTGCGCTTTTCATTTGCAAACGGCACCACTGAACAAAAGATCGGCTTTCAGACTTCATTCTATTAGCCGAAGAGGTACTGTACTTCTATGCTATACGTGTTGTAAACAACAAAGAAAGCACAGAAAGCCGGACTTATGAAGGCGGGGATCAGGGGATGAGCCACGACGACCCAGGGACAGAGAGAAGAAGCCTTCAGAAAACGGCAAGGCGAGTGATCAGCGAAGAACCATACGCTGGAATGGCTACCAATGATACCCTTGAGTGAGACCGCTATCTCAAATCCCAGCTCAAGGGGAAGAAGGGGTCTGCGATTTCGGGCATTGCTCACAGCGCCTTTCCCGCGCTGTCCCGCCTATGATCCCGCGCCTAGGAGCTTAGTCATACTTGCGCTCTTCCGTCCGCGCCGCTCGTGCAGGTTGACTAGAACAGCCATGGACAGTCGACATCGATCCTGTCTCCACGCCTCTGGACTCTGCTACAGCCATGTACATTCTCAAATAAGGGTGTGCTACGTGTGACAAGGTCTGTTTTGTTCTTCAGATCGATTATTGAGCCAAACTGACTGACGTGCACGGTATACAGACCACCCCATTCCTCATCCGTACATTCGTCAAAGTGGGCGTGTTTCATCGGCTGAACGTATTCGAAGATGGAGCATAGCCTATGGCGGATGAACATCAGGTGTTTACTTGGTATGTTTCGTCTTCCTAACACAGAGGACGCTGCTAATGTCCGTAACAGGAAAGACGCCACCCTCCAGGATGGAACCCCTCACAGCCCTCCGAGACCCCTCTTCTCCTTCCTCTCTCGCATTTTAAAGCGCTCTACGCGGATTCGCCACACAGCTCTTCTGGTGCGCAACATTCTCTTTTAGACTTCTTTGCCACTAGAAAGATAAAGCAAACTGACATGGTGGTACCATTTGACGGGCCACAGATCCTCACGCGCTCAACTTTCAAATTACGCAACCAAGGAGCTAGGAATGGTTGACTCGGCCAACCAGGTTCATTCTCCCTTTCTACGGGTTGCAACCACTGCACCTCAGCTTGTACAAGACGACGAGTCCTATGTGGCTCTCCTCCACTATGTCTGCTCAAGCCTTGGACGGCGATATGCTAAACGGAGGAGGTGACAACGGAAACGGAAACGGATCAGGGGGAGGTGCAAACGAGAGGCAGTTCTGACCCTCTCACGTCCAGCAGCAGCCGAGGTGGACGTGGTGGCAGGGGTAACTTTGCATGACGCGACAGGGATTTTGCAGGACGTGATACTGGTCGCGACAGTGGGCGGAACAGGGGTTTTACTGGCAGAGATCGTGACTTTGCAGGCCGCGACATAGATAGGGAGATGGATAGACGTCCGCCACCCCTTCGCAGACCAGGGCGCCAGGTCCATGTCCCGCTCCTGTTTTCGTTCGCCCATCCCTCGTCGTTCCCCAGTCTCTTGACGAGGTGGCCGAGGCGACTCTCCTCCTTCTCCTAGTTCCCAACGCGGAGTTCAAGCCGACTCCCCGCCCTCCGAGACGTTGGGGACGAGAGACTTCACCTCGAGTTCGATGAGGTGCAAGAGGCGACACTCCGCCTAGGCGAGGTGGACGAGGTGATTCCCCAATTCGAAGAGGTGGAAGGGATGATTCGACGAGGAGATCTAGGAGACCTCTTCCGAGACGTGGAGGGAGGGCGAGGAGTAGGAGCTTGAGTAGGAGTTGGAGTAGGCGGAGGAGTGCTGGGAGACGGAGGAGGTATGATTAGGTCAAAAGGAGGTCGGTCATTGATGTGACGCAAAAGGGGTACACCTGTAAGGATGGTGTTGAATGAATATCTTATACGGGGTGATCATGATTCATTGGGGAAGGCCAAGGTTGAAGTATAGACCAGTACAGTACACTTTTTTTTTTCGAGACCTTTGGGTATTTTAAGGAAATCAACTTTGACTGTGGGTACTGATGCTGTGTTTCGAAGTTGATCAACTATCGTCGTCGATTCTCTCAGTCATCCCCGGACAGTCTCCTGGTTTCTGTTAGACTTGCCATACGACATGGAAGGAAATCTCATCACAAGGCCGCTTCTCAATAATAATGCCTAGCTTGTCAACCATTTCATGGTTGCACTGCCTTGAACGACTCGAAGCGTGGTGATAGATTACATTCAGACCGGCAGTCGGCATCCATCGGTGCTGGATGCATGCAGCGATCTTCCCATCGCCTCTGAGATAAACCAGTCTGGAAGGCATCTAAAAGCCAAAAAATGACATTTCTTAGGGGGGCGGCAGACTTCTCAGTAAAAAAAAGCATGTTGAACGTGTCTACCGGCAAATACCAGCTCTTGATTTTGACGGAAAGTCACCTATTCGTCCTTGACATAAAATACCATGCTAGCCCTCCCGACCCTTGTTCAAGGATAGATTTGACATCAGGCCCCCGTGTGATTGAGTCTGGGAGGCCCAGATGTGACAAAAGCCGTCGTGGGGTACACCCACGAGCATCAGGTGCATCGATGTCAATCTTTGGGGCGTCAAAAAGACGCCAGGCAACCTCTACGTGGCCGCTACCACCACCCCCAGATAGACCGCGATGTAAGGCTGTTTCGCCCTCCTTGTTGTGCTTGTGGATGTCTACTCGAGGGTCGAGCAGGAGGGATTTGACCACATCTGCTGATCCCTTCTCTGCTGCAATCATGAGTGCCGTGTTTCCGTTATCATCCTGCAAATTCACGTCGATCCCGTCCAGCTTGAGCAGCAGCTCTGCCATAACGGCGTCGTTGCGCCATGCTGCTAGGGATAATGCAGATATTCCCATTTTTGTGCGCTTGTTTACTTGGGAATCGACAAGGGGAAGCAAGGCCTGTAGATGGTAGAACGTGACGGCGTGTATCGGCTCGGTGAGGTTGTCGAACATTGGTCTTATAACGATGTCGTCCGTGTCGAACACCGGGAAAGTGTTACACATTGAGAGGAAGCGGAGTATTGAGGCAACAGGCCGCGCATTGGGCTGAGTAGGACACTGAATGGACTCTGCGGCATGGAGGTACCACGACTCATGGGCATAGTTCTGGAGGGGAGGCTTCGAGTGCTGGGACAGTTCCTGCCCATAGCTGGGCTGGCTACTCGGGATGCCGCAGATGATAAGCCTTTCCACACATAATTCGGTAAGGAGACAGTGTGGTGGCGTCTGCCACCGTTCGAAAACACGTTTCACCGCATCGAGTGCAGTGTAGTCTATGACTAAGTGAGCAAGAGGTTTCGAGGGAAGGAAAAGGTGGACTGACGAACGAGTCGGACAATGCTTCGGTTCGATTGACTGAAACCATCCTCTTTGTCCTCAAAGATGATGAGGCCGCAACAAACGGAAACCAGCAATGATTCTGGGACAAGGCTCTCAGGAGTTGCCCAGTCGACCTCTGGATCGCTCGCAACTGAATACCGCATTTCTTCGACAGTGAGAGGGCGATAAGCATACGCAACTCAGAGGAGAACGCGCTTAGCAAGAGCCGCGTGCTCTTCGGGTTGCATGTCAATCCGTTCAAAGGCCTCGTCGTAGAGCAAGTCCAGCTTGGCAGGGAGCTTGTCCAATTTCTCCATGACGTGTCGTGAGCTCGTGCAATGCCTAATGGCTTCCACCATTAGTGATGCGTGGAGGAACCTATCCGTCTGTGAGTAGAGTGAAGCCACTAACTGCAAGTGCTCACATACATTCCACAAGAAGACTCGCAGATCTTCTTGATAACTATTCCCCTCTGTTCGTCTGCAGAAAGGACCTCTTGTAACTCTAGGCTGCGATTGATATGCTGAGAAACCAATAGCTCGATGTCTTCTCCCTTTGCAGCGATGTCAAAGAATTCCACATTTCGTAGAACGTCCTTTAGCATGACCAGTGGGCGGGAGGTGATGAAGACGTTGGCGTGGATTGATTTGAGAGTATCCAGCAGGTCGAACTGCTCATCGTAGAGCGCCTCGTCCAGGCCATCGATGAAAAGAAATGCGATTCGGAAGCGACTGTAGATATCACGAATGACGTTGATGAGTTCAGATTGACTCAATTTTGTCTTTTCAAGGTCGTGTTTTGCATATATGGGCTCGACAATGGACAGGAGATGAGGGAATCGCTCGAGGAGTTGCCTCACCAGCGCTGCTAGAATGTCCCGGACCTTCATGGGCTCGGTGTACCGGCAGTACACAAACGTAACGCAGATGTCGGTGGATGCCTTTGCAAGTTCTTGCAAATGTTCAATCACGACAGACCTAGTCGGTCGTCAGTGCGACGCCCTTTTCAGGCACAGTAAGGATACATACGCAAGGATAGTCTTCCCGGCACCAGCTACAGCAAGCATCAGCGAGCAAGCCATGATACAAGCTAAAAGGGCCTACGCATTCCAGTTCCCCACAAGATGCCACACTGGGAGTCAAGCCAGAACTGAAACATACTGCTTTCGAGAAGCCATGTGAAAGTGCCAGGCGCCCACTTGCTGAGGTTTTCCTGCTGGATGGACCGAAAGTTCACTGGAGATAGAAAGTCCAGAACCTTTCGCAGATACTCCTCTATAGTATGGTTAGAGTTTCGACTGGCGTGATGCTCTAGATACTCACGATTCTGAAAGGAGGTGACTTCAAGTTGATGAGTGGTCTGGATGAATATCCCGCCATTGATCGTAGGATTCTGGGCCCCTTGGAAGAGGGATGGTCCGGAGTTCTGGATTGGTGGCGAACCAGCGGCTAGTGGCCATTATGAGAAGACAATACGATGTTATATAGTAGCTAACTGCTCTTACAAGCAGGTGCTCCAGCAACAACTGTGTCGTCCCATGTCAACTGCAGGAGCAGGGTGTTAGAGCTTTCAAAGAGGGAAATGAGGCGGCACACACGACTTTGGAGAGAGAGGCCCCCCATTCTGAAGGAAACCAGAATGGCGTTCAGGCGATATCTTCAGAATCACAGACTCAAGAAGAAGGTGTGAAGCAAGGCACTCGCGCTATGGGCATCTATTGATCGATGGCTATTTCCTCCTCCCACGACTCAACAGCCTTCGAAGCTAACCTCCTCCAATACTCGTCGAGCAATCAATAGCTCAAAAGCTTAATATTATATTTGCAGAATTCCGTCGTATAGACGTCTAAGTCGACAAGTGGGCGCAAATGGATGTTCATGAATGGTGCATCATCGTAGGCGGCCGGAGGGACGGCATACAGAAGCGACGCTTAGTACAGCCTAGCTCCTACAAAGTTGTACCGTTGAGCTTTCTGTATTCTTTTTCGCAATGGTAAGATATCAGCTCATGTAATGGATTCTGCTACGCTAGTAGACATTACTCTACATGGCTGTCGTCGAATGAGTTATACTGTATTATACGTTGGGTAAAGATGTCCCATTCGTGACCCGTTGAAACGACCGGCTATCTACCATCAAACCAGACTCGAAAGTCGTGGCCAGGCGCATTGACCTTGGCCCAAGAACGCAATGCGACAAGGCATGCATCAGGATGCCTCTCAACCTGATCTCGAAGGTGCACAAAATGAAGAACAGGTCCATCGGGAGGTTTGAGCCGGGAACGACAAAAATCCTCCACAAGGCTAATGTCGATTCCTCCAGAATACGCTCCTGGCTCTCTTTCGACACCCAGCGAGAGCTGTTGGAGGTGTGGAACTTGGTGTGTGCTAGGCTGCTGCCCATCTGTGCCGACTCGGACAGTGAGTGCCTTGAGGAGAGGCGATGTGGGGTTGCACCATGCACCAACATCGAGCGAGCTCTGCCATCGTTGCATGAAGAAGAAAACTGCGAGGGTGCGGAGGTTGTCGAGGAGCGGAAGGAGATCAAGAACGAGAGCTGGCCGAACGAGATGGGTGAGCGTCAGCACCTGGAGGGTAGACGCTGCGCAGTTGGAGCGGGCGATAAAGTCGACGATGGACGAGTGGTCTTTGGGGAGGATGAGGTGGTCTTCGTCGGCGCTGCAAGACATTGATTTGCAAGGCAGTTCTGTAGGGAAGATCCTCAGATCAGTCAGAGAGGGGCATGTGATGTTCTGGAGCCCCTCTCGCATAAACTGGCATCCAATGTTGAGCTTTTCCAGGTGGGTCAGCGTCACAGACACCAGGTCGAGGGCCTCTTGAATGTACCTAGGCGGAATCTCGATTTGGGCACATTTGTGGACACCCTCTACCACCAAAGATTTCAGCAATGAGAGGTGTGGGAGATATAACAATCCACTTTGACATGCCGATTGTCCACGCACAACCAGCGTTTGAATCCTTTGAGCGTTTCGCTGCGCTTCAAGTCAGGCTGAAATGAAGAGACAGGAAACCCCAACTCTCCGGCTAGGAAGCCATGGAGTGTTAACGATGTGAGGCTCGGAAACTCGATGCTTCCCCAGATGAAAGGGTGCGGTAGATAGTCCAATGCTAGGTGTCCCGAGTTGATTCCCATGATGGTTAGATGGGTCAGGTTTGGAAAGGTCCAGGGCTCAAAAAGGCCAAGGTTTACCAAAGTCGAGAGGTCCTGTGCGTGAATTGAGAGGGTCGACCACTGGGCTGATGAGGACGTCAGCAGAGGAGATAGTAACTTCCCTTGCTCTCTCATCAGATCGGGCACCGCCATGACGCCAGGATGATACCAGGCCACAAGCTGAACGTCCAACCTCTTGCACATCTGTGCCCGACCCAAGTGGCGGCGAATGCTGGGAATCGAGGCAGAGAGAGTTTTGAGTTTGGCATTTTGGAAGGGCCTACAGTCAAGACGAATCGATGACCATAGTTCCGGGTAGTTAAAAACAGTATGCTTCCATCTCCGGCAGGTGAGTGCGACAACAACTTTCGGTGCCGTGCTGAAGTCTAGGCAGTCGACAATGGTTGGAAGAGCTTTTGGCTCCACGCCAGGGAGGTATGAAAAGATTTTGAGTAGGAGCTCGTCTGGAAGGAGCCTGGTGATTGATCCGGCGCAACTGTAAAGATGGATAGACCCCTCCAGTTGGCTGCGGTCGCGTTTGTATTGAGCGATAAGCTCTCGGAGGGACACGACTACCTCTTCGATCGTTCGAGAAGCAGAGAAAAGGTGGCCAGGATTGCTTGAAAGACCGTCAATACCTTTCTCCGGAATGACTTTGAGGGCGCTTGTGAGCTCCTCTCTGGACATGCTGAATCCATGAGTGGCCGAACTCCATGGGTGAATGCGAAACTGCTTCGTTACAAGCTTCTTGAATCCTTTGGACCTGATGGTTGAAGGGCGGAGCCTGCTCCGAAGAGATTGAGCAAGGCCTTCGTATTGACTACAAAGGTCTCGAAGCTGCTCGACTCTGATCGCGGCTCTGCTGAGCGCCGCCACAAGTTGCTTCTTCTTCAGCGAGTAGGACGCAAGCTCGTCGTTGGTAGGAGTGTGGAACGAGTCCAGTTGTTCCTGCGAGGGCGGCTTCATCATGATTTGAGCAAAGCCTCCCAAGCTTCCTACTTCGAATATGTCATCCACCGTCGTAAGCTCCCCGTCAATAAAGGGCAACCTATAAGGTTAACGATAAGTGGCGGGATGCAAAGAAATCGAGTGTCTGTTTGCTCACCAGGTCTCTAAATCGTTGGAATAAGGCACAGCGATAGGCGAATCCGCGCTTTCCATAGTTCCTGCTTGCAGCGTCCTATCGCAGACGGTGGTTGTGCTGGCAAAAGCTAAACTTGGAACCGACCAAGAAAGGCTATCTATCACATGTGCCCACGGTGCCTGGGCGCTTAAAGCTTTATTGAAAATGTCATAATCACAATTAACCAACAGACAATTGTCGCACAAAGATGATCCAAGGCTGTACTTGATTTCATCGACACTTCTCATATATTCTCGCTTCTTTTGCCACTAAGGCCTCCTTGCTTCAATGACACCCCAGCGCGCAACTACGAGCAAGACCATAGACCCGGATGTTTGCCAGTGCAATATCGTCCAGGGCCTCGCCTATGACCTCCTTTCCATGTGTCAAACGTCATCTAGCTTCGACACCATTGCACTTGCCTTGCCTTTACATACATGCCAAACTTGCGCAATTGCGAGACACCGAAGAAGGTGCAATGAATGCCGACTACACGCCCTTTCACGAATGCGATGACTGACACAGGCGTGGCGTTATCCTGGGCCACACCAATGTGCTGACCTTGAAGTGTATGGACGTGTTTGTGCCCCTAGGCACTTCAGAGAGACGGGGTTTGGCGAGACGAAGTGGTCTGGATGGAGGCGGTACCTGGTGAAGAGGTTCTAGTCATTGAGGTGGGCGGTGAGAAATTCGGGAGGCCGGCGAGATCTAGGGCAAAGTCGCAGAGTCGTACAGCATGGCGGCTCACTCCACTGTCCAGAGTTTGAAATCTGTATGACAACTTTCCTCTGTCCAAACGGCATGCCCAGTGTCAAATAATCGTATTATACAGTGAGTAAAGATATGCATTCGTAGTCTCCAGCCCTATTTTACCCATCTGAAGGATCAGATATCCTCAAACCATATTCGAAAGTCCAGTTTAGGCGCATTAACCTTGGCCCAAGAGCGGAGCAGGACAAGGGTGGCATCATGACGCTTCTCCTCAACCTGATCTCGAATGCAAACACGATGTAAAGCAGGTTGCATACTACCAATGGGAGGTTTGAGCCGGGAGCGACAAAAGTCATACAAGTGGGCCATGTTGAGCCCTCCTGAATACGTTGCGGGCTCTCTGTCCAACCTCAGCGAGAGACATTGGAGGTGTGGAAGGTAGGTGGGCCCGTCCGTGCCAACTGTGAGTGCCTTGAGGAGAGATGCCGTTGGGTTGCACCATGTCACAATATCAAGGGCTCGCTGCCACTGTCGATGCATGAAGAAGTTGACGCTGAGGGTATGAAGGTTATCGAGGAGTGGCAGGAGGTCGAGAACAAGCGATGGCCGGATAAGATGGTTGATCGTGAGTACCTGGAGAGTGGATGCACAATTGGAGCGCACGACGAAATTGACAATTGTTGAATGATCTTCAGGAAGGAGGTGGCAGTCTTCGTTGGTGTTGCAAATGAGGTTTCTACAGCTTGACTCTTCTGTGGTCCAGATGGTCAAACACCTCAGAGAGGGACAGAGAAGGTTCAGGAGCGCGTCTCGGGTAAGCTGGCATCCGATGGTGAGCGTGTCCAGCCGAGCAAGTTTCACTGGCAAGGGAGTTACCTGCATCCAGGGAACTTGAATCGGATTGCAGTTGTGGTCACCTTCTACCACGAGAGAGTGGAGAAAGGGGAGGTGGGAGAGATATGAAAACGTGGTTTGGCATGCTGAAGGGCCACGCACGACAAGTGTTTGGATGTTTGCGAGGGGTTTGGCGCAAGGGTCGAGCACAGAACGGTTGTAGACGCCGAACCCTTGCTCTCCTGCCAATAAACCAAGCAGAGAAAGCGAGACCAATCTTGGAAAGGCCCAGAGGGCGTTGTGTATGCCGTCCCCTATTCGATCGGAGGTAGCATGCCTAATAATGGTCAAGTTGGTCAGATTGGGAAAGGTCCAGGGTTGGAAGAGGCGAAGGTTCAGCAGGGCTGAAATGTGCTGAGCGCGAATTGTGAGTTGAAGAACACTACTGCGACTAGCGAGTAGGTCTTACCGAGTAGCTTGTAGGCTTAACTGGTAGGTTAAAGTGATAGAGATTATTGTAGCTACCAGAGGCCTTATATACATATTTGAGCGTACTAATAATAGAGCTAAGTAATGACTGAGTAAGCAGTCACATGTGTGACGAGTAAACGTATGAGTCAGTATGAGTCGTAACGATGAAAGAATGACGAATACTATAGATGTCGCATAGCCTCATAAGAATGTATCTAGGAGAGTCCGAGTCGGAGATAATCCGAGTCGGATAGTCGCGAGAGTCGCGAGTCGAATCTAATCTACATGAGATAAGATCAACACTCCCCCTCAATGAGTGCATCTCCTAACGAGTGTACCCATTGGACTAAGACGAGTAGAACTCAAGTCCTAGTAGTCCCCTGAAGTGTTCAAACTTCACACGTCCCAACGGTTTGGTGAAGATGTCGGCAATGTTGTCGTTGGTATCGACTCGCAAGACTTCGATGTCACCATTCTCGATGAGTTCACGGATGTAGTGAAACTTGACATCGATGTGCTTCATGCGACGTTCCTGAATAGGATTGTTGCTGATGAATATAGCACCGTTGTTGTCGGAACAGATAGGGATTGGCACGATGATCGGCATCCCAAGCTCTTTGAACATGTGCTTAAACCACATCACCTGTCGACTACAGTCAGACACAGCCATGTATTCGGCTTCGGTGGAGGAATTAGCGACAGTTTTTTGAGCATGTGAAATCCAGCTAATGCTAGCGTTAGCCAACATCACCATGTTTCCAGTCGTAGATCGGCGTGCAACCAGATCTGCGGCGTGATCAGAGTCCGAGTAGGCGATCAATCCATTTTGGGATGCGCCATCAAGAACCAGAGCGTAGTTCATAGTTCCTCGGAGGTATCTGCATATGTACTTTGCCTTGCTGATGTGTTCCTCGGAAGGATTAGCTGCAAATTGAGACAGCTTGACAACAGCATAGGCGATATCTGGGCGAGTGCCCAGCATCAAGTAGAGCAGAGATCCAATGATTGACTGGAAGTAGTGGCGTCGTTTCGTATCGACAGGTCCAGTATGTTCGAGAGGCCTATAACCCTCGACCATAGGTGTAGGTGCCGGTCGGCAATCCTTCATATCAAAACGTTCCAGGACCGTGCCAAGGTAGGCAGATTGGTCCAGACGGATATTTTGTCCGTCACGTCTGATCCTCATTCGTAAGAACTCGGTCGGATTTTCGAAGTCTCGACATTCCCACTTGAGCTTGAACGCCTCTTTCTTGGCATTAACAAGTCTCTTGTTAGGACCTGCGAAGATGAGATCATCGACGTAGGCAATCATGATGACAAAGCCACCATGTCCATCCTGAAGGATGAAGATCCCGGTATCGGTCGATAGTCGTTTGAAGCCAAGAATCTTCATCGACTTTGCAAGTTCCATGTACCATGCACGGGATGCTTGCTTCAGACCATAGATAGCACGAAGGAGCCGGTACACCTTGTGCTCTTTGCCCTTCATGACAAAGCCTTCGGGTTGACGCATATAGATCTCCTCATCTAGTTTCCCATAGAGGAATGCAGTCTTGACATCGACTCCGGTGATGTGCCAATCCTTGAGAGCCGTGAGGGCTAACATGGTTCGGACTGATTCAAAACGAACCACCGGTGAGAAAATCTCGTTGTAGTCAATGCCTTCGATTTCTTGGAAACCCTCACTTCAGTCACCCAAGGAAATGGGCCTTGAAGGTTCCCCAAATTTGAGCTTTCCTGTGGCATAAGGCCCCTCCACCCTTTGGGCCTTTCCTGCTTTCCCTTTCCTACAGGAATTTCCTAGCCACCCTTTATACTTTCCTTTACCATTTCCTATGCCCAGGAAACGGACAGGAAACCTGTAGGAAAGGAGAGGAAATCCAGCCATCAGGCTATCAATTTCCTTTGATGGCCTAGGTTTCTGGGGTCTTTCCTTTCCTCTCCTTTCTGCTATCCTTTAGGCAGGAAAGGGTGCAGGAAATCCAAGGAAATCCAAGGAAATCCTATTTCTGCTTTCCTGTTGGCAAATGAGCCAAGATAAACACCAAAATAAATTACCTTAAAAGGAAATTTCTCGGACCATCCGAAAAAGGAAATATCAAATTACCAAAAAAAGGAAAGTTATGATTTCTGGAATGATCTCACTAAACTGGGTATGAGCTATTTTTGGGTTACCAAAGTAATATATCTATTTTTAGTTCACCTACTTAATCAATAATGATGTCACTAATTGGTTATGTCATCAGGCACTAATTAGTGATGTCATTAATTATATTAATTAGTTGTGTCACTAGGCACTAATGAGTAACATAATGCGATCTGATTAATCACATCACTAATTAGCGCGCTTAATTAGTGATGTCACTAATTAAGAAGTAATTAAGATAAGACTGATTGAACCAAGATCAGCCTATATCTTGCCCAATTCTTATCCGATTGAGATGATCTAACCAGTTTTAGAAAGCTCTCATTGAGCTGCTTCTATTCGTGATATATGATGAGGTAATATCATTAGATGTGCAATGTTATTTTGTAATTCCAGCAATTGTAATACTAATATCCAATACAGTCAGATTGGCAGTAATGAATGAACATATAATGATTCCAATACTACAAATACTCTATTAAACACACTTTCTAAAACTGGTTAGATCATCTCAATCGGATAAGAATTGGGCAAGATATAGGCTGATCTTGGTTCAATCAGTCTTATCTTAATTACTTCTTAATTAGTGACATCACTAATTAAGCGCGCTAATTAGTGATGTGATTAATCAGATCGCATTATGTTACTCATTAGTGCCTAGTGACACAACTAATTAATATAATTAATGACATCACTAATTAGTGCCTGATGACATAACCAATTAGTGACATCATTATTGATTAAGTAGGTGAACTAAAAATAGATATATTACTTTGGTAACCCAAAAATAGCTCATACCCAGTTTAGTGAGATCATTCCAGAAATCATAACTTTCCTTTTTTTGGTAATTTGATATTTCCTTTTTCGGATGGTCCGAGAAATTTCCTTTTAAGGTAATTTATTTTGGTGTTTATCTTGGCTCATTTGCCAACAGGAAAGCAGAAATAGGATTTCCTTGGATTTCCTTGGATTTCCTGCACCCTTTCCTGCCTAAAGGATAGCAGAAAGGAGAGGAAAGGAAAGACCCCAGAAACCTAGGCCATCAAAGGAAATTGATAGCCTGATGGCTGGATTTCCTCTCCTTTCCTACAGGTTTCCTGTCCGTTTCCTGGGCATAGGAAATGGTAAAGGAAAGTATAAAGGGTGGCTAGGAAATTCCTGTAGGAAAGGGAAAGCAGGAAAGGCCCAAAGGGTGGAGGGGCCTTATGCCACAGGAAAGCTCAAATTTGGGGAACCTTCAAGGCCCATTTCCTTGGGTGACTGAAGTGGAAACCCTTGGCAACAAGTCGGGCGCGTTTACGACCGTCAGATTTGACGTCGAATACCCAGCGATTGGTGATCGCTTTGCGACCTTTGGGAAGATCGACCATTTCAAATACATTGCGTTCAGAGAGTGCCTTTAACTCATCTTTGCAAGCATCGATCCATCCTTTCTTCTCCTGCGGTGGCATCCGCAAGATGTCTTTAAACGTCCACTCGCGTGGAGCGCTATCGACAGAAGGAACTGAAGGCAAAACCGCTTTAGAAAGCAGGAAATGCATAAAATTAACTCCCCCTTCACGCGTCAAGCGTTCTAAGTCCTCAGGTATGTCAAAAGTCGAATCAGATTCACTTTCGGACACTGGAGTAGCAGGTTTCGGCGCGGGAACACCTTTTTCCTTGCTTGTAGCACCTTGATTAGATCCAGATGGCCGTCTGTCATCTTTATCAAGTGCTTTTCTCCGATCCGTCTGATGCTTTTCTGTCGGAGTTTTATTTCCGTAGACATCGCCAGGCTGAGGCTTGGTTTGGGTCCGATTCCGCGCAGATCTCCTTGGTTCATCACCAGGAGCGTTTCCCGGCGCAGGGTTCGGCGGGTGCTGGTCAGCTGGTTGTTCACCAGCGTTCCGATCGTCGGCACGATCAGGACCGCTACCCTCTTTTAGGGGTTTGGGAGTTTGATGGACGAGGAAGGAAATCATCGTCGCCATCATCATCTTCAGATTCAGATGGAGGTCCATCATTACCAAACGAGGAAGGTGGGTAATCTTCAACTCGTGGTTGGTCTTGAGGTGCTTTCGCATCAGGACACCTTGGGAAGTGAAGTTCATCAAAGCGAGCAGTAGTCGCCTTGAATAAAACGTTCCTTGGCGATCTCATGAAGAGATACGCCTTCATGCCTTCGGGGAATCCTAGGAAGATCATATACTCCGACCGTGGAAGGAGCTTGTTAGATTGTTGTTCCTTTGGAATGTACACCCAGGCACCACATCCGAAGACTCTTAATTTAGAGACATCCGGAGCTTCTCCTTCTACAGCCTCGTGTGGAGTAATCCAACCAAGACGCTTGAGAGGCGTCCGGTTATACACGTAAACAGCGTATAGAACAGAAAATTCCCACCATGATGAAGGTATGCAAGCGTCGTGACGCATTGACTCAGCCTTCTCCATGATAGTGCGATTGAAGCGCTCAGCGCGTCCGTTCTGCTGATGCATATATGGAGCGCTAATTGAGAGCTTGATTCCTTTTGATTTGAAGAATGCTATGAGTTCTTCGTTGATGAATTCTCCACCACCATCCACCTGCCATTCTTCGATTTTCTCATGGTATATGGTTTCGACCATGGTGACGAAATCTTTGATCGCTTGTATTGATCCACTCTTCTGACGAAGAAGGACACACGATCCACGACTCGTGCAATCATCAAAGAAGGAGATGAAATGTTTGAATTTGTGGTATGACTCGACGGAGAATTCTTTCAGATCCGAGTGGATCTTCTGGAATCGGCGCTTTGCACGCTTGCTCGAAGCCGGGAACGGCTCAAGCGTCATCTTCCCTTGCGCGCAACCACGGCACAAAGGTTCATGTTTGGGAATTTCCACCATAGGTGGGAAGTTCGTGGTATGCTTTTTGGCTCGTTTGAGCACTTCCCGCGATGGATGACCAAAGCGTTTATGCATGACCTCGTAATCGACAGGTGGTCCAGAGACCTTCTGTACTTCGATCGGCGATCCGTTGGAGTTTTTTACGGAAACCCAATAGATCGTGTCATCCGGATGAAGTGGATGACCCTTAATGAGATTTTTCCCATCAGAATCGTCGATCCCCATGGATAGGGAATCGCCCCAAAGAGTAGTTTTGGGTTGACTCAAGAAAGTTCCTGTAGAGAACAATCGAGTCGATAGATTGGGAATGTGATATACTGGTTCGATGATAGATTCTACGTCTCGATCGTTACCATCAGCACCTTTTATGGTGTGAATCACTCAAAGCTTTCCAATTCCTTTTATGGACAGGGTAGTACCCTTGGAAGCGGTGTTAACCGATGGACTGTTCTTAACGACTTTGTAGTCGAACAAGTCCTCTTTCGAGGGGGGGTAACGTGCATTGATGCCCCAGAGTCCATCATCCAATGAATGAATGTTTCAAATTTCTTACAGGAGGCGCATTGCGCATCTTTACACTTAGCGGTATTCGTTGTATCATGAATAGAAACAATAGAATTTAATGCACAGCATAATTCTAAGAATACATCATCGTCCAAGCTATCAAAATCTAATTGAAGAGGCTGTGGAGGCAACGAGTTAGCCAAGTGTTTCCTGGTAGAAACAGAAGGGACGTACTTATCGTCGTCGAAGTGACCAGTCCTCAGAGCGTCCCAGTCCGGTAGGTAGACGGATGGTTTTGCATCTGGAACGCGATCTGATCCATCACGATCTGGATATTCGCCTCCCATCCCGTCGTCGGAGCCCCAGTCGGAGACTTCGTCATCGGGGTGGAGCGGGTCCTCCAGTTCTCCGTCGCGGATTCTCTCCCAGACCGTCTTGGGGGCGCCGAATAGCGAGGGGTCCTCGCCTTCGTCGCCGAGGGAGACGCTGTCGTCGTCTTCCCCCAAGGCATCGGTGTCAGAGAGTCCGTCCAGTGCTTGTGAGCCGTCCCCTTCCATAGGCAGTCCAGATTGACACACCATGGTTGGTTGGGGAACGTCGACCCCTTCTCCAGATCCACCGTGTGCCAGTGGGGGAGATTGGAGTCGGTGCAGAGGCGAGCTGGCCTCATGCACCTCAGACTGTTCGATGGGCTCGAGCGATCGTTGACGTTTAGGAGGCCTGGGAGAACTGATGCGGTCAATAAGGGCTCGCTTCCGCTTATCCGCTTCCTCGAAAGATTTGAGGTTGCGGGCGGTTTTTGGTAGATCGAGCTTACCGCAGTTCTTCCTGGCGCGTTCCACGTCGGGATAGCACGAGGTTTCAGTGGACGGAGCGACCTTGGCTTTAGCAGCCGAGGCAGGGAGATGGGTGGATGGAGTAAGATCGACTGATCTTTGGACGATAGAGGGACTGGTCTTCACGAATGAGAGGACTGAGACCTTGGCCTGGGGAGGCACATGCTCCTGAGGAGCGGGAGAGACGAGATGGTCGCCTAAGAAGGCGGCCTGTACCATATGGGAGTGACCTTGCGACTTCCTTTCCTTCTCCTTCTTCTTGTTACCACCCTTGGATCCGCGCTTCTTCCCTTTGTTCTGGGAAGAACCCGAGTTTTGGTTACCCGAGTTGCCGGAATCCTTCTGCTGCCCCTGTTGCTGCTGGCGGAAGTTAGGGTTTCCCCCTTTCCTCTTGATGCCAGTGAACTTGTTGAGGGTAGCCGGGTTGGCGACGCGATCGTACTCAGCCGTGATGGCTTTGACGACGACCTCGAAGGAGAGATCCTTCTTGTTGTTGTTAAGAAGGATGGCGACGGTGTTGTCGTACTTGGTAGGGAGGCTGCTGATCAAGATCATTGCTTCGATGAACGAATCGATAGAGACGTTGTTCGTAGCAAGACGACCCAGGTAGTTCTGGAGCTCGGCGATCGCAGGGCGAGGATCTCCAGTTCCGATATGGAACTTGATTGCTCGGGAGAAATCCGCAAAGATCGCGGCATTGCCTGGACTACCATAGAGCTCCTTGAGAGCATCCCATAAATCCATCGTCGTAGATTTGCCCGCAACTTGAGCGCAGATGTTTCTGTTGATACGAAGGAGAAGGGCTCCCATGGCCTGGTCATCGTCCTTGTCCCATTTCGCGATTACCTCTTCCTGAGCCAACTTCTCCGCCGCAGTGGCATCTGAAGCGGCACCTTCAGGGCGAGTACCGTCGATGTAGGACCCTAGACGTTGCATTTGGAGGTATTGCTCCGCACGCATGGCCCATTCCAGGTAATTGGTTCCATCGAGCATGGGGATACTGTTGTGAGCGTTGTTAGAAGACATGTTGTTAATCGTTGAGATCTGTCAAAACAAGATTCGTCAGCAACGTATATCACAAATCAAAGAAGGCAGCCATAACAGCGCGTTCTTTGCCCCATTCTGCGGCCATTACAGCGCAGATCTCTGCTGCCATAACAGCGCAGAGTAAAGGCATAGGTTCGGCCTATCAGCCACTTGGTTAGACGTGCATAGTTCGCAGCGGTTAAGCGCAGACTAGTAGCAGTCTATGGAGGCAGCCATTACAGCGCCGACCAAGTTTGTAGAGCAGCCATTACAGCGCATCTACTGAGCTTCGGGGCTCATAACCTGAAGAACACTACTGCGACTAGCGAGTAGGTCTTACCGAGTAGCTTGTAGGCTTAACTGGTAGGTTAAAGTGATAGAGATTATTGTAGCTACCAGAGGCCTTATATACATATTTGAGCGTACTAATAATAGAGCTAAGTAATGACTGAGTAAGCAGTCACATGTGTGACGAGTAAACGTATGAGTCAGTATGAGTCGTAACGATGAAAGAATGACGAATACTATAGATGTCGCATAGCCTCATAAGAATGTATCTAGGAGAGTCCGAGTCGGAGATAATCCGAGTCGGATAGTCGCGAGAGTCGCGAGTCGAATCTAATCTACATGAGATAAGATCAACATGAGTGTGGACCAGTTGGCCATCAAAATCATTGGTAAAGGCACTAGTAGCTTGACTTGTGCCTTCAAAAGCTTTGAATCCTCGAGGTCTGGTTTCTGTGGAGCGTCCCAGGCAATAAGCTCAATATCCATTTTCATAGACATCTGTGCTCTAGCAATGTGGCGATCAAGACCAGGGATAGTGGTAGGAAGTGCTCTGAGTTTGGCATATTGGAAGGAGCTGCAGTCAACGCGAAGCGATGACCATAACTCAGGGTAGTCGAATATGATGTGTTTCCATCTCCGGCAGGTAAGTGCAGCAGCGATTTTCGGCATCGTACTGCCGTCGATGCAGTCGACGAAGGGGCGAGCTTTCTGTGACGTTCCCGATAAATAGGAGAAGATCTTGAGTAATAGCTCGTCTGGAAGTAGTCTGGTGATCGAACCAGCGCAAGTGCAGAGATGGATCGACGCCTCCAGCTGGCTGCTGTCGCGCTCGTATTGGGTGGCAAGGTCTCGGAGAGAGCAAACCAGCGTCTCAATGGCTTGAGCAGCGGAGAAAAGATGTTGAGGGTCGCTTGAAAGACCTTCGACAGCCTGGGATTGTGTCACGGATTGGAGGACGCTTGTAAGCTGTTCTCTGGACATGCCAGATCCAGCCGTTGGCCGTGTTTTCAGCTTCTTCGCTACGAGCTCTTTGAATCCTTTATATTTGATGGTTGAGACTCGGAGTCTACTTCGGATGGACTTGGGTAGGCCCTCGTATCGATTACAAAGGTCTTTGAGTTGCTCGATCCTGACCGCCGCCTTCCCAAGCGCGATCACCAGCCGTTTCCTCTTGAGCAAGTAGGACATCAGTTCATGGTCGGAAGGAGCATGAAATGAGTGGAGTGGTTCCTGCGAAGGTGGCTCCAGAAGAGCAGCACCTTCCAGCCTTCCAACTTCGAATATGTCATCCGTCGCCGTGAGCTGAGCGTCGAGCAAGGGAAACCTGTATGGTAGGTCATTAGTGAGCTTACGGAAGGAAGTCCAGATGTCTGTTTGCTCACCAGGTCTCTAGATCGTTAGAATAGGGCATAGATAGAGGCCATTCCATGCATTCCATGGTCTCAGCTTGCACCGTCATAGCGTCGACAGTGGTCGTGCTGGCAAAGGCTATGCTTGGAACTGACCAAGAAATGCCTATCACACGCGCCCACGTGCCTAGGGCGCTAACAGCTTAAACTCCAGTAATCGTGGATTGCTCACTTTTTAACCCAAGAAGATAGCCATTGAGGTACTGTCGAATGGACTGGGTAGAAAAATGAGAATTCGTCGACCTCCTAGTCGTTCACAGAGACATCGATCAGCTTGATAGGCTACGCAGCGGCACACCTCTGGTGGCCGAGCAAGTAGTTCCTGTCAACATTGCCGGGACGTGTATGATGCATTGTCCCTAGCGACATGATGGGATCCAAAAACCGGAGAGAGCTGGAGGCTTTTGACTTGAGTGCTGATCTTGGTTCCCAGTCAGTTGACAGTTGTAGACGAGGATTTCCAAAAAGCTTGCTGAGATTCTAGGCGGAGATTGAAGCTGAAGTCTGAATCCACGGCGATCACCAAGCACGCCCTCGCAATGCTTTTCACCCATATGCATATCGTCATTCGTTGACGTAAGATTCGATATTGAACGTCTCTGCCCTCGGAAGACCGACCTGTTGGCTCTTACCTGGCACCTTGAGGGAAATCTGTTTCAAGCCTAGCAGTATCTGCTCTGATGTATCTGCCAGGCTGCCAAATGCTAGAACTTGGCTGTTACCTAGTAACCTACTCGAGACCTCCGCGGTGGGCGCTGTGGTCTATTGTCTGCACCGTAACTTCCCATGTCACAAGTTGAGCTAATTTGGGGCCTGCTCTGTGTTAGTTCTTCACGATGACGCCTGTCTCTCAATTGGTGTCTGCCTTGCTGGAGTAAACACCATCGGATCTCCAACGCCTGCCTTGCAGCACAATCAAAATGCCCGTGCGCTTCATGTAAGCTCTTTCCTCATGCATTCTGAATCGCTGGACTTCCAGCCGAATTATCACCCTTCGATCTAGTCTGAGTGCCTATCTGTCTCATCAATTGATGACATGCTTCACGCAGATCGCTGGACCCACAGGTGAGTAAACCTTCCTCACAAGGACAAGCAATGTCGTCTTCTTGGAGGGTGATTTACATTGAGAGTCTCTTGGAGTTCCGTGTCGGGTCAGATGCCCTTCACAAAAAGTTTTCCAGGCCGCTGGGCTCATGGGCGCTCGAATTTGCTTCCTCCGATAGTTGCGTGTGTGGACGAAGCTACATTAAGACGGGTTAGCGACAGAACCATGGTGGGTCCCACCATGATTCCCTACCCCTGTCTCGTTGTTCCACTTGTCCTCTGGATTGCCCCTCTCACCCATGCTGTCCCAAGAAATATCACATTCGACGACAATGCCCCTGAAATCAGTTACAACGGTATCTGGGCACGCGTACCGGATGGAATAGGGGGTGATCACCACGAGACAATCCACGAGGACGCATATGCCACGATTCAGCTCCCTAGGAAAGGTGCGTCTTGCGCTTTCCCTTGAGACCGATTCTGAAAATCACCACAGCGATAGAGCTTATCTACAAGGCACCCAGATGGTCGTTCCCTGTGGAAACGGATATATACCTGAAGACCCAGTTTGGGGAAGTTAGAGAGACTATCGACTTGCAAGACCACAGCGCAGCGGCGGGTCCTGATAGGGTCACGCGATCAACCGAGGTCGTCCTTCAAAAGCCATTGTCACCAGACGACGAGATCGAGCTAGTGGTCCGGGTAGGGATGAGACTGCTGTACGCTATCGTTGACGAAATTATGTGAGCGTCCATTGTCAGAAATCGTAAACTGGTTTCAAATAAAGCGCAGTGTCACCGTGGACGAAGATCTAGAATCGTCTACCACTTCCTCGCCATCACAACCAGCTGACACCCCTCCCTCACAACCACCAGACACCCCTCCCTCGCAATCAACAGACACCCCTCCCTCACAATTACCTGGCTCATCGGATGAAGAGGGTAAGAGCTTCCCTGTTGCTGTTGTAGCGGCTATGGGTGCTGTTGGTGGCATCCTTGCACTGCACCTACTCTTCGGACTTGTATGGTGCATGCGTAAACGTCGGCGACGAAGGCGAGCGGAGCAGAGGCAGATGATTGATCTCGCCGACCCCCCACTCTCGCCTCCCCCAATACTCCCTATCGCCCCAAGCTTTAGCCAACAATATGCCACGAGCGAATACAACCCCTACCACCCAGTGGTTCGTCACAGTCCTTCGCAAACAGCGTTCTACGGGTCAAACTATCGATCAACTAGCTTTGATTCTGGTCAGAGGACATCATTGGGGCAGAAAGGACGAGACTTTGGATATATCGGCTCCTCGCCAAATGGCGAGATTACCGAGTCGGAAGCCCGAAGTACGATGTTTAGTACTGCAACTGGATCCAGTGCCCCCGGGATGTCTCCAGTTCCTTCAGGTGCAGGTTGGTATCCCCTGCAAGGTCCATCCAACCCGCTCAGGCTGGTGAACGAGTCTGCATTACCCCCACCAGACTACAGTACCGTAGTGGGTGGTCCTGCGCAATCAGTCGCTACAACTGCGCCAGTGAAAGGACCCTCGTCATCGAGCCCAGTAGAATAGGCGCTTACGACCCTTACGACTCTCTAACAAACGCTTTTTCGAACATGGTATATGCAGTGCTGTTCGGATACCCAGATCGTCTTCGATCACCTCTCCGCTGTTGCCTTCTGGAAAGATAGCATCCACAAACGCTCTGCCTTGAGGTGTTGGGACAATCCTATAATCTCTATTTATTCTCGCGGCCAGTAGTGGACCGAAATTTCATGAGTGCTTTCACCCCGTACCACCAGATCGCGTCTCTCACATGTTGTGGACGCACTTAATCTGAGAAAACTTCCCTCGTGTGGGAACCTTCTTGGTAAGGAAACAATACTCCTTCTCTCTACAGATTGGTGCTCAGTGGCGGGTCTTGCCACATCCTTCTGACTACTAAAATCATCTTACAAGGCTGTAAATGTAGCGGAGACAGCACGCGAGCCTCCACTCAGGTACAACGCAGGGAGCTTGGGCCGAGATGCTACGAGTGCTCAGTCGCCAATCGATCGATGACTTTGGGCCGACCCAGTACCATGTCGCCTCCGCCGCCGTCAGGGACCCCAGAATCAATAGCCGTCTTCTTTGATGACTGAGACTATGAACCTATGCCAAAGGTGAAATACCGTCTAGAACATGGTTCTAAGGCCTCTGTTTTTGGGCACTTGATGTGCTTCTTGAGATCTTGGTAGGCACTAGAGATGCTACAAGAAGGAGAGGTAGGATATGGAGCAGCAGGAAGCCCCCTATGGTATCTTTTTGTGCACAGTGAGGCCAGTTACCACTTTCATCGCCCTGCTATGGGCGATTCCCGTCCCTCATGCAGTCCCAAGGAAAGCACTCCATTCGAAAGATATATCACTATGACTCGGATTTCTTTATAGGCTTTTCTTCTATTGCCATGGGCTGTTGGCGATGCCTTTGCTTCATCTCGTAATGCACCATTTCCAGCTCCCATACGCCCAGCACTCGAATCACGTCACGATTTACAGATATCCCTTCCACGATCACAACTTTCCCTTTACATTTACCTGAACGTATTTACAACAGCATCTCATCACATCGGCTTCCTTTATCCCTTATTTCTTTTCCAAACCATCCTCAGAAAGTCGGCAGCGCCACAAACCCGAAATTTTGATCCGCGTTTTGCCAAGCGCTGAACGGACAGCACGCTGACTCTTTCAGTTTCTTGTTGTTGCTACGCACTGGCCAGATCAACTCCAGGGTTTCTTCGGATGTTCTGACGCTCTTGGCTGGCGTGTTTTCTGTGGACAGTACCGTTATGAATGACGGCTGTCTGTGCGCCAGTACGCGAGGGCGAATCAGAATAGGAGTGAAGTCATTCCGTCTAGCAGGAACCCGAATGGGAGGCCGAATACAAGGAACCTCTCGACATCGTCACCAAGCGCCACCACCTCTGTGTTTGGCTCAGAGACTTGGTGTTGTACTTACCCTTGATTGTATCACATCTCGGTCTGTTGAGCCGTACGCGGAGGCTTTGGTTGAAAGTGGGTGTGTTCCTGTTTTCGCAATGTTCTTGTATTTGAAACTGACGATGCGACAGCGTGAAGTAAATTTGAAGAGATGTGAAGAAACGTGAAGGGATGGGTACCCCACGCCAATCACACTTTATTGTCCCCAAAGACGGCTGCCCGACTATTTAGCTGCCCGCCTTCGGGACAGCGTCGAGCGTCTCGGTTGTCCCTCAATCATGTTCTCTGCCCGACCACTTCCAGCGCTGCCAGGATGTCCCGGACCTTCATAGGCTCCGTGGACCGGCAGTACACAAATGTAATACAAATATCATTTGATGACTTTGCAAGATCTTGCAAGTGTTCAATCGCAACAGATCTTTCCTGTTGTCAGCACCATTTCCTTTCTACAGCAATGTAAGGCTACTCACGCGAGGATAGTCTTCCCGGCACCGGCTGTAATAAACATCAGTATGCAAAAGATGATTCAAGCTCAAAGAGCGTACGCATGCCAGTTCCCCACAGGATGCCATACTGGGAGTCAAGCCAGAACTGAAACATGCTGCTTTCAAGAAACCCTTTGAGAGTGCCAGGGGTCCACTTGCTGGGGTTTTCCTGCTGGATGGACCTAAAGTTCACGAGAGATAGGAAGTCCAGAACCTTTCGTAGATACTCCTCTATAGTGTGGTTAGAGTTCCGACTGGCGTGAGGCTCCAGATACTCACGATTCAGAAGGGATGTGACTTCAAGTGGCTGAGTGCTCTGGATGAAGATCCCGTCGTTGATTGTAAGATTCTGGGCGCCTTGGAAGAGAGATGGTCCAGAATTATGAACTGGTGGCGAGCCAATGGCTAGTATCTTTTGTGAGACCACAACGCGACATTGTATAGCGGCTAAATGCTCTCACCAGCAGGCGCTCCTGGAGAGATTGTGTCGTCCCATGTCAACTACAGATGTAGGGTGTTAGAGCTCCATAGTGAAAGGATACTGCACATACGAATTTCGAGAGAGAGGCCCCCATTATGAGGAGCAAAGATAAGAGCGTTCAAGCAATATCTTCGCAGAGGCTGGACGAAGGTGTGAAGCAAGGAGCACCTATTGATAGCTAGTGATCGATGGCTGTTTCCTACTACTCCCACGACTCTACAGCCTTCGAAGCTGGCCACTTACGACCGCCAATACTCGTCGAGCAAATATTAGCTTCAAAGCTTAATATTATATTTGCAGAACCCCCGTCATATACACGTCCAAGAGGACAACGGAGCCGCAGATGGATGTTTTTGTATGGCGCATCATTGTGGGTGGCGATAGGGATGGCATACAGAACCAACGCCTAGTGTAGCCTAGCTCCTACACAGCCGTACTGTTAATATTTCGTATTATTGCTTCGCATTGGTAAGAGGCCTGCTCAGGTAATGAAGTCTATAGATAGTATACTGTGCAGTACACGTCTGTCATCGAATAAGTCACACCGTACATACGTTGGGTAAAGATGTCCCATTCGCGACCCTCGCATTCAAAGAACCGGCTATCTACCGGCAAACCACACTCGAAATTCATTGACAGGCGCATTGACCTTGGCCCAAGAACGCAACGCGACAAGGTTTGTTCTATGGTGCCTCCGATCAACCTGATCTCGAAGGTGCACAAAACAAAGAACAGGCTTCAACACCTCGGGACGTTGGGAACGACAAAAATCCTCGACGAGGCTAATGTCGGTTGCTCTATAATACGCTCCTGGCTCGTTTTTGATGCCCAGCGAGAGTTGTTGGAGATGTGGAACAAGGTACACCGTGCCAGGCTTCAGCCCATCCATGCCGACTCGGACAGTGAGCGCCTTGAGGAGAGAGGACGTTGGGTTGCACCAAGCACCCATGTTGAGCGAACTCTGCCATCGTTGCATATCGAAGAAAACTACGAGGGCACGGAGGTTGTCAAGGAGCGGAAGAGACTGAGAGCTGACCAAACGAGATCGCTGATTATAAGCACTTTAAATTGGAGGGAAGACGCACAATTAGAGTGCACAATAAAGTCTATGATTATTGGGTGGTCTTTCAGGAGGATGAGGCAGTCCTCGTCAGCATTGCAACCGGGGTCACTGCAGCTCGACCCTTCTGTAGGGAGGATCTTCAAACCCGTCAGAGAGGGGCATGTGATGTTCTCGAGCCCCTCCCACATAAACTGGCATCCAACAGTGAGCTTTTTCAGGCTGGACAGGGTCAATGGCACGGACTGGGGAGCTTCTAAAATGAACCTAGGCGGAATCTCCAATTGAGCACATTGGTGGGGACTGTACGAAAGTGTACTTTGGCATGCGGAAGGTCCGCGCACGTCGAGCGTCTGGATCTTTTCGAGTGCTTCGCTACGCTTCAAGTCAAGGGGAAAACCTGAAACTTCTAGCGCGAATCCAAGTTGAAGAGGAAGAACGGAAAAGGACCCAGTGGTCTCAGTGGTCCGCAATTCTGGGCATCGTTCACAGCGCCTTTCCCGCGCCATCCCGCCTCGTCGCTAAGCTTCCCGCGCCCAGGAGCTTAGTCATGCTCATGCACTTCTACCAACGCCGCTCGTCCAAGTTGACGAGAAACACCCATGGACAGTCGACATCGATCCCGTTTCTACGCCTCTGGACTCTGTTACAGGCATGGACATTATCAAATGAGGAGGTGCTATGCATGACAAGGTCTGTTTTGTTCTCCAGATCGATTATTGAGCGAAAACTGACTGACATGCACGATGTACAGACAACCCCATTCCTCATCCGTGCATTTGCCAAAGTGGGCGGGTTCCATCGATTGAACGTATTTGAAGATGGAGCGTTGCCTACTGCGGACGAACATCAGGTGTTCACTTGGTACGTATCTTGCCTCTCTTCCTGCCTCTCTTCCCTACTACAACTTCTCGTGTCGATTCCACGCTACCGGATTGAATATTGAATGCTAACGCCAATACAACAGGAAAGACGCCACCCTTCGCGAACTCCTCACAACCCTTCGAGACACCTCTTCTCCTTCGTCTCTCGCATTCGCAGAGCTAAAACATCCACTCGCGAGGTTCTCATTTAAAGCGCTCTACGCAGATTCGTCACCCAACTCTTCTGGTGCGTACCTGTCCCCCTAGAGACTTCTTCGCTAGCTAACACGACTGGCATTCTGCAGGCCCCAAATCCTCACGCTCAACGTTCAAATACACAACAAAAGAACTAGGCATGGTCTATTCGCGCGACATTCTCGGCGAACCAGGCTCGTTCTCCCTGTCTACGGGTGCAACCACCGCACCTCGGCTCCTTCAAGACGAGGAACAGCAAGCCTCGTCCACTCAAACCTTGGATGCCGACGATACAGCCAATGGAGCAGGCGACAAGGCAGGCAGGGACCATGACAAGACACTCGAAGACCTCCGTTTCGTTCCAGGAGATTACATGCTCATCAGCATCATCCTTCCCAAATCTGCCTTGGCCACACCCGCCACCGCCGCTGGAGGTGCTTCCACCGCAGAGCTCAGCATCAAAGGCGCCAATGCGACTCAAGCTGGAGGAGGATCGGGTAGTGTGGGGTGGAAGAATGCTATGCGAGATGTCGGGCGAGAACGCGATAGAGATGGGTTTGGCTGAGAGAGGGATAGGGACAGAGATAGTTTTGGAAGAGACAGAGATGGGAAGGACAAGGAAACAGGCAGAGGTGCCAATTTGTCCAACTGGAGAGGCGGTTCAGACCCTCTTACCTTCGTCAGCGGCCGAGGTGGACGTGGACGAGGTGCCCGTGGAGGACGCGGTGGAGGTGACTTTGCGGGTAGAGACCGAGACTTTGCGGGACGTGATGCAGGACGGGACAGTGGTCGGAACAGAGATTTCGCGGGCCGTGACCGCGACTTTGCAGGCCGCGACAGAGATAGGGAAACGGATAGACGTCCTCCACCTCCTCGTAGACCAGGCGCCAGATCCATCTCCCGCTCCCACTCTCGTTCACCTCTCCCTCGTCGTTCTCCTGTCTCTCGACGTGGTGGACGGGACTCTCCTCCGGTTTCGCGTCGTGGAGGACGAGCTGATTCCCCGCCCAGACGAGGTGGACGGGATGTTTCGCCTCCGATTCGAAGAGGCGCGAGGGGTGATACGCCTCCCAGACGGGGAGGAAGGAGTGATTCCCCGGTTAGGAGGGTAGGGAGGGATGATTCGCCTAGGAGGTCTAGGAGTCCGCTTCCGAGACGAGGAGGAAGGGCAAGGAGTAATAGGAGTTTGAGTCGAAGCAGGAGTAGGAGTCGCAGTAGGAGTGTTGGGAGGCGGAGGAGGTACGATTAGGGGCGAGTGACGTCGGTTGAGAGGGAGATAGGAAGGAAGAGAAATGTGGAGTCCGGTCGGAGGAGGGAGAGGAGGGAGAGGGACATGTCAAGAGTTGTCCCCTCATCTTTAACAAGCCCCGAAGGCGATCCACTCTCTGTAGTTTGTGCTTCAAGGCAATGTGCATGTCTCGTTGATTCAAACTTACTTCGTGCGACAACCCGAACCATTCCAGTTAGCTTTAGTACCCGCGGGGAGATGGGAGTGACATGTGAATGAATGCTCGTCCGCACTAAGCTTTGTAGGCAAACAAAAGGCAAGAGCAAGACATGCATAAAATCATGGCTGGTCTGCAGAAAGATTGGCAAAGGAGACTCAGACTGTCAATGCAAGCTTCTTACTGTGGTATAAAGAGTGTGACCATTCGACAGTAAGATATTGAATGCCTTAGGAGCAATACCTATATATTATGTGTGCAGTATTGAACATGGTACATTACGGGCTAATCGTCAAACAGTCGGATTATACATTGATTCAACATAGGCGTTCGTAATCTCCTATTCAATGCATCCGAGGAGTTAAGCATCTTCAAACCACACTCGAAACTCATGTGCAGGCGCATTGACCTTGGCCCAAGAACGCAACGCGACAAGGCTTGTATGAGGATGCCTCTTAACCTGATCCCGAAGGCGAACATAATGAAGAACAGGCTTCAACACATTACTGGGAGGTTTGAGCCGGGATTGACAAAATTCCTCCAAGACGCTAATATGTATTCTTGCGGAATACGCTCGTAACCCTCCTGGCTCCCTTTCAACGGTCAGGGAGAGTTCTTGGAGATGTGGAACTAGGTTGTACGTGGGCTGCTGACCATCTGTGCCGACTTGGAAAGTGAGTGCCTCGAGGAGAAGCGACGTTGGGTTGGACCATGCACCCCGGGCCGTCACGAGTGAACTCTGCCATCGCGGTATGAGGAAGAGAATTGTGAGGGTGCGGAGGTTGTCGAGGAGTGGAAGGAGATCAAGAACCAGAGATGGCTGAGCGAGATGGGTGATTGTAAGCGCCTGGAGGGTAGAGGCACAGTTGGAGCGCCCGATGAAATCGATGATGGTTGCGTGGTCTTTGGGGAGAATGAGGTGCTCTTCGTCGGCGCTGCAAGAGAAGGCCTTGCACCCGAACTTTTCTGTAGCCAAGATTTTCAAATCCGTCAGAGAGGGGCATGTGATGTTCTGAAGTCCCTCTCGTGTAAACTGGCATCCAATGTTGAGCTTTTCCAGGTGGGCAAGTGTCATCGCTGGCTGGGGAGTCAGGGTTTGGATGTACCAGGGCGGGAATTTCCAGTTGAGCACATTTGTGGACTCCCTCTACCACGAGAGATTGTAGCAATGGGATGTGTGGGAGATATGAAAATACACTTTGGCACGCTGAAGGTCCGCGCATGTCCAGTGTTACAATCTTTTTGAGTGCAACTTTGACGTCCACGTCAGCTGCAGGTTGCAACGAAGGGGCTGGAAACCCTCGCTCTCCAGCCAGGAAGCCCAGTAAGGTCACCGGAATCAGACTTGGGAATTTGATGCTCCCCCACATGAAGGGAACTGAGCCCCATGCTTCACCTCGCGAAGTGAGTCCCACGATGGTTAAATGGGCCAGGTTTGGAAAGGCCCGGGACTTAAAAAGGCCAAGGTCTACCAACGTGAAGAGGTGGTTGGCGTGAATCGACAGGGTAGACCACCTGGCTGATGAAGATGCCAGCAGAGGAGATAATAGTTTCCCCTGTTCTCTCAAATCGGGTACCTTCCCGTCCAATAGTCCCAAGGTGTAAGGATGATGCCAGGCCAAGAGATGAACTTCTAGCCTCTTGCACATCTGTCCTCGAGCCAAGTGGCAGCGAATGCTGGGAATCAGGGTGGAGAGAGTCTTGAGTTTGGCACACTGGAAGGGCTGGCAGTTAAGGCGCATCGATGACCATAGTTCCGAGTAGTTGAAGACAACATGCTTCCATCTCCGGCAGGTGAGTGCCGCGGCAACTTTCGGTTTCGTGCTGAAGTCTATGCAGTCGACAATGGCTGCAAGGGCTTTGGGCTCCACTCCAGGGAGGTACGAAAAGATTTTGAGCAGGAGCTCGTCTGGAAGGAGCCTGGTGATCGATGCAGCGCAGGTGAAGAGACGGATATTCGCCTCCAGTTGGCTGCTGTCGCGTCCATATTGGGCGATAAGCTCTCGGAGAGAGGCAACCACTTCCCCGATCGCCCCTGAAGCAGAGAAAAGTTGGCCAGGATCACTTGAAAGACCGTCGACACCTTTCTCCGCAACGACTTGGAGGGTGTTCGCGAGCCCCTCTCTTGACATGCCGAATCTATGAGCCGTCGAACTCGATGGGCGAATGCGAAACCGCTGAGTGACAAGTGTCTTGAATCTTTTGGACCTGATGGTTGAAGGACGGAGTCTGCTTCGAATAGATTGAGCAAAGCCTTCGTACTGACTACAAAGGTCTTGAAGTTGCTTGACTCTGATCGCGGCTCTGCTGAGCGCTGTCATAAGTCGCTTCTTTTTCAATGAGTAGGACGCAAGCTCGTCGTTGGTAGGGGCGTGGAACGAGTCCAGTTGCTCCTGCGAAGGCGGCTTCATCGTGATTTGAGCAAAGCCTCCCAACCTTCCCACTTCGAACATGTCATCCACCGTCGTAAGCTCTCCATCAATGAAGGGAAACCTAGAGAGTTGACGATGATGAGTGGCAAGATGGAAGGAAATTTGATTGTCTGTTTGCTCACCAGGTTTCCAAATCGTTGGAACAAGACACATCAATAGGCGAATCTACGCTTTCCATAGTCTCTGCTTGCAGCACCATATCGCAGACGGTGGTTGTGCTGGCAAAAGCTAAACTTGGAACCGACCAACAGAGGAGGTCACATGTGCCCACGGTGCCTGGGCGCTTAAAGCTTAAATTGAAAATGCAATAATCATTTTTAACCAGACAAACGATTGTAGCATAAGGGCGATCCAATGCTGTACTTAAGCTCATCAATGCTTCTCATATATTCTCGCTTCTTTTGCCGCGAGGACCTCCTTGCTTTAATGACACGCCAGCACGCAACTACGAGCGACAGTGTTTGGTGCAACATCCTCCAGTGCCCCGCCCACGACCTCCTTTCCTTGTGACGAACACCATCTAGCCTCTACACCGTTGCACTGCCTTCCTTTTACACGCATGCCACTCAAAGGCAACAGTCGAAAAGGTGTATATTTCTTTACTTTTATCTCGGGGAACCAAGGAGAGGTAGAAGTTACCAAGGACACACCCCTACTCTCACTACGAATCAAACTGGCGCAATCACGATACACCGACGAAGGTCTCATAAATGCCGATGGCATGCCGTTCATGAATGGCATAAGTGACCCAGGCGTGGTGTTATCCTGGATCACCAATGTGCCGACCTTGAAGTGTATGTCGGACGTGTTGGTTCCCCAGGCACTTCGGAGAGACAGGGTTTGGCGAGACGAGGTGGTCTGGATGGAGATGGTGCCTGGTGAAGAGGAGGTTCCATTCATTGAAGTCATCGGTGAGAAATTAGGGAGGCCGGTGAGATCTAGGGCAAAGTCGCAGACCTGTAGAGGATGGCAGCTCACCCCACTGTCTAGAGTTTGAAATTTGTGCTACAACTTTCCTCTGTCCAAACGGCATGCCCATTGTCGAATAATCCTATTATACAGTAGTATCCCTTCCATCCAGGCCAGCGCGGGGTCGTGACCTTGTCCAGTAGCTCACCTCGGCCACAGCGTTAGCCGACGCTCTTGCCAGACGCGCGCTTCCGACGCGAGATCTCGTAGTGTTAGTATTACGGGACATACTACCTATTGCCTCGATGCAATATACATTGATATCCCAATCATCTCGGTGCTTGATGATAAGGCATTCAACCTTTGGGTATTCACCCTCTCCCTCTTCCATACCTTTGCTCAAGTACTCTGACAGTGCGCTCAAGTCACCGCAATATCTCCTCTGAGCACTAGTATCTGTTTTGGGTATGAAAGCCTCTAGAACGACTGGCGATAGGTGTCTGAGTGAATAGACGCCCGCCAAGCCTTAGCCGGGCCGTAGGTCTCGTGATTGCGGGTTGCGGGTTGCGGGATTTGGCAAAAACAGGATGTCCTCCGAGGATATCCAGAAGCCGGCTCCGATTCTAGACGGAGATTGAAGCTGAAGTCTGAATCCACGGCAATCGCTGTCGCAATGATTTCGCCAACATGATCATCGTCATTCGTGGACACTAGATTCGATACTGAACGTATATGCCCTCGGAAGACCAACCTCCTAGACCTTGGTTGTCACGTATTCGAGACTTCTGCGGTGAAGCCCTGACTCTGCGCTGCAACTCCCCTGTCGCAAGTTGGGCTAAATTGGGGTCTACTTTGTGTCAGTTCTTTCACGATAAACGCCTGCCTCTCGATTGCTGCTTGCTTTGCTGGAGTAAACACAATCGGAATCTCCAGCGTTTGCCTGGAAGCACAATCAAGGAGCTCGTGCGCTTCATGTGAGCTCTTTCCTCGTGCATTTGCCGGGCTTCCAGCCGAATTATCGCCATTCGATCCAATCCTCAGCGCCTATTTGTCGATCTCATCAATCGATGAGTTCGGTAACCTCCATCGCCGCATCATGCTTCGCACATATCGCTGGACCCACAGATGGGTAAATCTTCATCACAAGGTCAACTAAGGTCATCTTCTTGAGGACCATTCACATTGGGAGTCTCTTGGAGTTCCATGACAGCCCAGATGCCCTTCGTGGGCGGCGCTGGGCGCTCGATTTGCTCCCTCCGATATTTCCGTGTGCGGAAGAAGCTACATTAAAAGGGGTTAGTGACAGAACCACGGTGAGTCCCACCATGATTCCCTACCCCAGCCTCGTCGTTCCCCTCACCGCCCTTCTCCTCCTATGGATTGCTCCTCTCACCCATGCTGTCCCGAGAAATATCACATTCGACGACAATGCCCCTGAAATCAGTTACAATGGTATTTGGGCTCGCGTACCGAATGGAATAGGTGGTGATCACCACGAGACAGCCCATGAGGACGCATATGCCACGATCCAGCTCCCTAGAAAAGGTGCATCTCGCGTTTTTGATTGACACAGATTCTGAAAAATCACCACAGCGATAGAGCTTATCTATATGGCACCCAGATGGTCATACCCTGTGGGGACGGATATATACCTGAAGACCCAGTCCGGGGAAGTCAGAGAAACTATCGACTTGCAGGACCGTAACGCAGCGGCGGGTCCTGATAGGGCCACGCGACCAACCGAGGTCGCCCTTCGAAAGCCATTGTCGCCAGACGATGAGATAGAGCTTGTGATCCGGGTAGGGACGAGACTGCCGTACGCTATCGTCGACGAAATCATGTAGGTGTTCATTGTTGGAAACCGTTGAATGGTTTCAAATAAAGCACAGTGTCACGGTGGATGAAGATAGAGGATCGTCTACCACTTCATCGTCACAATCAACTGACACCCCTCCCTCTCAATCAACTGGCTCATCGGATGAAGAGGGAAAGCAAAAGGGCTTTCCTGTTGCTGCAGCAGCTGCTATAGGTGCCGTTGGCGGCATCCTTGTACTGCTCATGATCTTTGGACTCGTATGGTGTATGCGTAAACGCCGGCAACGAAGCCGCGCTGAGCAGATGCAGGCGATTGATCTCGCTGACCCCCCACTCTCGCCGACACCAGTACTCCCTATCGCCAAAACCTCTCGCCAGCAGTATGCGACGACTGAATACAACCCCTACCATCCAGTGGGACAACACAGTCCTTCGCAAACAGCGTTCGACGGGTTGATCTATCAATCAGCTAGCTTTGATTCTGGTCAGAGGACATCATTGGGGCAGAAAGGACGAGACTTTGGATATATCAGCTCCTCGCCAAATGGCGAGAATCGCGAGATGACCGAGTCGGAGGCCCGAAGTACGTGGTTTAGTACCGCAAGGGCGTCCAGTGCCCCTGGGATGTCCCCAGTTCCTTCGGGTGCAGGTTGGTATCCCGCTACCCTGCAAGGTCCATCCAACGAGCTCAGGCTGGTGAACGAATCTGCGTTACCCCCACCAGACTACAATACCGTAGTGGGTGGTCCTGCGCAATCAGTCGCTGCGACTGCGCCAGAGAAAGGAGCCTCTTCAGCGACCCCAGTGGAATAGGCGCTTACGACCCTTACGACCTTCTAATGAATCCTTTTCGAACATTGTATACGGAGTGCAGTTCGGATAATAAGAATGTCTTCGATTACCCCTCCGCTGCTGCCTTCTTAAAAGATAACATCCTCACAAACGCTCTGCCTTGACGTGTTGGGACGATCCTATAACCTCTATTCATATTCACAGCCGGTGATAGTGGACCTTCCGCGCCGTAGCAACTTAGTCATACTCATGCTCTTCCACCAACGCCGCTTGTACAGGTTGACGAGAAACAACCATGGACCTTGACATCGATCCTGTCTCCATCCCTCTGGACTCTGGTACAGCTATGGACATTGTCAAATGAAGAGGTGCTACGTGTGACAAGGTCTGTTTTGTTCTCCAGATCAATTATTGAGTGAAAACTGACTGATGTGCACGGTGTACAGACCACCCCGTGCAAAGTGGGCGTGTTTCCTCGGTTGAATGTGTTTGAAGATGGAGCGTTACCTACGGCAGACGAACATCAGGTGTTTACCTGGTACGTCCCTTGCCTCCCTTTCTTCATACAGAAGTGAATGTTAACACCGATACGACAGGAAAGGCGCCACTCTCCGCAAACTCCTCGCAACCCTCCGAGACACCTCCTCTCCTACCTCTCTCGTATTCGCAGAGCTCAAGCATCCTCTCGTGAGGTTCTCGTTCAAAGCGCTCTACGCGGATTCGTCGCCGAATTCCTCTGGTGCGTACTCCTCTTCCCTTATATCCTTCTTGTCGCTAGATACAGGGGAACTAACACGACTGGTATTGACAGGCCACAAGAGCTCACGCTCAACATTCGAATATACGACAATAGAACTAGGAATAGTCTACTCGCGCGACATCCCCGGCGAACCAGGCTCATATTCCCTGTCCACCGGTGCAACCACCGCACCCCGTCTCCCCCAGGACGAGGAGCGGCAAGTCTTGTCCACTCATCCTCTGGATGGCGACGATACAGCCAACCGAAACGGAGCAGAGAAGACGACAAGACGCTCGAAGACCTCCGCTTCGTCCCAGGCGACTACATGCTCATCAGCATCATCCTTCCCAAATCCGCCCTGGCCACACCTGCTACCGCTGCTGGAGGTGCCTCTGCCACCGAACTCAACATCAAAGGTGCCAACGCCACCCAAGCTGGAGGAGCGGGTAGTGTGGGGTGGAAGAACGCTATGCGGGATGTTGGGCCAGAGCGTGACAGGGATGGGTTTGGCCGAGATAGAGATCGGGACAGGGACAGCTTCGGGAGGGATCGAGATGGAAAAGACAAGGACACCGGCAGAGGTTCCAACTCGTCGAACTGGAGAGGCGGCTCAGACCCTCTCACATTCGTCAGCGGCCGAGGTGGCCGTGGGCGCGGTGCCCGTGGTGGCCGTGGTGGTGGGGATTTCGCAGGACGCGATAGGGACTTTGCGGGGCGCGATGCAGGACGGGACAGTGGGCGGAACAGAGACTTCGCTGACCGTGACCGTGACTTTGCAGGCCGCGACAGAGACAGGGAGACGGATAGACGTCCTCCACCTCCTCGTCGACCAGGCGCCCGATCCATCTCCCGCTCTCGCTCTCGTTCACCTCTCCCTCGTCGTTCTCCAGTCTCTAGACGTGGTGGACGGGACTCTCCCCCTGTCTCCCGGCGCGGAGGTCGAGCCGATTCCCCACCCAGACGAGGCGGACGAGACGCTTCACCCCCAATTCGACGAGGCGTGAGGGGTGATACTCCGCCCAGACGAGGTGGACGAGCTGATTCTCCGATTAGGAGGGGAGGGAGAGATGATTCACCTAGGAGGCCCAGGAGTCCTCTTCCGAGACGAGGGGGAAGGGCGAGGAGTAATCGGAGTTTGAGTCGAAGCAGGAGTAGGAGCCGGAGTGTTGGCAGGCGTAGGAGGTACGATTAGGTCAAAAGGCGGTCAGTAGCTGGGTTTGACTGAGAAGTTGAGGTACGGTATATTGGGAGGGAGACACAAGGGGAGTGGAAGAGGATTGATCGAAAGACGTGTAATAGGGATGGTGTTTAATGAATAATCTGCACAAGGTTCGAAACGATTATTGACATTTATAATAAAGGCGACCTCAGCCCAACCTTGGCTTTCAAAGTATCTGATCTTCCCCCGCTGAAATCCTTTATGCACAATGCATGTTTGAGCGGGGAAGTGTCACTACTGCTTTGCGCGCTCGAAAGGCTTTGAGTTCGGTTGACGATGACTAAAGAAAGTCACTGGCTTTTTGTTTGCTAGGCGGCCACAGGAGCGGCGGGCCCGTTCATTTGTGAGTCGTGATCATTACGAGCAATTGACAAGCTGTGTCTACTGCATACAACGGCAGTCTATTAGGCTCTAATTTCAATCAGAATCAGGACTTGCTGGTGTAGGCCGCTAGCGTGGCTACGGCGGACTCGGAATGATGAAGAAGCCCAATTTGAAAGTCTGACCATCCAGTGGGCTCCAAGAAATGCTGCGCTTGAGTGGGTATTCAAAACAAAAGCCGGCAGATAAAGTCAAATTGACGAAGGGATGGCTGTAAGGTATTCCTGCTAGCTGACGTGTAACTGAAGACGCGTGAGGTCCCAGAGGAAGTTGCTTCACAGTGGTCTATGACTACGACACTTCCGCTATATGAACTGAGAACAGAGATTGTATGATGCCAACCTTTTCACAAGCCTTGTTGAAGTATACCTGGGCAGTGACTAAGCAAACATAATGTAAGATAAGGGATCTTGGTATTTCTCTAGGCAAAATATCGAGAGATTTGAGCAACTAAGGCATTGCGAGGGATCGAACGGTTCGCCAGGCTCGCGCAAGCCTGGGGGTAATAATTACTCGTCTTTGTCACTCCGAGTATTGGAATACAGTCGGGAGTTGGCCAAGGGCACGATCGATGCTCGTCGGTACTCGTAGTCCCATCCTTGACGCGAGCCACCGTGGGGTACGCCCACAGCAATCAGGTGCATCAATGTCAGTCCCCGGGGCGTCGAAGAGACGCCAGGCAACCTCTATGTAGCCAATCTGAGCCGCATGTACAGCGCAATGTAAAGCTGTTTCACCCCCCCTGTTGCGCTTATGGATGTCTATTCGAGGGTCGAGGAGGAGGGATTTGACCACTTGTGTCGATCCCCACAATGCTGCAACCATGAGTGCCGTGTTTCCGTCATCATCCTGCAGGTTCACGTCGATCCCGTCCAGGTTCAGCAGGAGCCCTGCCATAACAACGTCGTTGCGCACCGCTGCTAGGGATAATGCAGTTTTTCCCATTTTAGTGCGCTCGTTGATTTGGGAATCCATAAGGGGAAGCAAGGCCGGTAGATGGTAGTATGTGATGAGATGGATCGGCGCCGTGAGATGGTCATATTTCGACCGTCCAATCAACATCGGGAAAGCTTCACACATCGCGAGGAAGTGGAGTATTGAGGCAACAGGCCGCGTATTGGGCTGAGCAGGACACTGAATGGACTCTGCGGCATGGAGGGTACCACGACTCATAGGCGTAGCTCTGGAGGGGAGGGTGCGTAGTCAAGATTCGTTTAAGGTCATAGCTGGACTGGCCGCTCGGGATACCGCAGTTCATGAGCCGTTCCACACATATTTCGGCAAGGTGACAGTGTGGTGACGTCTGCCACCTTTCCAAAACACGTTTCACCGCATCGAGCGCAGTGTAGTCTATGACTAAGTGAGCATGAGGCTTCGACGGCAGGAAAAGAAAAACTGACGAACAAGTCGGGGAATGCGAGGAAGATTTGTGAAGTCGAGCCATTTGCTGCGAATATCCTTCTTGTCTTCAACAACAGTGAGGCCACAACAAACGGAAACCAGCAATGATTCCGGGACAAGGTTCTCTGGAGTTTCCCAGTCGACCTTTGGATCGCTTGCAACTGCATACCGCAGTTCTTCGATAGTGAGTGGGCGATATGCATACGCAACCCAAAGGAGAACGCGTTTAGCAAGTGCCGCGTGCTCTTCGGGCTGCATTTCGATCCGCTCAAAGGCCTCATCGTAGAGCATGTCCAGCTTGGCAGGGAGTTTGTCCAATTTATCCATTACGTGTCGCGAGCTCGTGCAATGCTTGACGGATTCCACCATTAGCGATGCGTGGAGGAACCTATCCGTCAGTGAGTAGAGTGAAGCCAGTAACTGCAAGTGTTCACGTACATTCCACATGAAGACTCACAGATCCTCTTGATAACACTCTCCCTCTGTCCGTCCGTGGCAAGAACCTGTTGCAAGTCTAGGTTACGATCAATGTGCTGAGAAACCAAAAGTTCGATGTCCTCATTTCGCGCAGCGATATCAAAGAATTCCGCATTGGGTAACACGACCTTGAACCGCACGAGGGGGCGAGACGTGAAAAAGAAGTTGGCAGGGACCGTTTTGAGGGTATCGAGGAGGTCAAATTGCTCATCATAGAGCGCCTCGTCCAGCCCATCGATGAAGAGGTATGTCATTCGAAAGCATCCGCAGATCTTGCGGATGGCACCGATTAGCTCCCCTTGAGTCGGGTTTGTCCTTTCGAGTTTGTGCTGTGTATAGAGGGGTTCGACCACCGACAGCAGATGGGGGAACCGCTCGAGGAGTTGCCTCACCAGTGCCGCCAGGATATCGCGGACCTTCATGGGTTCCGTGTATCGACAATAGACAAACGCAACACAGATGTCAGTCGACGCCTGTGCAAGCGTTTGCAAGTGTTTGATGACGACAGATCTGCTTCAGCATCAGGGCCAACTCCTTCTTGATATACAATGCAGGTACTCACGCAAGAATGGTCTTCCCAGCACCAGCTGCACTGCCTGTCAGCAACGGAAGGATAATGAAAGCAAGCAGAGCCTACGCATTCCTGTTCCCCAGAGTATGGCATACTGGGTTGCCAACCACAATTGGAACATACTACTTTGGAGAAGCCATTTGACGGTGCCAGGTGTCCATTTTTCAAGGTTCTCCTGTTGGATGGACCTAAAGTTCACCAAGGATAAAAAATCCAGAACCTTTCGCCGAAGTTCCGCTGAGTGGACATAAGTGGCGCAACCTATATGACCTCAAATACACTTACGATCCTGAGGGGAGGCACCCTGCTGATTATTCTGAATGAATGTCCCGCCATATATTGGCGCAGCAAAATTCTGAGTGCCTTGAGCGTTTTGATGGAAAGTTGGCCCAGAAGATTGTATGGGCTGTGGTTCAGCTGGTGATGCTCATGAGATTGCACGACAATAGTATGGTAGCTCTGGGTTCTTACAAGCAAGCACTCGTTGAACCACTGTGTCGTCCCATCGTGCCTGCAGAAGTCGGTGTATTAGACCCTTTCGAGAGGGAAAGAGAGTTGCACATACCCACGTTGAGAAAGCGGCGCCCATAGTAGTGAGTTCAAAGGAAGGGGTAGTATCAAAGCGAGGTCAAGAGTTGTAGTGAGCGTCTATTAATGGCGAGCGGAGTGAGCATCCCATGACTCGGAAGAAAGGGGTGAAGGCCTAGGCACGGCCAAGCATAACCAAACAAAAGCCAAGCTCTTAACCCAGAAAATCGCTAATTTTGGTCTTTTTCAGTGTATTCCTGAGCAGCTGAAGACGTAGAAAATGGGCATGAAAGTAACCATTCACCTTAGTTACAATAATATGTAGAAACATCTCCCAAAATTGCGTGTTGAATGTGCGTTCAGGCCAGGAGCCGTGCTTTGCACTGTTGACATTCGACAGATGTGTTATTAAACGCATCACATTTGACCTGGTTGCCTAGCTTCGTTTCCGCCTCCTCTTTCATGTGTTGGATACATGCCTGCAGATTTGAAACCGCCCGTATCTAAAGGAGGTGCAGCATGGAGGCAATGAGCATCGAATCAGTCAGCCTTTCTTGCTTGGAACACCACAGGCCAAACAAAGCCAAGGCCTTAACTCGGAAATTGCTAATTTTTGCCTTTTTCAGTGCATTCCTGAGCAGCTACAGTGGTAGAAATCGGCATGAAGGCGCCCATTTACTTTAGATACAATATGATGCAGAAATCCCTCCCAAAGTCGCGTGTTGAATGTGCGTTTAGGCCAGGAGCCTGTGCTTTGCACTGTCAGACGCGTCATCAATTTAAAACGCGTCGCATTGACCTGTTTGCCTAGCTTCGTTCTACCTCCTCCTTCTTGTGTTGCATACATACCTGCAGATTCAAAATCGCCCGTATCTAAAGGAGATGCAGCAGGGAGACAATCAGCATCGGATTCGCCAGCCTTTCTCGCTTGGAGTATCACAGGTCATACCGTAGCTTCCACTGCGAGTGAACTCATGGTGGGTAATCCTGGCCAGTGGCTTTCGAGTTAGGAAAGGTTGAATCAAACGTAGTACGAGCTACTAAATATGGGTAGCATCATTGGTCAAGTAACATCAACGAATGCATACTCTCGGCTCGCACACTGGCGGTCGCGTGCCAGTCACGATACATATTAACTGGCCGATGGTTATAGGCTACTCCCATGACTTTGCACTTTTCATAGCCAGACAACACCACTGGAAAAATATTGGCTTTCAAATTTGATTCTATAACTAGAAGAGGTACAGGATTTCTATGATACACGTGGCATATAAACGACAAAGAAAGCAAAGAAAGCCGGACTTACAAAGGTAGCGATCAAGAGAGGAGCAAAGATGACTGGACAGACTCACAGAGAGATGCGATCGAGCTGCACGCGGAAAGCTATCGTTGGACCTCTCCAAAAGCTTGATATTACTCCTCTTTCAGCGACGTCTCGATCGCCATTTTGATATCCGATATCTTGTGAGCAAAGCGCTGTGGGATTTGGGAGATGGCCTCTTGGATCATGCTCAAGGCTTCATTCTTCATCATCTAGCGTGTCTTGATGATACTAGCGCATGTTAACAATCGGAATGAGTGTTTGAAGACAGAGGGGGACAAGGAAAAGGGAGAAGCAATACTTAACAAACGATGGCGGGTGGAGACTTTTATAAGTGAGGAGGAACGAAGATGGGAGGTGGTGCATGCCGAGGTTGACCCAGAAGACGAGGTCGTGTTGGAGGATGGATTCGCTGTTGAAGAAACCGTGATTCGTTTCCATCAGTATGAATGAAGGAGAAGGAAAGGGGAAGGAGAGACGCACTTTTCAAAATTGACAGCAGGGGAACCTCCCAGCTAGAGATTCCATTGACAAGACGAGGACGGCTCATTGTCTTTCCTCTGCATCACTGCTAGGTTGTATTTCGCCCAGTTGGCGTTGTTGAGGAGGCGCTTCGAGCCGACAACCGTCTATAACGGGACGTTTGTCAGTTATCGTGCACAGAGAGAGAGAGAGAGAGAGAGAGTGTGTGTGTGTGTGTGTTGGCTGGACCGTGCTACAGAGAGAGGGCACGAGAACGACATCAAAAGAGAAAGGCAACTCACATTCCTCACGGCGACATACCCGGATGAACCGCATACCCCCTTGGGTTCCCCCACCTATTCAACTCATCCGTGTTCACAATCGCATACCCTCCCTCAAAGTTCTTGAAATAGTCCACTCGAGACTCTTCTTCGGTTTTGAGGTAGGACCGGGTAACGACTTGTTGGGTGACGGTGTTGCCCCAATCGTCGAAGCCTTCTTCGTCTTCAGACGAGAAGAAGGGAAGTTTGATTTCTTGTTGTTTCATGGATGTTTTGAGGACCGAGTTGTTTGTGCCTGCGACGTCCAAGTCGACCCTGCACAACGGTTATCACCGTCAGTGTCGTGTCTTTACCTTCAAGCAAGGTAAATCAAGGATACGCACTTGAAATTGATGACGTGATCATGCAAGCTCCCCATACTAAACTCTCGAATCCTATGTCCATAGTTCCGTTGACTCTCCATCCAGTAGGCGCCTTGGAGGTAACCAGAGGCCGAGAGCCGGACTTCGATCGTTCCGTCAAGCTGGAAGGTATAGTCGAATAGGTAGTCGTAGCTGAGGGGTGAGCGTTAGTGAGGGCTCGTGATCGCGAAGGAAGGCAGAAAGACACAAGGTCGAATGGGAGGAAAGAGGGAGCGAAGGGACTAGAGGAGGAAATAATAAAGAGACAATACGTACTTTCCAACCGTACTGACACTTCTCACAACCAACACATACCCCTTGGTCGCTCCCATCTCGTTGAGGTTATCGCCCGTATGTCTCGTCAGAGGTTTCCCTGTATCATGTTCAAAGATACAGACAGCGCGGTCTCGGCGTAGGTGGCCTGATTTTCCGCCTGTGCGAAGCGCCAGCTGAGCGCCCTTCTCGTAGCACCTCCCAAAGGGCCATGCAGGGCTTGGGAACGAGGCCAAAGTTGTAAAAAAAGTAACGCACCGAGGTTGGCATGCCACGTCTCAGCACCCAAAAACACGGCCTCGGATGGACAGTCATAGTGCGGGATGAGGTTACGCACGAGCACGCCCATACCGAAGAATCGGTCCAGCCAGGCGGTGGTGCTCTGTACGGGGTCGGCGCCGGCGTATTGGGCGATGGCTTCTTGTGGGGCAAGCTGTAGAGCAAACGAGCGTTAGCGAGGTCGATTCGAGCAGGAGAGTTTAGGGTGTGAGCCAATTCAAGGGGGAGGCTAGGTGTGTAAGCGAGTCAAGGAGGAGGAAGGAAGGGGCAGGGCCTTGGAAGAGGCAGACAAAGGAGGGCGAAGGAAGAGGAAGATGAACGAACCTGATAAACAACCCTCTCCCCCCTAAACCTCACATCCCACAGGTTAACGCCCATATCTCGATCAAAACCTGTATAGAAAGACCAGCCCATCCAAGTGACGTGTCGCTGTTGTTCGTGTACTCTGAAGCGTTTACCTGTTTACCTTTTCGTCAGCACTCTTTGTTACGAGGTATGGGAAGCAAGGAAGGATGGGAGAGAGAGGGGGGGAGAGGAAAAGGACGTACCAGCGAAGGAGACTTGGCGTGGACCAGGAAGGTCATCGAGGTCTCGTGTGGGTGCTTGGATCCTCCTGTTGTCTTTTCCCTTCTTTCCATGCTTCTCTTTGCTGCCCTTCTTGCTATACACGGGATCCCCACCAGCAGGCTCAACCGAATCATCGTCCTCAGACACAGTGGTAGTGTTAAGACTATAAGGCCGAATCCGACTCGCCCAATCCCAAGCTTCAGGTTCCAAGCTGGGTCGGGGGAACCGCACGAGTGTACCGTTGTTGTACGCTTCGAGGAAAGCGTCGGGGGAGGGAAAGGTTTGGTTGTGGTAGACTATCTGTGGGTGTGAGGTGCGTCAGCGTCGAGCTCCGATCGTAGCTTGGAGGGAGTAGAGAAGGGGTTTCGGCGGAAGGAGGAAGCAGAAAGGGGGTAAGGAGGGAGGAAAGAACAAATACACACCCTCAAGATCCTCCACTTGCTCTCATCCGTCCCGCTCATATCAACGTAATTGTAAAAGTTGATAGGAAGGATGAAGGAACCAGCGACGTTGTACCGCCATGTTATCCAGATGCGTCTGAATGAGCCTGGAGGCAAGCGTCAGTGAGTTGGTTTTAGGCAGAGATAGATGACGACAGAGGCAGGAGGAGCGGGCAAGGAGGAGGAAGTAAGGGAATAAGAACGCACCATCGAACGACCAAGGACCGGTGGGTCCAGCTTGGAACGTATCACCGAGCGGGAGAGGGTCACCTGGATCTGTAGGTGTGTTTCCGCCAAAGAGGTCCTGCAAGCGAAAGTATCAGTCAATGCTCCCGGGAAGGTTCATGAAGCGAGGTTCGATGGCAGGGGTACCAAGATAAGGGAGGTGGGGAGAAAGAAGCGCACCTTCATAGCAGGCGCAATAGGCTCCACCAACTTTTCCATAAAACTAAACGCTTCTGCGAGGTCTCCCAATCCACGCGCGTTGAACGGGATGGTAGGTGTATGGTAGATGTGCATCATCGATTCCAACTTTGTGTCCTCTGTTCGTCCGTCCATGTCAGAATTCCAATCCAAGACGAGAGAGGAGCGGAGAGAGAAAAGAACGTACTGGAGATAGGTAAAGGCCCAACTCGATAATCCTTGACATGAGGTTCCCTAACACCTCCATGATGAATCGTAACCCTCGCGTATCTCTCTACACCCTTCGCCCTCCTCACCCCATTCCTCCCCTCGTTACCATTCCCATCGAGATATTCCACCACTTCTCCCTTCCCGGGTACAGCCAACTCGATGTTGTACACCACGTTATCGTTCACCCGTCCCTCACTCGCTTTCGTCAGGTTCAACCCCAACTCCTTGCTGGACTCAAGCCAGGATTGGATTTGGGATGTCTCGGAGGGGGAGAGGGGGAGCCAGGGGTTGTGTTCGGCTGGTAGTTTGGGAGGGGAGGGAGAAGAGTGTGGGCATTGTTTGAGGATGCGCGCTTCATCTTCTGCGGTGCCAAGTACATCCCCGGAGATGGGTGTGATGGGTGCTTGACCGCCAGGAGAGGAAGAGTGAGAGTAGGAATAGCGGTTTAGACCATCGCCTTCTTGTGTGTATGTCCACCCCAGAAAGACGAGTAACGCGAGAAGACTCGCTAGGAGAGTGAGTTTGCATTGTGCCGAGGTGCGCTTGGTTGTGCTGCGCTCGTAGGAAGCGGAAACAGCGTGTTTTTCGTCATGCTCGATGTCGGAGGAGGGGAGGAGAGGTTGGAGGTGTTGTGGGAGCGCCTGGGGAGGAGGCATCGCTGCACGCTGGGGTTACAACGCACAATCAAGCGGTTGTCGTCGAAGAAGAAGAAGAGGAAGGGAAGCAGTGGGAGTGTGGATAGAAGGTTTATATGTGTGTCACATGCGAAGTGAATGATAAGAAAAGAAGTTTCGAAAGATCGGAAGCTCTCGTACAGTGCAGGACGCTCAAAACCGACCTCTTGGCGCTCCAAAACTCGCGCCTGTAACTAGTCCTAGACACGAAGCTATATAGCTCCGAAAACCATCGGAATAGATTAGGTTTGAGGAGAGCTTTCGAGCCAACTCATTACTTTCTTGAAATTCTGAGAAATAAAAATTCGATGTTTCCAAAAGTGAAAATAGCCTTATATGGTAATATTTCTTATCTATAGATAAGATGAGATAAGGAAATTACTAGATATGGTAATAACGAAGCGTTCGGTAAAATTAGACTGGGTTGTCGAGCATGGCAAAATTCATCATGATTCGGGCACCAACTCGACGATGGGAGGAGTATTTCTTGACTGCGAATTCTGCCTGCTTCGCGTTGAGCTTATGCCTACACATAAAGTCCCAGTTAAGCAGTAGTAAATGGCAGGAAGATTTCCTACATACCTGCCATACGCGTCCATATATCGCCATGCTTTCCGAAAGAAGGCACGTATAGTCTTCGTGCTACACTCATCGAGAAGCTCTGGAACAAGGCGTTTTGCCGTGGCCCAGCTACCATCGGCAAGTGCGCGATATCCTAGCAAGACAAAAAGATTTGATTAGCTCAAAAAGTGCCGAAGGAAGGACATCGACTCACGAATTTTGAGCCAGCCCCAATACATTTCGATAGGGTTAAGTTCGCAATGGAACTTGGGTAAGAAGTAGCATTTATGCCCGCGAGCTTCAATGATGATTTGAAGCAGAGGCTTCTCCTCCAAGAAGTCGGGCTGTTGAGAGATGACCTTTCTCATACAACAACCCCTATTTGGATCAGGCGCAGGAATAAGCGCTGTACCGTCATCGTCGTCTCCATCGGGCTCATCAAGGCCAGCCATCGCTTCTGCCTCTTCTCGTGCCCGGCGCTCACGCTCCTTTTGCGTCATTTTGCAATTTGCACAGTCACCCGGGATTGGCTTACCGCCGTTTGCCTCGCATAACGCCTCCCATAGCTCTCGGTCTTGTAAGAACTTCCTCATACCTTTAGGTTGACCGCGAAGTGTCTCATCCTCTTCATCATCACCATAAACCATGGTTTGAACCTTGCCTCGAAGTGCAGGGTTAGGATGGCTCTCCGGGATGACAGTGTCATGCATCCTGCGTTGCTTTCCCCCCGGGTTAACATTCATCTCTGCTGCGTTCAATGCATCAGGAGCATACGCGCCGTGAGCAGTTGACTGATCAAAGAAAAACTCTGCGACAGCTCCGGGATAGAGCTTCTCAAAAAGAGGCATTGACTTATCCTCCATCTGCGTATGTGGAAAGTTTGAGATTAAAATAAGATTAGGAGAGCTTAACCGTACCTGCTTAATCAGTCGAGTAGCATTCCACCACCCGTCAGCATTTTTGCCCGGGAAGATGATCACCCGTGCCTCGTTAGGGAGGCGAGCGTCAGCCGGAACTGATTCTTGTTCTTTTTGCTGTTCAGGCGACAGCTGTAAGCGTCCCGTGTATTCGACAATGAAGTCAGAGACATGGATTGAATGTCCCTGCCCCTTTTTACGAATAGGGAGCCTTCCGTCTTTAGCCCACACCCGTCGACGGAGATCATTTGAGCGAATGATTGTCTCGTCTTGAAAGACAGGGATGTGCAGCTTCTCCCCGTCCTTCAGTACAGGGGCGATAGGCTCCAGAGTCTTCTCGTCAAATTGATAACGGAGTCTGTAAGCTTGTTGATTAGATACAAGGCTTAACATGAAGCTTCGACGATCTTACCGTTCATTGGCTAAGATTTCCTCGAGAAAGCGTTCGCGATACGCAACGACGTCAGGGCGCTCATGTCCGTCCACGTAGACACCCTTTTTGACTTCGGTCATTGAATACCCTAACTTCCGAAGCCACCGTCGTGCACACCGAACACCGATCTTGTGTCCTCCAAGATCGAGCCCAAGTGCCGGAATAATAACTGTGTTGACCTGACGCATTAGCATCTCAGGTCCAATCTTCCGACGAAAGATGACATGAGAATATTGAATGTTGACAAACCAACTTGAACACTCACCTCGCCTGCCGCAACAACAGTCAGGTAGCGGCGAACAGCCTGCGCAACCCGTTCGTCATTGAGCAAAGATGGGTGGGCATGATGCTTTCCAGAATTCGTTGGAGGGAGGGTGTGAAAGCGCCCAATATAAGACGCTAAATGGCGGAGCTGCCGAGCGAAATATTGACCTCGCCCAGCCAACGAGGCGACACTGAGACTGGCCCGTGTGCGAGGGTTTTTTACCTTCGGATTGCGCTTGTATTTCTCGAGAAGATCGAGATATGCCTTAACAGCTTCAAGCTTGAATGTCGAGGCGAATGATTTATGTTTCTTTGCGCCCCTGATTAGCGCCTTAATGACCGCCATCAGATCAACGCACTCCCCCTCAACTTCATCCAGAAACTCTTCGTCAACATCAAGCCAGGCCGAGTAACCTGTGTCAACGTGAAGAGAAGGTTCAGGGGGACTAATGGGCGCCTCCGCTTCACTAACAGACGTCCCAGAGGGTACTGGGGCGCTAGGCAAGGCCTCGGGCAATGGCACAGTCACTGTCTGTGTGCGGTTGTCGATCCATTGCCAAAATTCGTCCATTGACTTCGGAGTAACGACCTCCCCGTTAGCTAGAGGATACAAATTAGCAGTGAAAGTGTTACTGTTCAAAAATAAATACCTTTTACAACAGGGGATAAAAACTGCGCCTTCGAAATTTCCTCGACCTCGTTCTCGGCTTCTGACTCCGAGGTATGTCTTGCTTGCTTAGGTTGGAAAAATGACGTGATGCTCGAGCACCCTCGCGATCCCTCCTCAAGCTCCTTCTGCTTATTATAGATACTGGTCTTGCCACATCCCGAGAAAGTGGGGAGAGCACGAAGGGTCTTTGATTTTTTCGATGGCTGAGAATTGACGCAGGTCAGGCCTTGGGCTCGGTGACACTCACGGAAGACGTCTGACGCACCACATTTGAAGATGTCCGAAACTTCCCAATTTCGGCAATGCATGCCATTGCCGAAGCCTCTTCTAAATCTCTGGCAGCTTCTTCTTCATCATCACTCTCTGGCAGCCCTTCTTCATCCACTACATTGCCACATTCTCCCAGGTCAAAGGCATATGCCGTATCAGGCGCTTCGAAGTCGCTGTCCTCTCCATCTGCGTCAGCGGGCTTGAATGTGGGGTCATCGAGCAATTCTGCCATTGTATCCGTCCATCCGGAGTCAAAGCCTCGTTTTGCAGAGGCGCGTTGTGCTTTGCCTTGCTTCGAGCGTTTGTTTTGCGGGGGCATGGTGGAATGAAGCAAATGGTCTGTTTGCTGGCACATCTGGCACACAAATTTCTCCGTTACCATTGAATGTTCTTTGACTTTCTTTGACCCTTCCTTGTCCTTGAGCATCTGCCAAAAAAGGCGACGAGATGATTGGAGGCGCTTTGAAAATTACCCGATAAGGAAATAATGGCGAATCCGCCCAACAACATGTTTTTCAACACTGCCCGAAGCCCCCGACCTCTCTCAACCAGGTTCGGGGGCCCTGGGAGCATTTTCGAAAAAATCGGTCTTGAAAGTGAAAATGATCACGTGACCGGCGGTTTGTCGGTTTTTTCATTTTTACGCTAGTTATACCAATTCCCCTCTCAAATGTCAAAGAACGAGGTCGAGATCGCAATTCTTGACCCCTACCCTGACGTGTCTATTCTTAGTGTCCTGCACTGTAACATGAACACTTTTGCCTCTTTGTGTTTAGCGGTTCCTGTTCTTTGACACAAGTGTCGTTATCTGCGCCCCTTGTTCGCCCCTTGGCGCCGACGTTCCTGTGGATGCAGATACAGACAAGAGATAATGCGGGGACGATCTCTGGCGTTCAGTTCATGCATAGGATCTTCAAGTCCCCCACTCCAACACCCCAATATTGAGCATCTCAAAGCCAGATGCGAACCCTCCTCGATCCACGAAACAAACGATGTGTTGTGGGTGGGTGGCGCTAAATTCGACATGGGAAGCAACAACAAGAGATGACAATCTGGCGTTGACAGGCGCCGCCGCCGGTTGTGGGGGTCACTCAGGGGCATCATCACCCTGCGCTTTGACATCAGGGGTTTGGCGCAATGATGATGAAAAATGACTGTACCTTTGCAAGCGTGGATCTCGTTTGAACAGCTGTGTCATTGCCCCCATTTATACCATTGAAAATTAACGAATTAACGAAGTATACCATAAATGGTAATGGCAGCATTCCGATGGTGACATTCGCCGAACTTGGAAGAAGGGCACTCAGAGCAAGCACCACGTGAGGCTTTGTATGGCATTGCACTCAGATTTCTTGATGCCGAGCGGCATGCAACTGATTGCGGCTGATGCCCAGTCGACTCCACTCAAATCGACCATGCTTTATCATGGATTGTTTGTGCTGAAAGCGTTGGCAGAGAAGTGGAGGTTTAGTCGCCTCCCCAGCGACGTGAACGAATGTTTCTAACATTTATTATATCATTACATTCGCCGGAAGTGCTGGCAGAGGCCCACCTGTTCATGAAGCAAAAGCGCTGCTGCTCTCGGATTGGCAACTTGTACTTAATCTCCCACATCTGAGAATATGGCCAGAATACGGAGCTGGTGTTTGCAGACTACTTAAACCGTTCACAGGACAAGAGGTTGGGGGATACTAAATCTGGCCGTTCTGCACTGTCCGAGTGAGTGTTCTGACCACCCCGATTCTGTGCGCCCGACTTTGCTCAATGCTAGTCGCAGCGCAAGAGCTTATCCGGGTTGACTCAGAAAGTAGCTGTAGCGCCCGACGAATGCGGGATCTTACCCCCAGCCACCACCGGGCTCCATATACCACGCACGAGTCACAAGGGATGGCATAATTTACTGTATGTGCTTTGGACGATTCGGGAGTATGCATCCACAAACAAGGAAGTACTGTCAGACCTTACCGCTACATTTGGATATTTAAGCGCTTAACGGGGACCTTCAATGGGGTAAATATGCACCTCCAGAGAAGCTTCAGTCTTCGCGGCTAGCTGCTGCTTGCGCCTTGGGTAAACACCTTGTCTCGTACCCCGCCGTAAAAGGAAGTTCTTGTGCCAAGCCGCGTCGACAAGCTCGCTCAACCTCCCCTAACGAATCAGAGCGAGCTTGTCGACGTGGCTTGGCACAAGTGATTTCCATAAACGGATGGCTACGAGACAAGTAAACACCCTGACGGAACAGAAACAGCTAGCGATGGGGGAACCAGGGAATGATCCAATTTTGCTACAATCGTCAGATCGACTCCAGTCAAAACCGCGATAACCCATACCGCTCGGTGAATGCTCTCAGCTACGAGTTGTGGCAAGTTATGGGTTATGACAGTGCTCTCCTGGGCAAAATCCGGATTTCCGTAGCTGGAGAATGGTATGGGTCAATACAGGTTATGGGTTGCCCACAGTATGGGTTATCGCGATTTCGACCGAGTCGCCATCGCAGCTATTGCATTCCCTCTCCATAGGTTGCTGAATCGCAAGCATATTGACGCATGTAGGAGAGTTCGAGATCGAAATTTGTCCGATTTCCGATCTCCACCAACATTCGGAGAAAGCGTAGGGGAAATCGCCAAATCAGGCAGCAATAACAGCACGGCATTCGATCATGGCAGCGAATCTTTCCCGAAACGCAATACATTCAGGTCTGGCCAGGGGCCACTACATACTACAGCAGCTACATAGTAACCTTTTATCACTCCATATTCTCCCTGAAGACCTGTTAGAAGCTCGCTTCGTGAATGTCGATGGGTCCTGATGGCCCAGGGGCTGGTGGAGAACCACGATGAGGTGACACCGTTGTGAAGGTGCCACAAGCCAACGCTGCTAAACAATGTCGATGGCTCCAGAGGCTGGTGGAGAACCACAATGAGGCGCCACCGTTGTGAAGGTGCCACAGGCCAACGCTGCTAAACGGTACGACCATAGAGTTTGAGAGGCACAGGGGGTCCCTGCAACAATGGGATGACCACCGCTGAGTGAGCACCTGCCACCGAGTGAGCACCTGGCAAAGTGCACAAAGTGAATATAAAGAACGTCAGGAGGGCAGTCGGACTGCAGTAAGCAAGACATGTGGTAAACAGAAGCAGCGAATACCTGCAGACGTGCACTAAACGGTGATGAGACGCAAGCTCCACTGTTGAGTCATTCGGGCTTACCTGCCGTTCGCAGTGTGTTCAACAGCATGCAAGGGTGCCTTCCGCCATGGACCAGACTGCAATGATCAGATCAGGCGTAGGTTACTTCGTACATTCGCTAATTGGTCGGTTGGGTGGGATGAAAGGGGCCAAACCGAAGGAAATGGGTAGGTACTCGAGACGTTGGTGGATCGAAGTTGAGGCTGAGTGCTTAAAGGACCAACGAGTCCGTCAGTAGTGTGGCAGATCGATGCCACATGGGCGCCTGCAGCAGTTATACAGGACGACTCGGGGGAAAGAGATCGAAGAATGTAGAAGAACGAGAGAGAAAGACGAAAATTCGGTGTGTCCTTCTTTTTATGTCCCCGTGCGTGCGAAGGAGGTGCCAAAGCTAGCTTTCACATCAAAATTGCTAAGCTAATTTTCAATTTCTGATACTAGCACTAGTCGATCCTTTGGTATAGGTGCTAACGGGACGATTGTGAATCTGCCTACGGGTGTTTGAAAATGTTTAGTGCGAGATATCATGATAGGAAGCGACGCCGAGAGAGCTTACCTATCCCACCAATAGAGAAGTCGCTCGACTTGCTGGTAATGAAGGGGATCTGAAAGGTAGTTCTTAAGACTTGAATAAAAACTTCGGATTGCTCCCCGCTGATACGTAGAAGAATCCGAGAGGACCGACAAGCACTGAGTACTTTGCTATTAGGAGGCACAAGCGATGGTTACCCATCCACATACCAAAGCAACCATATAGCACAGACTCGCCAATCTAACACCTGGCGAAGGAGCCCATGCACCAATCCTGTCAGGCTTGAAAATCAGTTTGAAGGCCTTGAATTCCATGTTAATGTTTTCATTCGATGGTACACAGCAACAGGTGTTACCTTGAGAAGCAAGCGGTTTTGCAAGAAGCCATCCCAAGGATCCTGTGCATTGTATTCCATGTTCTGATATAGTAATCTTGGCCATTCGTTGACTTCCAGAGGCTGAGCGGTTTCATTCAGTCGTCCCCGAACCCTAGGTGAAAGGCATCAACGTTGTGCTGTTCAGATGCATAAAGGTTCACCAACTCTTCCTTTGACCAGTCTAATGTCACTGGGCATAGCAGAACCCCCATGGCAGAGCCATGTCTGAAACCCTTGCTGGAGTTTGCCTGTGTGGCATCGCGGTCGACTCCTGAGCTAACATCGATTTTGTAGGGCGCGTGTTGCAACCACTCCATGATCTGGGCGTCTAGATGCCTCTGGTCGTCAATCCAAGCCGATGTTTGGCCTCTGGTGAGCTGTGTTCCAGGAAAGCAATCAGCAAGGATACCTGCAGAGCCAGAGGACGCTAATCGCACCATTTCAATGATGTTGCGCCCTTGCGCACGATTTCCGCCTTCCCACTTCTCTCCAGATTTCTCTATCAGACCCAGAACTTGGAGGTACAATTCGTGGTCTCTCTTGTCTCTGAGCGAATGAATTTGTCAGTAGATTTACTTAAATGCAGTGGTATGAGGAGAAACCTACTGTTCCCCGAGCTCCCTCCAGGATAAGCCATGCTTCGCAAGGTAACGTTTCACCTTCTCTTCGAATTTAAACGTCTTCGACAGGTTCGCAAATGGGTTGATGAACCGAGATATTTGCTGTCCTAGATGGTACAAGGGGTCTTCTCTGAAGCTAAGGGCGCAGTACGCCACGTTAAGTTGAGACCAATACGGCGGCTTCAACCTTCACGTACGTTTTCTTCCTTCGTGACCAAATGGCTCTTTGATGGCTAGCCTGGAGCAACTTCTCTCTCCCTGCACTTGGCGGCATGTTGGTGAAGACGCTGGGTCGCTACAGGCGGCTAGATCTGAAGACGTAGCCAGTGTGATGCATGCGAGCCAGTCGATATAGGTTTATAGTAGGGATTCCTGCAGTCGGAGTCAGCCTGACACTTTGATTCCGGAATACGGCAGGTGTACTTGAGAGTCACGGCGCAGCTATACCGATTTCATTGAGCAGGGATTGGGATCTTCGAGTCGAGTCATCTACGAGAAGGCACTAAGGCATGGTAAGTGACGACAGATCACTTGCGGCGCAGGCGGTTTGAACGAAACCCCGTACACGCACCTAGTAAGGGAACAGGCAATAGTGGAACTTGGTCACACATAAATTATGTTATGGAAGGCTATAAATTATAGCCCCTGCACGCTGAGGAACGACTATCTCATCAACTGCCAAAGCTTAGCCATTTCATTCGCAGCCAAGGAACATGGCAGCCATAACTCACCCTCGCTACTCCATTGTCCGCTCTTTTCTGAGAGGCATCCACGCCCAGCATTACCCATTGGCTACGAGCCGTCAGGTACTTCAGTTCGATGCAGACGCCATGTCGATTGTGCCGTGGTTCTGGTATGTCAATGAATACATCAGCTCGTATCCAAAACCTAACATCCGGCTCTTCAAGGCCAGTGTATGACAAGGAAGACCAGGCAGTGATCACTGATAGATCCCTGGTTAATACGCGGGTTCGACCAGCAGACCTCGAGGAATACAGGCGGTGTCACGACTTCTTGGCTCCGTGTTGCCTCTGTGCGTTCATTGACGATGTCGCTTACACCGAATCACATATCGGGGTGGTGGGAGCTTCTGGGACAGGAAGCGCGGATAGCGGACACTACATGGCGGAGTGCGCTAGGAAACGCTGCGGTTATTCGGGTGAGCAGGCGACCCATTCTGAGCGACACGCCACTAACCAAGGAATGCTGCTAAGTTTGTTTAGAAGACTTTTTCCCTCTTTTCGGGCTGCGCGTCAAGAGATACCCCCTCCGAGGTAAGCCTGGCAACTCCAATTGGCAAGGGTTGCAGTAAGGCAACCTCACTTTCATAGCGCACCCTTTAAGCTTTAATCAGTTCAGCGTCCTCTTGGGAGTTCATCGAAGTTTCGCAGATGATCAAGGAGACGGTATTGTCCAGGTATTGATACCTCTGAAAGGTTCAAAGAAGAGTAAGTGTTCGACAGTCTACTGGAAAGCAAGGCAACATTATAACGACCCACTTACAGGGATGACACAAGGGGACCCGAATCTGGCCATCACCCTCTCAGGGAATGTCCAGAAATTGGGCAAAGGGGGGCTGCCCGAGGCAGAGTTCTGGAACACATTCGTACAATGCTTCTGCTGCAAATGGATCATGGTCAAGTCCCAGTTTCCAGAGCACCACCAATGCAGCAGGAGGAGCCACCTGGTCCGGGATGCAGTGCCTGTCGGGGTCCCTGTTACTGAAGGTGCTCAGGAGGTTGACTTCATTGACCTTACTGGCGACGAGCAGGAGGTACTCGATCTCGATGATGGCGGACGGTTCATCGACCTGACAATGGACTAGTCTTCAGCGGTAAACTATATTGCATTTAGTTCCTAACGCCAGTACAAGTACCAAGATAGCCCTAATGTTTTAATGCTTCCTATAGCCGTCGAGGGCAACTGGAAGACAGCTAAATCAAGACGGCAGCATATCAATAAATAATGCATCTACTTGCTGAGAGTGGACTTACGAATGCTGCGCTGGCTGATACGGTGGCCGAGCTTGGCTAGGGTACTACTTGGAGTCTGGTTATGACAGAAATCGAGACTTTGATGAGGTTCGTCTGCAGCTGGTACAAGCTGCAGCCGTTGAGGCTGATGACCGGAGGTGATGATGAGCTACTGCAGAGAATATCGTGGTGGCGAGAGCAAAGCCCATTATTCACTGGAGGAGGTTGCGACACAGGCGTTGATCAAGGAAGAGCAAGGGTGGACGCCTGTTACGGTACGAGCGATGATTGACACGGCTGCACTTGGAGGCTCGAACGCGAAGTTGAGACTGTTGGGCAAGCAAGCGAGACAGATCGGGAGGAGGGGCGACCGGAGTTGGGCTGCGTCTCGATCCATTGCTGGAGATCGAGCAGGAACGCCAGCAGTCGGCACGCTGAGCCTCGAGGTAAGGAGCTGTTCGATAGAGGCCGCTAGGATTAGGGATGTGGAAGAAGTCTTAGGCGGGGACAACAGCGGGCTAATTGACAGGTGTGAATCTCTCGGGGCTTGCCAGTTCAGAGCACTTTGGGCACTTCGTGACTCTGCCAGGCTGAACGAGACATGCGCTGTCGGTGTGCGAGGGGTCTTCACAAGATTCATGGTGGGTTGGAGAATATCGGCATCGGAATCGTCTTCCTCATCGTACTCTTCGCTAGCATCATATATGATGTTCTCTCTTCCTCTTCCTCTTCGTCAATGCCATGCAGATGCTTGAAGGCATAGCCTTTGTTGTGTGCTCGGGAAGGGGCGAGATGAGGATGGAGTTCCCCTCTTGAAAGGCATCACCCAGGAGGCTATCCTGGTCGAGCTTATGCGGCGAATAGTGGAATTCGGTATGGGATGGGCTACCAGGTCCAGTCCGGTCGCCATTGCGAGCTGAGCGAAGTTTCTTGATCCCTTTGTTTGTGTGTGACCACTCCTTTGCGACGTAATTGTATTGGCTGAATATATTTGTTAACAATGGAAAAAATGTTGAGTACATCTCCAACTCACTCGACCATCCTCTCATACGCCTCGTTTGCCTTGCTGCAATGCTTCCGGAGATTCAGCTCGATGTCAAGGGCCTGCTTCTGCTCCTGCTCCCTCTTTTTCACCAAAGGCTTGACCTCGACCAGTAACGACTCCCGCTCTTCCATCAGAGCTTCGTGCTGCTGAGCGAGGTCCTGGTTCTTCTGTCGGGTATTGCGGAGGTTGGACTTGACTTCGGTGAGGTACGGCATCAAGGGGAAGACGGTGCGGAGATCCTTGAACTGGATGAAATGTATGAGGCGAGGGTCATTGTAATAAAGGTGGAAGCCACTCACCGAGTCATGAGGCTTCCCGTTCAGGAATGTCTTCCCTTCTGAGATAACCCCTCTGATGTGGCTCTCCGAGCATCCTTTCGTCGCAATCTTAGTGATGGCCGTGTAAATCCGCTTAGCATTCTCCTCGTTGTTGGTAGGCTTGGGGCTACCTTGAGGGGACAGTGGAACCTTCACACTATCATGGCCGATGTGAAGGCGAACGGTAAGGTGTGGGTTGAATGACTTCTGACATAAAGGGCGCATCGGGGGACATATGTTATCCAAGCATCTACAACCATGCCGATTGTCAAGAACCACTGGAAACATGAGGTAAAAAGATACTACTCACTCGACACAGAAGACATATCCGCAAGATATTGAACAATGCATCTTGCTCTCTCGGCCAAATGGCTCAAGGCGGACGTCGCAAGGAGGGGCATTCACAGACCCGCCAACATTGAAGAGCCGGAGCCCTTTTTCAACAGCTATTCAGCCAAAGTTGTGCAGATAGATTACGTTCACCTACTAGATATCAGTGAATCCTTTTTGCGGGCCTCCAATTTGTGTCTCAGAGCCGCCAGTACGAGAGCGCCAGCGCTTAATGGTGGCCGCAGCGAAAGAACCCGTACTAGGAAATGGCGAGGCCCTGGTGCTTACTAAGCCTTGGGCTACACTGCCACTCTGCAGGATCGGACTAGATCAAGCCTGAGCACCACAAACACTCAGGAAAGCAGTATACTGCATTGGCAAACGTAGCTGTCGGCTACTCTCTGGTAGCTCAATCTGGAGGATTGGCTCATCCAATTATATACACGCAAATAGACATTATTCTCCCTAACGATAATCTGATGTCACAGCTGAGGCGTTAGCCTCGTCTCGCTTCCGTGCTTCCCGTTGCTCCTTCATCAAAGCTAAGACTGATCCTTTCTTCAGATCTCTGTCCTGTGGTCTGTTCTCAGTTGGAAAGACTTGTCTGTGTAAAACCGATCAGCTTAACGAGCTGGAGTGCATGCCAGAAAGTGTGTTTACCGATTCCACCACTCCAATAGTTCTTTCACGTGAACCTGCTCATCTACGTCTGAAAATGTATCAATCACTGAGGTATAGAACCTTTCGGAGTCAGTGATCAGGTCGGTTCGGGAGAAGACAGGGGACGAGCTCAGGGCAAAGCGGACCTGGTTGTTGGACTGTATGTCATCCAAAACATTCTGCAGCGCGAGAGCATCACTTACCTGCGTCGCAACGTAGGCAATAGCTGGGATGGTCACCTGGGTCATCCCATGTATTCTCGCATTCCCAGACCGTGTTGCCCGAGGCTCTCGGTCAACCAAGCTTGGAGAAGTAAAATATCTTTAAAGGCCTACCGCAGTCAGTGAGGGTAAGCAGGATTGGATTCCAAGGCTGTGCACACATACCCAAACAAGTAGTGTGCTACGAAATAGGCCTTTCCAGATGTTAGCGGAGTTGTAGGTGTACCCCGCATATACAAACAGCAGCCATTGATCTCCCGCAACGCAGATGGTCCCAGTGCGAAGGCCTTCCCTAGTTCTGTTGGCTGGTTTAGATTGGATATTATAAAAGAGAGAGATGATTATGTATTATGCCTTGTCCTTCCAGCTCAATCCGATGGGGCACAACAGCTCCCCTGTTCGGTCATGGTAGAAGCCACGGTCCGCCTTCACGTTCCTCATGAGGGGTGGCTCGAGGTTCTGTCCTCTTGGGGTGATCCAGTCAATGATAACACCTTTGAGGCCTTTGGTATCATCTGCGCGAGCGGTGGAAGACCCTTTTTGAATCTAGGCTACGGGTTTAGAAACACGATGATCAGAGAGGTACGAAGAAGGCACACAAGCTCTGCCACGTGGAAGACGTCTTCCTCTGAGCCAGTAAACAGGCGCTGCTCCAAGCCAGGGCATAGTGCAAGCAACTGCTGAAATATGTAGTGCTCTTGCCTCTCCCTGGAGGTTACAAATCAGTACCTCGCAGAAGCTCGATCAGTGGCTTTGCGTACTGAGTGCTCAGGGAGTCGAGTTCTCCATTCTCTGCAATACCATCGCTACCCTCAGCTTCGAGCTGAAGAGTACGACTGATTCCGTTCTTGATAAGGGTTTGCACCCGACAAAAAGCCCGTATAGTTCGACCAAAGTGGCGACCATGATGAACTAGGGGATCGGTTCTGCACCTGCCTCGAAATTGAGTCTCGCGGGGCACGCCCGCTACAATATCACGATGAATGCGAAATGAATACTTACGGTCTCTTACGTGGCCCTGAGTGAAGTGCAGATTCCGGTCTTGGGGATGAGCCGGCTTCTGAATCATCTTCCCCAGACATGGTGGCGAAATTTCGGCGGTTTCTGCGAGGAACTTCACCAAGGGCATCCTGAGATCCTGAGAGTGGCTCATCGGAACCTTGGGTTGCAACGTTGCTGACGCGACCCCTACCTTGCATGCTAGCAGCCGACATACGACCACAGTTTGAGAACCGTAGCTGCGGTGGGGAAAGCCTCTTATCTATACCTTCGTGGAATATGGCAGTACCCCCCGACCACTGATTTCCAGACCAGTGTTACGAGATCCCTATTTCCGGCTCGACTTGAACTCGATGCCAGATGTAACCGTGACGCTGTTGAGTGACTTGAGTCAGCCCAAGCCTCCTTTTGGCTCTGAACCCGTCACGGCAATGCACTTCCAATTCTGAGTGCTTAGCAGAGGTGGCAGAGGAGTCATACGCTAGGGCAAACTGACCTTAAACGCAGCAACAATGACCATTGGGAAGGCGATCTTGGGGAATGTGACTCAACGAATCGGGGACATAGCGCCTTTTGCTACCGTAAAGCTACTAGTCACCAGGAATCATTCCAACGCAAGTGCAGTGCCCTGGTAGCGCTCGGTGTCATTTGCAGAAGCGCTCCATTCATTCAAAACTGCTGCTGCTGCTGCTGCTACTAGTAGGAGGGCATTCAGCCATCACAACGGATAATATTCTCTGCTGAATAGATCCCCATATAGTGGCTCTTGGATGTCAAACTTCAAGATCGCATGCGTTTCTGCGGCTTTCTACAAATAGTAGTACTGCGCATATGACTCGGAATAACAGGAGGACCCTCGATGGCTACACCAGTACTTTCGCGTCCGAATAGTAGGTATAGCGGCCTAGTGGAACATAACCATCCTCGGCCTGGCCACCTCAGGCTCTTGAAACTATCCGAGAGGAACGTCAGCCGGTGCTGAAATCAAGACGGCGAAGATCCTAGTTGTAGATTTTTCCATGGACTCCGTTCTGAGGGCTAGTGAGTCGCTCGTGCAGAAATCGGTCACGGTGCCAGTGGGAGTAGCTACCCCCGAAGTAGCAGAGGTGGACAGTAGGCGGTGGTCTTCTACGCATACACCTGTTACGCTCATGTGAACGATCGCCGAAGCGGCTGCTTCAAGCAAAGAGTTGATTGAACTTGAAGGCACCACGGCTAGTGCTGGCTCCAATTTGATGCTCAACTTGGTGCTGGCCAAATTTGAAGTGTGCTCTGAGTCGTATTGTTCCGCGGATGGAGATGGTGCGGGGAACTCAACCATCCAAAGTTATCAACAGCTGATATCTATGGACTTTGAGCTAGTTAGCCACTGTACAACACTCTCAGGCACCAAACTACGACTCCGCACGATCCTGGCATAGGATCCGACTCGGGCTGCCACCACGACGCACCTAGTAGGGGTTTCGTTTTGAGTTGTTCCGCAGGGTGTGCTTGGTTGTGCTTGAGAACTGAGTCAAACTTGAGCCAGTATGGACATATATACATATTTTCCAGAGCCTCATTTATCTAGTCACATCCGCAACACCCGCAGCCAGATCCCGCAGCCAGCAAGTTTGGCTGTCAGGCTTAACCTCCTCCGAGTCCGTACTAGTAGCGACCATCCGAATTGGCAACCCCGGCGACAAGCTAGCTCGCCTAAAATGAAATTGGAGAATCCTGCCATTATTTCACCGCAAATACCAGGATCACCGGTATGCTTGATTTAGCGCGATGTGGTCGAAGCCTGGCAAATTTTCATAGTTCCTTGCGAGGTTCTAAATGTGCTAGCTTGTGTGAGCATCATTGAATAGTCTGGTCGTTTCGAACTTGAGTTACACACGGTGCAGGGCGTATCAAATTCGAAAGGCTGGAGCTACTACCAGATAGAAGTAGAAGACAAATACGGGGATCTTTCACCTCGCTGTGCTAGCCACGCACCCAGAACCCCAACTTGCGGTTCTCGAAGTCACCCCTGCGCATGTTCGAAGCAAGTTTGAGACGGTCCAGCTTGGAGATCAGTGTCCTCCATCTGGCACAATTGCAGGTAGATGTCAAGGAGAGTGTGTACAGGCCAACTGGAGGGATATTGGTACAAGAATGGGAGGCGATCTCGAACCTTGATCTAAGTATTAGAGAATTCGAGATGCGAAAGATACTCGATGCTCACCAGCCATACCAACCGAGCAACGTGGTAAGGTGATTGTCCATTGATGCCTTTTGACCGGTCCCAGCAGAGCTTGTCGATAACTTGGACGAAGACACACTACAAAAAGCTTCAGCCTTTCGCTAGTTCGGTGGTGGTATCCAGGGGTGCAGACCTGTAGGGCATGAAAGCGAGCAGGATTGTCGTGAAGCCCCATATCTAACTTCAGTTGAGCAAGCAGAGGCTCCCCCAGTGATGTTGGAAAGAAGGAAGGCAACTCGCTCTCCTGTTGAAGATGGCGAAATCAGTAGTAGAAACTAGTTGAGCATGGCCTGGCTAGGTAGCGAGGTCCCTTGTCAAAGTAACCACTCACTAAATCGCACATTGTAGCTCGCTGTTTGAGGCTTGCTGTACAGAGCACTCCAACGCGGGTTGCTGTAGTACTTATCACGCTGAGCTGGCACTTCAAATGCTGCACAGCCCGCCAGGGGAGTACCAATTGGGCCCGCAGCATTGACTCGGGCGGTGGTATACCTGACTTTGGTGGACTACGCCAATCTAAGAACCGATCCGAAAGACACGTTACATTTCGAATCCGTTTCGCAGCCTGAGATGGTTACTAGCAGTTGGGGGGTCAACATAGTAGTGGCTTGCAAACCTCTCTCCAGAGGACAAGACACTGTAGGGACTCGCACCTGGCTGAGCATAGCCAGCTGCCATTGCCCCTATTTCGACATCAAGGCACCGGCAACCGTTAAGCCGACGCGACGCGATTGAATTACATAGGCGCCGTTTATTACGTCTTTCATTTCCTAGCACACCCTTCTCATTCTCGGTTGGCCTCTAACCCCCTACCTATTTGTTCTACTCCTACACAGTAGGAGTTACCTTCAACACTTTCCTGCCACGCAAACTTTCTCACTTCAATCCCTCCAAGGCTCTCGCACAAAGGGAGAACGGGGTGCTCTGGCACCAGATGCTGGGTACAGCAGGGGTAATTGAGAACATAGACTAGTTATATGTGGTGGTGCAAGAAAAGTCGAACAACGAGCAAATGTATGGATAGACTGAGCCGATAGCGACGGTGCAAGATGATAATAGCGAACGGTGCACTGACGAAGACCAAGACGCGAAGGTTAAAGTCCTGCCATTGAGCAACAACAGTCCAATCACTCATTAAGTGGCATCGTCGCCGTCTTCCTTTAAGACTGCTTTGACAACCTTCGTTAATTGGCGAGTTGAGCGACGAGGACGGGCAGGAATCTTTTCAGTGAGCACCTAATATAATCTAGTCAGTAATCCGGTCACCAAATAGGGTCGCTCATACCTTTTCCGAGGTGGCAGCCGCTGGTGAAGCAGGACACAAGTCATGGCTCGGATAGCGTCATTGAAATCGTGAGGCTCGACCTCATGGTGGAGGAGATCTTGAGAGCTTTGACAATCAGATGAATGGCCACCTAGGGAGCGACAAAATACTGGAGGATTTGCGCCATCTTCATGTCGATTGCCGGCGCAAGCTGAGGGTCAGGGCTTTCACCCAAGATGTGGAGAAAGAAGGATGGCTCACCAAGACTGTTAGTGACTGTGTTGGTCAGTGCCGACGGCGAAAGGAAATCGTCAGACGATACTCACTATCCCCAGGGAGAGACTTAGCAAATGCTTTCGGAGGAAAGCGATGCATCAAGTGAGGCTAAGTCATCAGAAACGTGCTCTAGGAGGTGTCAGTCGCTGTTCTCCAAAACGACAGGCACCTTCTGAGTCTTCTTTGGCTTAGGCACAGCGTCGCTTTCTTGTCAACGTGTTCACACAATTGCTTGTCCTATATCATAATAAGTACCACGCCAGCGAGGCGGATTGGCGACCACACGTACCCAGGGACATCGTCTTCTATGGTGCAGCGCCGAGTTCTTCGTCGCTTACATCTGTTGCTTGGCTCTTTGGGGTACTGGTATCAATGAGTGACAGTTATGTCACAAAGATCGACATAGGAGGCATACCTTGGACGACGCCGCTTTGGCGGGGACTTGGATACTCGGCGATGATCTAACACATTGATTAGTCTCCAAGGTGAGCAGCTACGATGTGGGACAGCACATACCCGGTTCTTTGACAAGGTATCCCCCACATACATGTTACGTGACAGTGGCAAGTCTGGGTGGAACATCAGCGCTGGATGCGGTGCTAATAGTGAAGGCAACCAGAAAGGCGACGGGACGATCCCATGGACTGGAGAATGGGAGAAGGCAGCTATGGAACATTGGCAACGGCGGAGGTGATAGCGAGGGATAATGTTAAGACTCTGCGGTACAGTGGCAGCAATCACAGTCAACAGCGTTGGTCTAGGGCCGAAGAGCTTCATGAGGGCTCCAATGGGGACAATGCCAGCAGAATGATAACAAAGCAGGTGTACACTCCAACCAGCGTCTTCCGCCATCGAGAGAGACAGTTTTTCAGCTATAAACGAGTGTTAGAAAACAGATGAAGAAAGGCGTGATGAATTACCTTATGGAATGCTACCAGAGCTATGCCGTGCCGTTCTGGCTTCTCGGAGAGGCCAGAGCTAGGAGCAAGGGATGGTGCCTTGGAAGCTGTGGGGCGACTACCAACTTCGAAATGACCTGGGCACAATCGTCCAAGCGAGAAGCGGATTGAGAATGTGAGATAGGTGCTCATGGACAGGTGGTCTGCAGCCATTATTAGCAAACAAGTAACAACGAGGCGGAGGCGAGACGTACTCAGGATATATAAAAGACCACAAACAACACCTACGTTTTGAGACGAGAGCATAGACGGGTTGAGGCCACCCACGTCTTCGCTGGGATTGAGAGAAAGCTTTAGGCCATCGTGGTCGAACTTCAGAAAGAAGATGCCACACAGCGATTGTGCTCTGAGTCAGAGATGCTGCCGATCTCAATGTGTTTCACTGCTGACCGGCACTGGCCGCGACACCAAGATTCATCAGTCCTTTTTGAGATTGCAAATCATAACTTAGCATTGGGGAGATTGTATTTACGACTGCATATCAAGTACATATGTTTTAAATATTCACAAGAAATGAACGGAGTATAGAGTGCCCACAGATGAGGTAGCGCATGCGTGTTGGATGGGTTGGATGTGGAGATCAGCTAAGATCCTCGACATGGGCGGGGGTGATTCACGAGGACCAGGCTCTCGCTCATCCGCTGGCCCTGGAGTGTGCAGGCCACTCTCAGTGTGAACAAGAGGGTCGCTCTCAGCTTGAGCAAGAGGGTCGCTCTCAGTCTGGGCGTATGGTTCGGTCTGAGTGTAGGCGTGAGTGTGAGGGTCGATCGCTGTTGGGTAAGAGTCGCCGATTGCAGCTTGGGCGCGAGCATTGCTCTCCGACGCAGTCTCGTATATGTCGTCGATGCCTGCATCATCCTGCACGACAATTGCAGCATCATCCTGCACACCGATTGCAGCATCATCCTGCACACCGATTACTTGAAGATCGTCCTGTGCACTGGTTGCAGCCTGAGCCTGAGGGGGGTGCGAAGGTGATTCGGGGGAGGTGAGGATGACGACGAGATGGTGGAAGGCGGCGATTGTGGCATTGTCCAATGAGCTCCCGACAGTGCGAACGTAGTCGTAGATCAGCTCGACCCATTCGAAGGCCACAAACGCACTGTGAGCGCCCAGCAGATCCTGAAGAGGGCAAACACCTCGATCGTTGAAGCACTGGAATTCGATGCTGCAGAAGGTGTTAGATTCCCGAACGCTGCCAATGAAGAGACACTTACTTTCGGCGGATTTGGCAATGGTGAAGCTCATTATCGCCAGGTTTGTGGCGAATATCGTCGACGAAGCGGAGCAGCGTCTCCAACGCGTCTGAGACGAAGGTAAGTTGCCACTCTGAGGCGTCGCTGCACAAGTTCCCATAGGGTGCAGAAGTAGGAAGAGATGCTTGGGGGAAAACCCTGGGTTGAGCTGGAGACGCAGCGATGTCGCAGGTACAGATTAGGCAGTGCCCCGGGATTGGTGGGGGTGGTGGGAAAAGTAGAGAAGGGATGGGATTGAGAATAGGCTCTGGCTCCTGAGTGGCTCCCCCTGGGGTAGGCGTCGCGTCACCTGCACCAGTGCTCAGAGCAATAGGCGGAGCGCTAATGGGTGTTGAGAGGTCCGGTGGTGGGGAGGGGGGTGTATCGAAGCCAAATGCTCACGAGCTAAATCGACGCGATTAAGTATAAAGCCGCTACCCACGACTTTAATGCAAAAGAGGCTTACGGTGGCATTTGGGTCGTCGTCTGATGGTGTGTCCAGATGAGCAAGGTTGCTAGCAGTCAATGGCATAGGCAGATCCCGAGAGCTGTTGGAAGACGCTTGGGTCGGATCTGCAGCCGATTCAGAAATTCTAGATGGCGCGGGTCGATTAGTAGGTTCGTATCCAACAAAGGATTTGATCTACTACTAACGAGGGTGATTTTGAGTCCATAGTCGCGATATATCGGAAGGAATTGCCAAGACAGGAACGTAGAAAAGACACAAAGGCTGGACTTTAGAGCGAGGGGCCTGAGAGGAGAAGCTCGAAGGAAAGCCCCTTTAAATCTGCCGAACTCGAACCTTCGCATCCTCCTGGCATGCCTAAACAGTTCTGGAACCCTTCTCATTTGCTGCGAGTAAGTTACAGGTGGTTTTGGGTTATGATCGATCATCGCAGAGGTTTCAGCAAGTGTGATATTGAGAAGAGCCCCAGCCAGAGTCGCGACAGTGGTGTTAAAGATAGAAACTTCAGGGAAGCGCTGCCAAGAGACTCGTTGGAGCTTCAGAATTTGAAAACAACTTACCGGCCTAGTCGCAGACTGCCTCGCCAGTGCTCAAAATCCTAGAACGATAGCACAATTTCAGTACCCACATAGCCCGATTTGCTTCAGGACCCAAGCGATGGTATGTGATTTGGAAGAAAGGGGGCTTGAAGTCGTCCTTTCTATATAAAAAACAGGGGTGAATTCAATGGTTCAATACGAGCTACCTCGGCATGGTGAAGAAGACTCACTTCTAACAAAGACTATTTGGCAGGTCGAGCGAAAACCTTCCACAGGTTTTCCATGAGGCATGCCATGAGCGAAGTCAATCCTGAATCACTTGGGAATCCTGCAACCTTTTTTGGCCATATGAAGCCTCCTATCCTTGAAACGAATCACAGAACAGCCATGAAGATGTGTCGTGTGTTCGAACCAAGAGGTCAAGCGACGCCAACCCAAGCGCCCGTTAGTAAGGATAGCATATTTAGCCTGGCCATGCCGTCCGTGGAAGGTGGTCAAATTACCAAGTCTGTTGCCGTCCCACAAGAACTGGCCACCGAGACCAGGTCATCACATCAGCGAAGGGAACTTGAGAACAATAAGCGATGCCACCAAAGCGCCCATTAGCGCCTACGATCTGAGCATTTTTAGCCTAGTCGAGTTCATTCAAGGTGCTCGAATTACCAAGTCTGTTGCCTGTTCTGCAAGAGCTGGCTGCCGACACCTGGTCATCACACCAACGAGGGAACTTTGAAACAGCAAGCAATGCCAACCAAAGTAGCCATGAGTACGACAGCACTGTTTCTTAACTGTGTCGAGTTCGTGCAAGGTCCTCAAATTACCAAGTATAGCGGCCGTGGAAGCTGCTAGCGTCAAAACAGCTCAAAGTCATTGAGTCGGACATGATAGCTTCCCTCGTTCTCCGAGCCACCAGTTTGGAAGAATGCTTCACCGACACAGTATGAGATTGGAATCTTGATACTGATACCGACCCAGTCGTGCTTCTTATCCCATCACACCAGGGGTTGCGATGAAGGACCTTGGGAGAATCAAACTGAAAATGGTACTTCGAGGGGTTACTTAGCCCTGTGACTTTGCTTATTTGTGCCTGCTTGTTCTGAGTCTGAAACTCGAACCTGGTGTCATTATTGCCCACAACTGCTTCATACTCCTTTCCTCGTTGCTCGCCATCCTCCAGCAACCTTCGCATTACGCAACGCCATAACCCAACCGTTACTTTTCAAACGGTATGTGCACCAGCACTGTAGCCTCTCAGGGTGGCTGATTTTTCTCCTAGGCTAGAACATGGCGGCAACGCCTTCCACCCCACCCCCCAAGCCGGGTCATGAATTTCCTACTTTCGCTTCCCCCAGCAATAAATCGACTACTTCCAGCGTCTTCACGCAGGTATAGTGTGTCCAATCAAGTGCAGAGGAACCAGTTTCTGACTTCCCCACCATTTTCAGGATTTGACCTTAGTGGAGTCTATCGCTAGCACCGTAGCGTCCTCGTCAACATCGAACACTCTGACCTTGATAGACTTCGCGAAGGGATATTCGGCTTTGCGGTCGTCTACAGGGCTGAGAAGCAAGGCCATTCTGAAGCCCCTGCCCCCAGCCGTCATCAATTCGATGAAGGATGCTGAAGTTCAGGAGATACTCAACATCTTAACTTCCCGCTGGAAGGAACAAGTTGAGGCCGAGGAGCGAGTGGCAAAAGCCCGACTTGCTTATCACGAGCTGTTCTTCATTCAGCAATCGCTCGAGAGACACTGCAGCGCTTTGGACGAAAACAAGAAGCGGCTTGTGCTGGAAGCCATGAATCATTGGAAGACGCTGAGTGTATTCCCTGTCGGAGGTTCTGCTTGAGCAGGAGTGCTTGCGTTATCTGCTTGGGCCTGGTCTGGCTAAGTACTATGCGATGTATGTCATTTGCACGTCGCTTCCTTTGCATATGGCGGATCATCCATGTATAGTATTCCCTACCCTTCGTTATGTAGACCATTGTGTATAGTATCGGTGAATTCTGAATGCCACTTCCTGTCGCTCATGCTGTTCAAATTTACCTTCGGAGTTCCCGATAAACAACCGCGGTGTGCGCTGATTGGCCCCCGAGATTGCACGGTGGCCAAATCAATGCCAGCTTCTGAATGATCTGTTCTGTCACATACCTGTCACCTTCCCTGTCACCTTTGAAGAAACTTGAAGGGGCAAAGCAGTTTGCTTTCACAGCTGAGAACAAAGCAATGCACGATTTTCGGAGAATACGACACAAGGGACCTAAATTAAAGGTGACATCACTTTGGCCGCTGTGTTACGTGTGCATGATTCAGATTTACTAACAACTCGCATCCCGCGAGCCACGACTAGTCAACCTGAATTTGCTCAGTCAGGCTTCATCACAATTATTCTTGGGTTTTGACATCGAGGAAGGTATCTGAGCTGCCTGGAGCTCAAGTGATAGCGACACAAACCGTTTTGGCTCAGTCCGCCTCGTCAGTGAGCGGAGGCGGAATATCCGAACTCGGCACTTTCTGCGTCATATTCGGGAACTTCGGGAGGCGAGCTTCGGGAGGCGCTGGCTTGGCGTTCATCATAGTCACGAGGCGTTTTCAGTTTTCGAAAATCACATGTGACCTGGACGCGTCGCGCCTCTTCCGAGTCTCTCTCCCACCATTACTACACGGATCTCATCACCTAATAACCCGTCGCCATACTATGGACGCACCCCAACCCCGCCAGTACTCGACGTATCGCTATCTGACTCCCCTTTCAACGCCAATTGGGATCCAAGACTTTCCAGTTACCAGTTACTTCCCTCGCGGAAGCCCATTCATGGTTCGTGGTCCATCCCAACGGTGTCGATGCGTTCACCCACCCTTTTCATACAGCAACTTGCCGACCGTCTGGATCACTTCGACGGAGACACCAGTAGCGCACAATGGGGTGTCGACTACGTCAAAGACATCATGTTTGACCGTGACCTCACCATGGTGCCACGGGTTCCTATCCAGCGTTCTCCCTTGAAGGGAAAGATGGCAGGAACAGTCGCCGATAACTTGGCCATGTACACAACAGCCTACGGTTTGTGCGACATTGCCGTTCGCTTGCAGGGCATTCCTGACGAGCTCTCGCATACTCCTGCTCTCCGTCATCGCCATCAACCTGGATGGATTGGAAAGAATACTGTGAGTTCTTCCTGTCCATATGCATATCAACTTGAGTAGTAACTAACCTTGCAAACCCACCATTCAAAGTGTATACAAGGCCTCAGGGACATCACGGCCGTGCTCCAGACTTTCCTTCGCAAAGGGGAAGCGCTGGACCTTTCAGTTGAAGTTGCTCCCCCTTGCGTTAGCGAAGACCCATGCTACGCTCTCGCCAACTATGCCGTGTCAGCAGGGGCGGTGAAGAAGGCTATGAACATCCTTCGCAATATTTCACTTGCTGGATTTTGCATCAGTGCTATGAAAAAGGTATGTGAGCCATCCAGGCATGTTCAATGATCCTGACGTACCTACTTGCTTCAGGGCCACCTCGAAGTTCCCGAAGACGTCACTTGGCTTGCACCCGCAGGCGTGAAGATTGCCGACCGCACATTAGAGAACCTCAAGGCCTTGGTGATGAACACCAAACACACAAGACAAGTACTTCAACTTGCCGTATGTGTCTCGCCTCTGGTCCTCTTCCTACCTATCGACCTCATGAAGCAAGCTGTGTGTCAAGAGGAGCTTTTAATCGTGCGTGAACGTTGCTAGATTTCTCGGAGTAGTTACCAACCCGCTTTCAGAATCATCGCAGGTTCGGCACAGAAAAGCCAGCTCAACTTCGGAGCATGGAAGATGAGGTCTGGCGAGAGCTCTTTCAGCTTTCCGATAACGTCAAGACACCCTCCCAAGTCTTCATGTCATGTCGCGAGAGGGCGGATACCTGGCTGAAGGGTTGCGCACAAGACTCTGCAACTTCTACCTTCTTCGCACGGGGTGAGTTCAAGATGCTTTGCTTCTCCCCTGCACGCCTGACATTATTCCTCTTAAGAATCACTCATAGCCTTCGAGCCAACGATGTCCCCATTCACCGCCTACGTAACATTACCAGAGGGTGTTCATGTCTCTGATGCCACACGCTTTTGGATTCATGACCAGGATCCACCTCATCAGCCATTTGCCATTCCCTCTCCGCCACTCAACATCTCCTCACATGCGCCTGCCATTCCTACTCAAACTCCCGATGTTCTGCTGCTGACAGCTGCAGCTCCTACTCCACCACCTACCCGTCTTTCGCAAACGCCTTCCACCCCATCTCAACACCTGGATAGTCCTTCCCAGACACCTGCTACCTCCACCCATCGTTCACAAACACCTTCCACCCCATCTCAACACCTGGATAGTCCTTCCCAGACACCTGCTACTCCCAGCCGTCGTTCGCAAACACCTTCCACTCCATCTCAACACTTGGATAGTCCTTCTCAGACACCTGCTACCCCCACCCGTCGTTCGCAAACATCTTCCACTCCAACCCAACGACCGGATACTCCTTCCCAGACACCCGCTACTTCCTCTAAGCCACCCGACGGTTCTTCGCAGACGCCCCCCAGCACCAAAGCAGATAACAGCAAGGAGAAATCTGCTGTAGTTCCCTTGCGGGCATCACTCCGTTTGAAGGCCATCGATAAGTCAGCCCAAGAACCACCCGCACCACGTCCGCCTACAAAGCCTCGTAAACAGAAGGGCAAGCGGTCGACCAAGGCAGGCCTGTCGGGAACTCGAAAGGAGCTACGATACAAATCAGTGGAGATGAAGGCAGCAGTAGTGGGGGCGAAGAATCGAATGTCATCCCTCTGGTGGAATACAAGGGGATTTTGGCGATTAGCCCTCATGACCTTGCGGAACTCAACGACGATATTGCTCATAAGATTGAAATGGATGAGGTCCGTATTCCTTCGTATATCGTTAGAAAAGTTATGTTTAAATCAACTTTCAGGGATACATCTATCAGTACACTCCGAAGCCCCTGCTGACATTGGATACACCCACACAGGTAAGCGTATATCTCAGTGCACGCTCACTGTGGCGTACTGACTTGTAATGTCTTGCTTCAACTAGCGTTATCTGCCTGTTCCAGATAAAAAACACCACCTATGGGACGCTACAGGACTGGAACATGTTTATCAGCCTTTGATCCATGTATGTATTCACTGCCGTCACAACGTTTATCTGCTGAATGGCACTCTTAGAACCCTGCTGACTATGAGGCATGGGAAGAGGTTTTTTCAGCAGCACGCGCATCGCAGAATGGGAGCGCCAGACCCTTTTTTCTCGACCGCCCTGATGACTCCATAATCTACAGATGCACGGAAGCCGAGTATGGTGCACTGACAGACTCCACCGTTCAGGGTATTCTGCGTCGTCAGAACATCGTGATCACAGGTTGCTCAGACCGAAAGGTGGAGTTCAACCTTACTGGCCTTGAGACCCTCTGGGACTTGGACAAACCCATCGACATCCAAGGTAAGTCATGATGAACTGTAACTTGTACCCATCTAACAACTGTTAGATCAATCGATTGAACTCGATGACGAGGATCCTGACTTCCAGCGACGTGTTTGTCAAGGCACACTTAGATTGCTGTACGATGCGTCAGTGGCTCCCCCTGACTTCGATAAGAGTCTGAATGCCATTGGCCTTCCTATGCCTGAGGCAGGCATCCGGAAGGCAGCGTATGCGACCGATGTCCGGGCTTTCCATCGCACGAAGTTGGAATTCGCGTGCTTACAGTTCCTCCCCGCCTATGCAATGCTATTTGGCCTTGCCGCAACAGGCGGTGCTCACCATTGGTGGCATGTTGACAGCCGAGGTGAGGCCACAATGGTGTACGTGGCCGTGGGGCAGAAGATGTGGGTTCTTGCAGAGCCGAAGGATCCTTCGCGCCTATGGTCGACACAAGTTTGGTCTACCAAAGAGGCTGACGTTAGGAAGCTGAACTATGACGATTGGCATATCGAGATAGTCGTCTTGAATGCGGGAGATCGCTTGTGGGTAAACAGCCATTATCTTTTCCCCAGTACTGATACTACATATCTTCAGACTGATGCGGCCTACCACGCCTCATTGTGTGCTCACTACGGAAAACGCCATATGCCATGGTGGCCATTTCCTAGCAGCATCAACTCTTCAGAGGACGGTAGCAGGCTCAATCCATACCTTCTTCCAGGGTGGAGTGATCACGAACACCGACCACCCTTCCTTCCAAGGTCGTATGAACACCATCGCCTGCTTCTTCTACAAGGCCATAGTGTTGGGTGATACCCACGATCTCGGTGAGCTCCAGGCTCCTGCTCTTATGTTGCATGGACTCACTGGCTGTCAGACAAGGGACACATCCCAGATTTTACCACAGCAAGCGGTCTGACTGACCTGATCGTCTTTGCTTGTGGGATCGAGTTGCAGAATGCGATCTGTCCCTTGAGCTACAAGCCCACTGATGATGATCACTCTGTTGCCATGCTCAAGAAGTGCGGAGTTTCACCTGACGACGCTCTTCAAAAGTATGATTTCTCCCAGTTGACTCACAAAATGCGTGTTCAGAACGTGCAGAGCCGCAGTCGGGTCATTGCACTTCTCGAATTTATCTTTGCTCGTGTTGATGTTATCGACCAGGGCGACGGCTCTCATTTAAACCCTTGGTTTGACCTTTTCATTCCCACCCTTGCTTGGTTTATTCATGCTCTGCAAGCATATGCCAGCTTGACATCTCTGAAACCCATGGACCTCTTTAATCGCCAACTCGAGTGGACAACCAAGCGATGGCCTGAGCTTGAGGCATTCTCACATGCCTTTAGAACGATTAGCTCTACACCATTGGTGCTCTTCTGGCCCGAGTTTCCACAAGTGACTGTGTCGCCTGCACACAACGCTGTTGATGGCGATTCAGGCAAGTATTATGGCCTATGTTTATGTTGGCTACGTTGCTAATGGCATAATACTTTTGCAGACATTGACCCCAGCACAGATATCCCTGAAGAAAGTGACCTTGCGTCAAAGGGATTGCGTGCAGGGGACACAATGTACTTCAGTTGTTACGCCTACATCACTGCAGCTTCCTCAACAAGGGTTACACCTCGACGCACTCGATCTCCGTCTCTAGCAGAAGGTAAGAAATGTCTGTTAGCCTCTATCTGTACAACTGCTGACATATCTTTAGATGCTCGCAAACGTCCTCGCCATGAATAGTCTACCACGGCCCTTCTCGCATAACATTAACGTTGCTTGAACATTGGTATGATAACTACTTTCAAACGCCCCTACCCCACCTTTGATTATAATTGCCTCGTATTTCCACTCGTACTTTACTCTAACATTTTAAACGTGCATAAATTTTGACTTGAACACCTTCTCCTATCTCAACCTTCTATATTTTATGCTGCCTCCCATCAATAGTTACTCTGTCTTATCCACTAGAAGGACCTTGCATCAGTATATTTTACTCCAAGAGCCGCACCGCTGTTCGGGCTCGGCCGCCGCGCCTGATGGGATAACGACAAACTAACGAAAACGTAGGGTGACTGTCTGGCCAACCATACTAAGGTTCTCTCCAAGTTCTCTCTTCGACTTGGCTGAGTCAATCACATAGTCCTCAGTCCACTCCCCTGTGCGAGGAGGCAATTGCTCCATCAGTAAACATGAGTCAGTTGCTGTCACAGATGCGAACTTGGATCGTATCTCAGATGACAGCAGCGATATAACCAACAGTGAGGTGGCTTGGCTTTCTTTGTTATAGCTTCAAGCTCTTAAGCTTGCTTTAGGATCTCTAACCAAGCGGTATAATTCTTCAGACTGTACATTGGGTGCGTACAGTGCTTTCCGCACTTGTGACCTTAGGATAACCTATTGCCTCCAAATAGGCCTTGATGGACGACTCTGTGCAATGCGAAGATTGTAGCTGCTGCTTCAGCGACCAGGCTCGTCTCTTCCAGCACCAACGGAAGTCTTGTCGCTCAGGGAAAAGAGGGCTAAGCGAGCTTCTCGGGGACGCTCGTTCTTACTGGGAGAAGAAAACTAAGCGCCTCCGACTAGCCACACCGACTAGCGCTCGTCTTGCATCCACAAAGGCTGCGCCACGTTCCAATGTCCCACTCAGACCAGGGGTAAATCTATGAACTCTCCTTCATGGAAATGCAGGCCTAAATACCTTTAGGTGGCACTTGGTTCTTCCTCCTCAATCCCGCCCCATGCCCCACGCGCTTGCGATTCAGAGCAAGCCGCAGCACATTCATCCAGCATGAGCCAAGACTCGGAGAGCCAGTCAATTCCCCATCCTCCGGATTCGACAGAAGGTCTGCTTGAGGGCATCGAGCAGAACCTACCTTTCAGTATTCCCTTTGAATCTCATAACCGTACTGGTGAAGAGAGCCACACTGGCAGGATACTACGAAGTCATTACCGCCGGAACGACGATCCGGAACGTGCTCCGCCGCCAGACATGGGGGACCCCTCAACTATAACAAACGGTTCTGTACTAAACATAGGTGCGGTTTTATAGATGTTCAAGCATAGCATGTACTGACTACTGCTCAGGCCCATCTACAAACGCACGACCGGCGTGGATCGACGCTCCCGTCGAGCTTACCACGGACATGAATAGGTTCGGTGTCTTCAGGGCATTTATCAGAACGGGAATTCCGAGCCATGACCCCGATCGTCTCACCACCGTCCAGGAGCTCTGCGACAGGACTGCGGCTGGCACTGACTCAGATCCCTCAGAAATTAGTGCATCGCAATCTCAGATGGAAACCACAGCCCCTTGGCCACAGTCTGAAGCTGTTCCGAGCTTCTTCCCTTATCCAAACGAGAGCTCTTTTAACCTGGGCGATTGGTATTGGAGCTGAGGAACAACAAAGTCTATGGCAGACTTTAAGGAGCTGCTCAAGATATTGGAGCACCCGAACTTCAACACCGCTGAACTTCGTGATGCCAACTGGTCAAAAATCCACACTCTCCTCGCCCAGCCGTTAAGCGACAAGCTCCTACCCAACCCGGACTCAGATTGGGTCGATGATTGCGACGATAAATGGAAGGCAACCAATGTCGTCATCGATGTTCCCTTTCCTACCCGAGGGCGTGGTCCTATCGTTAAACCGTTCACTGTTGGGGTGTTACATCACAGGGACATTATCTCTGCCATCAAGGACAGACTATCAGACTCGTACCGGGATCGACACATGCACTATAAGCCTTACAAGTTGATGTGGAGCCCAGGCAGAGACGCCGACGCAATTCGGCTGTACGGTGAATTGTACACTTCAGACGAATATCTGAAGGCAGACCTGGAAATTCAAGGCCTCGATCTTCCAGGACCCCAGAGCCAGCTTGAGCGCGTTGTTCTTGCTCTCATGTTCTGGACAGATGCTACACTGTTGGCCAATTTTGGAACTGCGAGGCTCTGGCCATGCTACATGTTCTATGGCAACGATTCGGAAGTACCGTCGTTCAAAGGTTTCCACAGGTCTATGCAATCATATTGCCTACTTTCTGAATGTGTGTGCCGTTGCTATCTTCTCATTGATTTGGGCTAACGACCTGCAGATGCCTGACCACTTCAAAGATTGGTACCGATCCATCGGAGGGCAGCAGCCCACACAAAGTCTAGTTTCGCATTGTCACTGCAAGATATTTCACGAACAGTGGAGGATCTTGCTAAGCGATGAACTGGTAGAAGCTATGCACCATGGTCTACAGGTTCGGTGCAGCGATGGCGTCGAATGCATGTTTTTCCCTCAGATATTCACATATTCAGCGGACTACCCCGAGAAGTACCTTCAAATGATGTTTCCTGACAATGTTCCTTCTGACGTGCTTACAGAGCCATGGTCGCCACCATATGCGCCTTGGGCAATCGACCCTGCCCTCGCTGCTTGGTGATGAAGGCAGACTTGAATCAGATGGGAAGACCCAATGATATGGACTTTCGCCACCAGTATCAACGGGTTGATAGTGAAGAGCGCCAAGCGGCCGTTGAAGCTGCCCGTGTCAAGATCTACGAGGAAGGCTACGTAGTCGACAGCGGTAAGGTTGAAGATTTCGTCAAATTGCACTCGCTGCTTCCAGTGAAGGTGTGGTTTCTGCATCCCTCGTTCCCATCAGCCCGCCAATAACCACTTATCTTTAGAATGCTTTTTCGCGCCTAGCCCCTGCTGGTTTCAATATATTTTCCTCACTTGTCGTCGATCTCATGCACAAGTTCGAGCTTGGTGTTTGGAAGAGCTTATTCATACACCTCATGCGGATTCTAGAGGCGGAAGATCGGTTGGGTAAATCGTCCAGAGTGGGCAAGCTGGACCTTCGGTGAGTGCAATCAAGGTCACTGGCCGAGAGGTTATCTTAGCTTTGTTCCTCCAGGTACCGCCTCGTGCCTTCATTTGGTCCAGATACTATTCGCCGATTTAGTTCTAATGCTTCCGAGCAGAAGCGGCTAGGCGCCCGAGATTATGAAAATTTGCTGCAGGTGAACTCGCAACATATACTGCCCTCATCCTATGACTCATTGCCTTCAGTGCTCGATTCCGGTGTTCGAAGACTTGCTCCCCGCCCCGCATACCCAGGTAGTGATGCGGCTGTTGTTTCTATGTGCTGAATGGCACGCACTTGCAAAACTAAGGATGCATACTGAAGAGACTCTGGAGTTGCTTACCCAGAAGACCAGTGCCTTAGGACAGCAGTTCGACTTGTTCATCTCTTCGACATGTGCGTTTTACGATACGTTCGAAACCGCAAAGGAACAGAGGGCTCGACTGAAACGGAAGTTGAAGCCTAAAGTCACCCCCATTGTCTCTGCGCCTTTTCCAGTACCAACAACCGACCTTTCGAACGGTGGTGTTGCCATTGAACCCGTGGGTTCAAGTGCTCCTGGTACTTCGGCATCACCTCCAGCACCAACAAATGATCTCAGCAACTGCGACGGCGGAAACATGATCGCAGTTTCCAGTACAAACGACGCCACTGAAGGAATTGGAGACAACCCAAGCGGTGCCGAACAGCTCCATAACTCAGGAGACTCCCAGCCTTCTCAAGCTGTAGTCGCCGATGCTACGCCAGCACGCGCTACCAAGCTTCGTAAGAAGTTCAACCTTGCAACGTACAAATATCATGCTTTGGGAGACTATGTGAGCACCATCCGCAGGTTTGGAACCACGGACTCCTACACCACAGAACGGGTATTTACGCATCTTTCTGTGACGCCCTCTCAGCTGATTCACTCGACGATCTTAGGGAGAGCTAGAGCATAAATTACCAAAGTTATGGTATAAGCGCACTGATAAGAAGACCTATAGAGCGCAAATCGCCAAGATTGAAAAGCGGAGGTCCAATCTCCGGAAAATCAAAGCAAAGAACGGTCAACTAAGAGGAGAAGAAGTGGCCAAAGATCTCCGCAGCCCTTATTATGTTGCTCGATCCCAGAAGATGTACAAGCCTCTGTCTGACTTCGTTGCAAACGATGGCAATAAGCACGATCCCGCTTTAAAGGTTCGGCTCTTATTATACTACACCACATTCGACTCATGCGCTGCTAGATGTTCATTCCTGACCTTCAAATGCACTTACTGCCCCGACTGAAGGCTTCTATGCAACAAAAGCGAGGAATAGCAGACGAGGTTCCATTGCCCCTCCACCGTTCCCACCTCAATCACCTTGAGGAGGCATCTTTTGTCTCGATACAAGACTATCGCATCTATCCCCATCCCATCCTTCACCTATGCTATACGACTTATGACATTCGTCACGACGAGGATCTCATACGAGTGAAGAGCTGCAAGAACAATATCATGGTCCTTCAGCGGGGTAGCAACACAGACAACCAGCCCCACCCATTCCTCTACGCTCGTGTCATGGGCATATACCATGCGATAGTTACCCTCGTTGGATACGCCATGGAGGCAGAGAGGTTTGATTTCCTCTGGGTCCGATGGTACAATCTTCAAGATACAACCTCAGAATCCCCAGCCAGTTCGCCTTGCTTGACGTTTCCGCACGTGGGCGATCGCACTGCATTCGGGTTCCTTGATCCTGAGGATGTCCTTCGTGCATCGCACGTCATCCCTCGCTTTGCGCTTGGCCAAGTGGCAGATGAAGTAGGGCTGTCGTTAAATGCACGGGATGGCGAAGATTACGTTTCGTACATGGTCAACCAGTGAGAGCCCTTCCCTTGAAGGCTACCGTGCTTCTTGGGCTCCGACTAGCGCCTGTCAGATTCCCCAACCGCGATATGGCCATGAGATATCACTGGGGATATGGAGTGGGCCACATTTATTCTCACCAGACCCGAAGGCATCATGCAGCACCATCTGCAGGATCACTTCCAATAGTGTCAGCTCCCGTGTCATCGCCAACCGCATCAGCAACAATGTCCAATGCTAGTGCAGAACCAACCGTACCAACACCCCACTTGGCGGACCAGCTTGAACCCTCTGGTTCTGTTGATCATGGCGAGGAATTAGGGGAAGTGGAGATGGTATATCTCCCTACTAGCGATGAATCAGACTTAGAGGACGATGTTGAAGGCGAGGAAGAGTCGGGTGACAGTGACCTTGAGTAATTGTACAATCTACTATTGAGTAGATACACCACGAATAATACTACATATTGTTGCCTACATCCGCATCTGTGTAGAAAAATCCTGGTCTACGTGTGGAAGGTGCGGAAGCTCAAACATAATCCTATGCTCATTTATACTTCACTTCGAGCCCCTATGGCCGTTTGGGAGTTAGCTTTGGCCAATGGGTCGCAGGCGTCTGTCGTAAACTTCGAGTTTGCTAAGGCTTCAACGTTCTGTGGGGGGTGAGAATTGGTATCTCGCTCTATCAACCTTCGCCTTCCCGAGGAATCTCTCAGTCTATCCGCCGTCGTAGTAGCTGCGCCTGTTTTATGCGCAGTAACTTCTAACATATTTTTATTAGCAAATTCTAAGTCACGCTGCAGCGTTGTGCGCCAGAGCTGCGCAGGAAAGGCGCAGGGGTTCATGCCGTATGATCTGCAAAATATAGCAAGCTGCCACCACGAAACGTGCAGTGGAGCTTTGGCACGAACGCCGCGACCATTGAACCCAGTGGTACTCGCATGAAAGCTCATGTTGACGAGTGTATTGCTGTTATAAAGTCGATTTGGCCTTTATACCACCTAAGTCACCCAGGTCAGTCAAGCATTTAGCTTAGATACCGTGATGTCCTGACCCACCTAGATGCTTGACTGCCCTGGGTCACTGGTCACTGACCGCCCTGGAATTTTGGGCCAATATTCCTGGGCATTTACCCAATATTCCTGGGTCACTGCCCAGTGCCCCAGAGCCCAAGGGGTGTCCGGGGTCCTATTTCTATTTTAGTCTTTGAATCTGTTCTTGGCATTCCTTTTCCACTGTGACTTCTCTGCTACTATTTGGTCATCTAGTGTATCTTATATATTGTAAATTATACAATAGCAATACATTTGTAATAGCATAATTAAATCCACAATATATTATGCTGTGGCTGTATTTCTACAACTTACTTAGCATATGTCACTGCATGAGTGCTAGGGCACTGCCCTGGAACTAGGTCAGTGACCTGGGAGCTGGGTCGGTGACCTGAGGGCTGGGTCGGTGACCTGAGGGCTGGGTCGGTGACCTGAGGGCTGGGTCGGTGACCTGGGCGCTGGGTCAGTGACCTGGAATTTAGCTTCTGTCAGTAAAACAATTTGCTAAAAATGGAAACTTACATAATAATACCATAAAAGGAAATTAATAAAATATTACCAAAAAAGGCAACTCAGAAATATTTTACCTTAAAAGGAAATTAATTATAAATTACCTTATATAGAAATTTCCAAATCAGGTATATGCCAATCATTGCTGATCAGGTACATCAACTCTAAATCTCTATCAGCGCAAATCAGGTACCATCAATCAATCAAAACCTTTATTCTCTATCAAAGATCAATGTTGATGACATCAGTCATTAATCACTCATTAAGATAAGCATGCTCGAGCATAATTTATGCTGGATCTCACCCATTTCTTCTCCGATTAGAATGATTTAATATGCGTTGGAAAGCTTGAAATAAAGGGAATCTGACCATGTATTTCGATTTGCAAAAACTACATTGTAGGAAGATCAATTTCCTAAAAGGTCGGATTTAAAGCATTGAGCAGCAGAATATCAGTTATAGGTTTGCCTGTGTACATCAGGAAGATGACTGATAGCTCTTAGCATTATGCCTTCAACTTAATAATACCCTTTAGGCACTATTTGAAAGGGTTCAGCCTTCCTGACAGTCTTTATACCCACAATATTTCTATCGTTAATACAAGCACATATAATTCAGCAACCAGTGCATGCTATCTGTTCAACATACATGTGAAAGGTGTTTCAAAAGTTCCCTTAGCCATCATAGAAGTGTTCTAGCTATATTAAATGGCATAAGAACATCTCAAAACCACAGGCATGATGTAATAATCAATGTTGCAATTCAAGGAAGGTAATTCTTGAATACAGTTACTATAAAAGGAGATTTTGATGAGATAATCAACGGAACAGAAACAGCTAAAGAATACCTTTCTGGGACAGCTTGAATCTCGGAAAACGGTCCAGAGGTTGAGGAGATATGAGTGGAAAACTCCGAAATTTGAAGGAATGCATAAAGTGGTTAAGCATACTGACATGACTTTGGTGTCTTTGTCTTGTATTCCAAGTATTTTACCCATATCTCCTCAACCTCTGGACCGTTTTCCGAGATTCAAGCTGTCCCAGAAAGGTATTCTTTAGCTGTTTCTGTTCCGTTGATTATCTCATCAAAATCTCCTTTTATAGTAACTGTATTCAAGAATTACCTTCCTTGAATTGCAACATTGATTATTACATCATGCCTGTGGTTTTGAGATGTTCTTATGCCATTTAATATAGCTAGAACACTTCTATGATGGCTAAGGGAACTTTTGAAACACCTTTCACATGTATGTTGAACAGATAGCATGCACTGGTTGCTGAATTATATGTGCTTGTATTAACGATAGAAATATTGTGGGTATAAAGACTGTCAGGAAGGCTGAACCCTTTCAAATAGTGCCTAAAGGGTATTATTAAGTTGAAGGCATAATGCTAAGAGCTATCAGTCATCTTCCTGATGTACACAGGCAAACCTATAACTGATATTCTGCTGCTCAATGCTTTAAATCCGACCTTTTAGGAAATTGATCTTCCTACAATGTAGTTTTTGCAAATCGAAATACATGGTCAGATTCCCTTTATTTCAAGCTTTCCAACGCATATTAAATCATTCTAATCGGAGAAGAAATGGGTGAGATCCAGCATAAATTATGCTCGAGCATGCTTATCTTAATGAGTGATTAATGACTGATGTCATCAACATTGATCTTTGATAGAGAATAAAGGTTTTGATTGATTGATGGTACCTGATTTGCGCTGATAGAGATTTAGAGTTGATGTACCTGATCAGCAATGATTGGCATATACCTGATTTGGAAATTTCTATATAAGGTAATTTATAATTAATTTCCTTTTAAGGTAAAATATTTCTGAGTTGCCTTTTTTGGTAATATTTTATTAATTTCCTTTTATGGTATTATTATGTAAGTTTCCATTTTTAGCAAATTGTTTTACTGACAGAAGCTAAATTCCAGGTCACTGACCCAGCGCCCAGGTCACCGACCCAGCCCTCAGGTCACCGACCCAGCCCTCAGGTCACCGACCCAGCCCTCAGGTCACCGACCCAGCTCCCAGGTCACTGACCTAGTTCCAGGGCAGTGCCCTAGCACTCATGCAGTGACATATGCTAAGTAAGTTGTAGAAATACAGCCACAGCATAATATATTGTGGATTTAATTATGCTATTACAAATGTATTGCTATTGTATAATTTACAATATATAAGATACACTAGATGACCAAATAGTAGCAGAGAAGTCACAGTGGAAAAGGAATGCCAAGAACAGATTCAAAGACTAAAATAGAAATAGGACCCCAGACACCCCTTGGGCTCTGGGGCACTGGGCAGTGACCCAGGAATATTGGGTAAATGCCCAGGAATATTGGCCCAAAATTCCAGGGCGGTCAGTGACCAGTGACCCAGGGCAGTCAAGCATCTAGGTGGGTCAGGACATCACGGTATCTAAGCTAAATGCTTGACTGACCTGGGTGACTTAGGTGCTTTATACCAGATGATAGTAGTATACCAGTGGTCACGGCTGTATACCTGCGAACACACTATCGCAGTGATTGCCGCCTCTCGCGCAGCTCGCCGAAAGCGGCGTTTAGGTTGTTACAACTTGCATAGCGCGAAGTTCCTCGGCGGCTTACTATGTTAAGGAGGTCTGATACTCACCACTGACTCCGCTTTACTACCACAAGTAGTAGGTCCTCCCGACAATGTTACGTATGCTCGTCAATGTGGATACTTGCGGGAGCAAATGCGAAGTCACTTGTTGTGATGGTGATCGTCTCTAATTACCAGTGGGCGGCTACTTAGTTCGGCCCTACTACGTTTGGCACCAAAGACATAAAAGGCTTGGGATCTCTGCTTCTCCGACGCTGGCCATCTCGAACCATCTTGGTTCCTCCGCTCGACCAAAACCTCCCTTGCCCCACACTACTACTAGTAGCATGTCGATCATGTCGGGATCCATCCAAGCCCGGCAGGACACACACATCCCTGTGTACTACCAGCCAGGAGTCCATGGGCCCGTAGATTTGGCGGCTGGTACGTACATGGTACCACTCCATGTTAACTTCAGCTTAATCGATTTACTCCCATTGCCCCGCTCTGTTCAAATGTCCAGCCCCGCATTCAAATTCCCTTGCAGATCACTGCCCGGCGTCAGCATCCTCAGTCTCCATAACCGATAGTATCATGATGCCAGCTCAGCCTCTTCAAGCTCCTTCGGCTACGACCGTTGTACCTCAATTCGCAGCCCCTGATGCAGATCCCAATCTCAACTTGGCTTCGTTCAATCAGCATAACTTAACTGGGGCAGCAGGAGCCACTCAAGCTAGCGCAGGCCCAACAACCTACCTTCCACACGGACAGTGCTTTCAAAGTGCTCCTCAACATTCTCAAATCGAACTGTATTGCAACAATCTACAGGGACAGATTGAAGATCTGACTGGGAAAGTTTCCTACTACAAGGAACATGCCATCCGCTGGCACACCGCTTATGAGCGCGAAGTGGCATTGTCGCAGAAGCTTATGGAGACGCTGATGGAGCTGAGGCTTCGCCTGCATAAACGCCGTAGAGAGTCTGGCACTGGTCAAGGGGGGTCTCCAACTCCCTCCGGCTCAACAAGCTCCTCGCAAAGGAGTGCTATCGCAACTAGTACCGCCAGTTCGGAAGGCCTGGGACTAGCAAGTCAGCGGTGACTTGATCATTGGCTCAGCAACCATCGGGTCTCTCGAGCAGAGGCTTGGAAAGACGCCCTCGTAGTATTGTTTTACTATCTATTAGTGCTAATACTTGCTAGCACTCTCAGTTGATCAGAAATTAAACTAGTGGCTAAGATGCAAAAGCTGGCTGGTTTGACCTTGACTGTGGCTGGCATGGTGAATTCCGACTCGGGTTAGGCTTCTTCAGGAAACTCCGGAACTGAGAACTCCGCCTCAGCCGCACGCCGCCTCAATCCGCTTTTCACCTGTCAACTACAAAGTATTTTTTCAAGTTGGAGGCTCGAACGTCGCCTACGCAAGCTCAACGTATATCGATGCCAACCGTCGGCGGGCTGCTGGAAGCCTGAAGGTAAAGGAGGAGGTCCTCGGGGAGAACCCCATGCCATGGGTCGTCTACCAGTCCCTAGTTCCTCTCCCACATCATGCACAGAAAATCAACGCGCAGCGGGAGGCCCGAAAGGCTAAGCAGGAAGCCTCTCAGGCACTCAGGTGCTTGGAAGAGGAGGCGGAGGTTCCTGAGATTCGTGACTAGACGCCTTCGGCGATACGCTACTCAACACTTTATTAGCTAGATGTTTTCTATAGTTGCACTTTAGTTCTTCGTTAGTCTGCGCCATACTATAGCTTTGAATAATACCGTTGCGATACCTGTCTACCTTTGGGCACTGTGCCAAGCATCACCTGATCACAATGTGGCTGTGTGTTGATTTGGAAACTGTGCGATTTTTCTTCCTTCCTGCCCTGAGCGCTTCCTTCTCTACCTCCAGCCTTGTCGAGCGCTCTCCTGCAGTGGAAACTTAACCTCACGCCTGGGGTTGTGGAAACTACAGAAGGGGCTTGTAAGGCCCCAAACCTGCATTAAAACGCGCCGGATTGCCTGGAAGCGTTCAGGCCACAGCATGCAACTCTTTAGCTTCAAGGTGCGCCGTGCTGTTCCAGGCTCCCCAAAGCCTCAGCTTCTGACAGCACCTAGAGCTTAACGCGCTCAGGGCGCCCCTTCCGTGCCTTTCCTCTCAACCCTATCGACGCACCATCTGTCGGGCTCCCCTCCCTTCTCCAAGCCGCTGTCCAGCGCGACGAGGATGATGAGATGGAATTTGAAGAGCCAGAGCTCCCTCAAGATGCACCGCGCCAGAGTCACAAGTGTGCACTGAGCTCTGCAGCATGCGAGGATGTGGGCGACGACAGCGACGGGGAGCTGGAGGGTGGTGAGCACGCATCAGTCGAGCAGAGCCGGAAGTCGCTCCATCGCAAGAAGAAGCGCAACGAGAGGATCACCCTGGAAGGCCACCAGCCCAAGCTGAAGAGCGCAGCAAAGCATTGCCTTGACGAAACGCCTCTAGAAGTTGAGATTGACCTCGCCTCCCTCCCCTCGTCATCCTGTGGCTACCGAGCCTACGACCGTGCACCCAAGAGCAAGCAAACCGTCCGCAGCCTGGATGCCTTAGTTGCTGACAGATACACCGTCTTCAAGTGGGGTGGCCAGTGAGCAGATTCTTTTTGCATTTGTTTCTGCTGCTGACTCTCCTTGTAGAGCCACCCGACCCATTGTCGACCCGGAGACTGGCAGAATCTTCATGGTGCTTGTCTCCCCGCCAGGCGATCCCTCGTATCAAGAGGCATGCACCAAGTGCTTTGAGCTGCTCCGGGATTGGAGCTGCAAGGGCATGTTCACTGTCGACGAGCTGCAACACCGCCAAGGCGCCTTCCCAGCCGTCAACATCGGCACCAGCTACGGCCAAGGCAGCAAGAGGCCTGGAAACCTCAAGAACCGCGACGAAGCCATGGCCCGTGACCTGCTTCGAAACCCACACGTCCAACGGATTGCAGCATTTGCAAGTGGTGAGCTCCTTCCTCGCTCACCTCTGCTTGGCCCAGGCTTATGCGATGCAGCTACCCTTTCGACGTGGGCCCCAGGCTTCTACCACTACGCAAAAACCAAGCTCGACTCCCTGTTTGCCCACATGCCCAACCTCCGCCGCAACTTCTTGAAAAGCGTGTACCCCCGTGCGGCGTTCAACCTTGGCGACGACGTTTGCACCTTTGTCCACCTGGACGTGATGAACTGCCCGTTTGGGTGGTGCTCCATCCAGGCACTGGGCACGTTTGACCACACCAAGGGTGGGCACCTTGTCTTGCCTGACCTCAAGCTCGTCATTGAGTTCCCATCCACAACGCTGATCTTTATGCCCTCCGCCACCCTTCGCCACGCAAATACGCCAATTCAAAAGGTTGAATCAAGAGCCTCTTTTACCCAGTACTGCCCTGGAGGCCTGTTTCGCTATGTTGACAACGGATTCAAGACAGAGAAGCAGCTCAAGGCATCAGACCCGGATAGGTACGAAGAGGTGATGGTGTTAAAGGAGAGCAGATGGGAGACGGGGTTAGGTCTTTGGAGTAAGCTCGGAGACGTTGTACAGCCAGTTGAAGCAGCGTAATTTAACCGTAGGCACTTTAATCTCATTCGAATTCACCTTGCAGTACATAGGCACCTGTTCGGCGAATGGCGTTGGCAGGTATTGGTTCTATAAATAAGTAAGACCACGCCGGTGCATGGCCAGCACCTCCTTCGCCTTTGCCAACAGCACACCTGCTCGGCTGCAAAGCAAAGAGCTACGCAAGTGCTATGATATGGCCGCCACTCCAGCTCTTGACAGCAGCAGTGCTGGTCGCTGCCCAACTCCAGGCTGCCACCTTCCTATTTCAATATCCTGGAAACGTAAAATGCAGCCAGATTCCCAGGCATGGTTCACGGTAGAGGTGAGTAGATGCATTCTTGTCCGCAGGCTCTGTGCAAACACCGTTCTCGCTTTCTCTGCCAGTGCATGCGATGCGACTTTCACCACACGTTCACAAACGACACCGGGCTGCCCCAAGCCCTTCTGGATGCAAAGGCTATGAGTACCTTGCCTGCTAAGAATGCCTTTGTCACGAATGAACTGGAGAGATGGGCTCCAGTCTATCGATCTCCCATGGCACCACTCGAGCTGCAGGTGGACTGGCCTGGGCTGAGGGTGTAATACACCGGAATCTCAAGGGCAGGCTTGCGCAGGAGGTTGAGCGATGGCGGGAGGAGGAGGCTTGAGCACGAGGTTTAGGAGAAGCGCCGCATGGGCAAACACTATATCGGTGGCACGACCGAGGCCTGACACAACGAATCAAGGTCCTCAAATCTTTCCGCTGCTATCTCGAATCCCTCCTCAAGTCTGCTGAGAGTGGTGGTGCAGCCCTGCTTTGGCCTCGGCTCGCACTCAACCGCGTTTGAAGGCGGCTGTTCAAACTCGACCTCACCTCAGCATCGTTCCCGGATACGGCATCCTTGTCGCCAACTTTCATTTCTGCCTATGGCTGCTTGCGTTACCCAGAGCATAACATAGGCCACCGCCACCTCTCTATCATGCAGAGACCGCTGCCACTGCCGACGACTGTATTACTTATCGCATCCAATCGCACACTTTACCTCCAAGGGCAACTACCTGACCAACCTGCCGACGCCGACCACAGCATGGACGACCTCATCGTCATGGCCACTATCTAGCAAGATGAGCACTACTTCCATTTCTTATCAATGCTCAAGGTCGATTAGCCCTCGGCGGAAGCCATCAACAGGTTTTCTTTGTGAGTTTTGATTTTAATCTCTCACTTCATTTGCAAGTTCCCTTCTGAATGTACCGTGACAGCCCGCCTCGAAGCCGTCGTCAACTAGCCGATGCAGGCGAGAAAGATCTCGCTGCCCTCCTCTCGTCCAACACCAAGAAAACGTAAACGGAGGGTTCCACCCCGTGGCTTAGAGACCGTATACTCCCATGTGCTTGGCTGCACTCCTTGCTGCCGGGTCCTAGCCATTAGTAGAGGCAAGATGCGTTATCATAAATCCATTTTTTCTAATTCACAACGTCTCTCAGGCTGGCATATTTCAATTCAGAAACATCTGGGCCGTTGTATCCTCGGGTTTTCCGGTAAAGTCGGCCAAAACGCGGAGAGTGTCCACCATACGGCAGCATGGCAGGTCTTTCCAGTGGCAGACCTTTCTCTCTGCTTCCCCCACCCTCTGCTGCAAAGCTTTAACCATTTCATTGCGTTCCACCACCAGGTCCACCTAAGGCTCCAACCATATAGTATATGTATACCGGTCATCGCTTAAATATATATATACACTTTTCTAGACAGTTTTACTGTATGATATACAGTTATACAGTCTAAATTATACGGTTGTGACATCGGCCTGTAACCCTAGGCCAAAGGGAAAGAGACCCATGCGCAGACCTTTTCAATATACCTATCAACCAAGCTGAAGTGCCATTCAGTCTCTATGAGGCCCAAAAATCAGGACAGATGCTTTGCTCGGCCCTCTCAACCTAAGGACGGCCATGTGATATCCCATCAAAAACATCACTCCCTCCTCGTACCTACTTTTGAGGTCCCATTTGTACCCACCCTCACTGGAGACTGAGAAAACAAGGTCAAAATTCAAGTGAAGAAGTCATATTCAAATTGACTGAGGTCTAATAGCCTACGTTTCTCAGGAAAGCAGCAGTAAGTGTATACAGAAACTGTATACTATATTTTTACCGTATAGGCCGGATCCAGTGGACAGCGTAGACAGATACATATACATATACAGTATTTACTGTTTATATACAGTATATAGACAATATGGTTGGAGCCTTAGGTCCACCAGCTGGAAGGCATTCATGAAGCGGAGGTCTTTCAACTCTACTTTCTCAGCGAAACCTCCACTGTTCCATCATGATCAGCGAGGATGATTCGGTCTTCCACCAGTGGCGACTCTTTCACGGTACGTCAATAATCGACACGGCGTTACGCAAACAGCGAACTCACTGCCACGATCAGCGTATCCGTGCGGAGGCGTACCACCCCGAAGAGTCTGATAAGTTCACGGGGCGTCGATGGGGTATATCGATACTTTACGACTTCATCCATGCGTTGGTTGAGCGAGACACCCGTCGAGGGTATATTGGATGGCATGGCCATCATGGTGGCATCCCGCTGGCAACTTCGAAGGAGAGGTATTGTTGGTTGTGCTGCATTGAAGTCGCTTAGCCTTATAAACTAAACCGCAGCTGAATGGCGTTAGCCGGGAAGAAGTTGGCTCCACTGCAGAGACCTGCCAGCCCAGTTTCTGAGTGCGTAGCCTGCTGCTTGTCAAACGACTTGTCGAAGCTGACTCAACACCTCAGATTGCCGCTTTGCTGCGCCTTCTCATCACAGGTGCATTGGTAAGTCACGCTCGTGAATTGGGGTGACTCTCTCCAATTCATCTCATCGTAGTCGATTGTACCTCAGCATGACTACTATTCGGACACACCAGGGGCTCTCCTGGGACGCATCTACCTCGGCATCCTTCACCTGGTTCAAGCCTTTGACTTCGTCCCATGGACAGTGCCAGTGTGATTCCTTGACCACCAGACTGCGGAGGCTTTACGACAGCTCCTGCGGTGAGGTACTACGGCCACTAGTTCTGCTTTCAGTCAGAGGCACCAGAGCCTGACCATCGTTGCGGAAGTGTTCGTATCTTGATTAAGCTGAGTGTCCATGCTGAACCCCGCATCGTCTTAAAAAACCACCAGCTTAGGGACTTCACCTCCGCAACAAGGCTCCTGTCTTTCCATTCATACCAATGCCTCTACTAGTAAATCCTCGTGGTGCCACCAAATACCCCCATTGCCGTACTTGTGGGCATCAGCGAAAGGGGCATCCAAGGTCAGGGTGTCCCAGGGCTGATGTTGACTTGGACAACCTCGCTCATTACCCTGCCACTCCGACTCTCCGGCGCTCCAGTCGTCGCCACGCTGTTCGCGGCCCCGATCCTCTTGCTACTAGTATCTCCGTGGCCGGGCCAGTCACCATCCAAACCTGTTCGGTTGGCAGCCCATCTGCGAATGCCCATTGCATTCCCAACGACGGAAACGATGCGGAACCTGCCACTGTGCTGTTACAAGCACCACCACCCCGATCCACCGTGGCGGAGCTCTCGCAGCGAGTCTTGATGGCCATCGTCGCAAAGGTTGCGTCGCACGTACTGCTCTCCATCATTTATGGCCAATCTTTGCGATCGTGACCATACTGTGGCAAGTTCATCTTGATCCCTAGTAGAATGCATGGAAAGTGACCTTGTGTTCTAGAACGCCAACGTATATCCAATCTATCGAGAGCTGGGTTACGGTTACGCTGGATAGTTCCAAGTCAGCGCTGTACGATAGGGATGTAAAGTTTCGAAGTCCGAGTCGGGCTACAGATTTTATTTGAATTCCTGTTGCAATTAGGATTCGACGCAGCGATAACGCGATCTGAGGAAGCCCTCAGGTGCTATGGTCTCTCCTATTGCTCTCTAACTTAGCATCAAGAATGAAGCAAGAGGCGGGCCATCGTGTCTTCGAGATGGTCAACAACCTGGAGGTTTGTTCAGACTCCAGACCAATCCACGATGCCCGCGACACCATGATCAAGAGAAATCATTGAAAACTACAATGGGCAGGAGATGGCCACGCACTGGATTGATGGGATGGGTTGACACTGGGCTAAGAGAGCAGACAATACCAAGTTTATCATAGTATCGAGTCGACGGCCGTTGATCGAGGGAGGCAGATCCGGTGATCCCATAATCAAGAAAGATTGTTGAGAACGACACGCACACGATATGACCACGCGTCCAAAGGGTGGATTAAACTGATGCTGGGCTCAAAGGGCAGGAGATAACCATTTTATTGCAACATCGCTTTGTCGGTGTCCCGTGAAACGTTGGTCGAAGGAGGTACCATTGGCATCGCGACATAATGCCAGAGCATGACCCATCAGTCAGGCATCCAAGTGTACTTCGTTATCCTTAGCAGTCACTGCGTCCAAGATAGGCCATTGTTGAGCGCTCTTGCAACACAGTTGCGCGGCTGTTGACTCCGTTTCTGCCTGTACAAACCGTGGTTCCATCCGTTTTCCTGATTAGTAGCGAAGTCCAAAAGAGCGCCTCTGGTGAGTTCAACCGATGCGGAATTCATAACTTCGAAGTCACACTGATCGTGATATCCAACTTGAACCAACCTTCGGAATGCGGCGCAGCGCAAAAGGTCCGGATCGTCACGGCGCAGCGCAACATACTTGACTCGGAAGATGGACTCGAGAGTCACGGTCATATCCGTTCCCTGACGCACCGTTAGTAACGAGAGGCGCAGCAAGGTGGGATGTGACCATTGATTGCACTAAATGGCTGTGTTGAGTTGGCTGGGATGAATCAGACCGTTCAAGTTGAGCAGCAAGCTACGCACTCAGGCTCAACCTGCACTGAATCAGGTAGCCTGAAGGTCTGCTACAATTAGCTGCCGCTGGTACTGCCGGGTGCTTTCCAGCCGACTCACGCGCAGGCCATTGAGTGTGGCTTATAAGGCCTACAGCCCACTGAGATCGCAACACATCCGACGCTCCTTCTCCTTTACCGCGCCTTGAATAGCCATGTCATACAACACCTTGCTCAACGAAATCATTGGTGCCAGAGCGAAGCGCCGTTATACCCTGTTGAAGGCCAGCGAGACTGTCTGGGGGGGTGCGCCTCCACTCGGATATACTGGCCGTGGCGGTAAGTTCACTGTTTTCACAAGGCATACAGACCGTTTACTGATTTAATGCATTGCTAAAGAGTCGGAAACGGCCACGGAAGACCCAACCATACTAGCTGATGATGGAATGGTCAACTTGGTGCTCACTCACAAGGTCGAGACCAAAGATCTTCGCTTCATGAGCGCCAGTAATGAGTTTGCCGTGAGGCTCAAAAAAGGATTTTAACAGAAGTTATATTCCAGAGGTCAGAAAGCACCAATTCTACCCAGCATTTCTCAAGGCTAGTTACTAAGTTGTACAATACAGACGTAAAGCCGCAAGGCTCGGGTCACCATTACTAGCAGTACAGACTAACCTGAGATGGGCGAGATAACATGATCAAGAGTGTGCATTTGTCATTATAATGGACAAGAAATGGGCAAACCCTAAAGGGTAGGGATAAGCTGACACTGGACTAAGGGGTAGGATAAAGCAAGGTTATTGCAACATCACCTCGACAGCCCTTGACCTAGGGAGGCGGATCTGGCAGGCCCCGCAATATCATAATCGAGAATGATCTTTGGAAAGGAGTACGGACACGAGGTGATCTTCTGTTTCAGGAGAGGGATAAGTTGGTACTAGACTAAGGTGATAGGAGAAGATCATTTCATCGAAGCATCATCCCGACGGTGAGCTGTTAAACATTGATCGAATGGGCCGCATCTGGTACCGCACCGTAATGCAGGGACATTACCCGTCAGTCAGGCATACAACCGTACTTCGATTATCCCCACCAGTCACTTTGTCCAGAATCGGTCATTAATGTGCTTCCTTGCAACATAATTGCCGGTTCGAGGGCTACCATTGTCTGAGCTATTCTAGATGATATTTAGGTTTCGGCTCTGACCCGTAGCTACCGGCTAGATGACCTAAGCTCATTGTCGTCAACGAAAACCATGGTTCCGTCCATTTTCCTGATGTTACCCGCGCCCTTCCGCTTGAACTTCCCACGCCTGAGCCTTTGTCATATGTACTAAGTGATAAAAGGGCCGCGTCCCGCGACTCAGGACCTTGCTTTAGCACCCCACTTTTGTGTGATGTAACGACTGAGGTAGATGGCTGAATTCATGCCTTTTTAAGCATATTTTGGGAAACCGATTGTAAGAGGCATTCGCTCGCTACCGCGCGCCTGCGGCGCGCTCGCGCTCGCGAATGAAGACAAACCACAGTTGGAGCGCTGGAGAAAACAGAGTGCGGAAGCATGACGACCCAAAATGGTCGATGAAGAAATAAATACTATTGTTTTTTTCAATCCCATATGGCCCCCAATGAAGTACTGTCTCTCAAGGGCGGCTCGTTTTTGACACCCGCAATCCAATGAAGGCTTTGCATCTATTTGTTATTGGCTGATTCCCACGCAGATTCTTAGTAATTCAGACTTCCAGAGACCATGCTAAAGCAAGGTCGATCTGCGCCCCTCAGTGTTCGCTCACACCGCTGTGCCTGAATTATCGTGCCAATACTGTAGCGAACTGTATACAAGAAACGCAAAATGAAGCGTGACATTTCGCGCACTTTCAAAATGGGCAACATCATGGCTGTGACGCGTGACATCGCCAATTTTGAGCAACTATAGGCAGGACTCACCAGGCCAAATCTTCTCTGTGCGACGCAAAACCCTGAAACCAAAAATAATCGATGTATTGGCTGATTAAATTTAAGCAACGACCTCTGTGTGACGCGTGACAATGAGAGAAATAGGCAACATCCGACCCCGGTGTGACGCGTGACTGTTTCTTGTATACAGTTCGCTACAGTACCTTGCCGACACCCCAATCTCGAGTAAATCAAGCCCAGTTAGAGAGATGAGAACCCTTTCTCCTGCTTGATTCCGAAACAAACGTATACTGGTTGCGGGAAACATGACATGTATGGGAAACAAGAGATGGCCATTGGCGTTAACAGGCGCCGCCGTAGTTTTATAAACCCTCCTACTTATAAGACTCTCGGAGGTGACAATCGCTCTCCCATCAAAACGCGCCTTTAACGGCAGTTGGACCTGTATCTTATCGCGAATGATTCCACCTACAAGCAGGACCAGCTCCCTCGGCGCTTGACACTGCTAGCGAAGGCCCATGTATTGCGATGTGTTTCTCTTGTGCACGGTAAAGATGCGTTCGGCTCACCATCATTGACCCTTTGACTGTATATGAGGTGGATACTAACTCTAGCACTTTGCCACCGAATTCGATAAGTTAAGTACTAGGTAAGTGTATGGCAGCAGGTGGCCTGAAACTGTTTAAATTCAATGCTTGAGCTCATAGTCCCCTTGTTTCACTCAACGCAATCGTTCCGCTAACTTACGCGTGCATCTTCCTTCACATCTCACAAATACTGTACGCTGTGCGCTGCTCCTGCCTCGCTGATGACCTTGTGAACCGGATCGCAGTCAGGTGTCCACCGGTCTATCCCTATTATCACCCATCCAAGTAAACATCTGCTTACCGTCCATACAAACCATGCTGAGTCCTAACAGATGCTGTGCCTGGTTTATTAACTGGCACGTTGTCAACGCACCAAATGGGGTGAGGCACGGCAGCCTCATGGACACCTCATGAACGCCCTGTGCACTGCTGTGTTTCATCAAAGGAAGGACTCATAGAGGTACTTTCGCAGCGCCGCGACCCTCATCCCAAATCTGAAAGGGTTGGATGGCGAAAAAAACGAATCGAGACACGCCGACTTTACACAAACCAATTATATATGGGAAACGGTGGGTGCAGTAATGACGAAGTTCGGCTCGACAATGTACCTGAACAACCCGCCCAATACAGAGTGTTACGGGTCTAAAATGAAATGGGTTGCGCGGTCAGTGATAATGATAACAGCCTGAATAGGTAAGGAAATACTCACAAGGATCCATGTCGGCAAACGACAAGAGATACAGATTGTATTTTAATTGCCGGTAGAGCGAGCCCTTGCGGTAGCTATAACTCCTTGCGGCTGCGAAAGAGCTCTCGCTTGTCAAATTTTCAAAAGCTGCCTCCGAGCAAGGCACGGGAGCTGAGCGCTGTGATATAGTTGCAGATGCTGCCATGGGAAGCGCATCCCGTACTCCCTTCCCTGGTTTGGCTCCTGATGAAGGGGTCGCCCCATGACCGCATAGTCGATCACTCCATTCTCCCTCGGCCATTTCAGTACCTTTGGTTCTAGATCCACGTATACTCAGTTGCTATCCACCACGTGTTGCTTGCAATAAGACTCTGTCTCTATACACCATGGACTCAAACTATCTTTGTGTATATCCGGAATCCAATGTAAATAACTATTGTTTGTCCTACCTAATGCTTATCGATCCAATTTGTCACCAAAGGATACCAGGTCCGCCCGGTAGGGCCATAGCGATGGCCAGGGCTAAGGCCTAAGGACCGATCGCTCGAGGTCCCAGAGAGCATGCAGAGGGGCGAGGCGCTCGAAACGAAACACAGGCAAACAGAGCGCCCATCTACGGAGGTAGGCGCCCTTGGGACGGCCATCCCTTTCAAAATCCCAGAATCAACCCAGCGAAACCAACCAGCAAGCAACAACTAGCGAAGCAGCTACTCTAATCCACCTCCAAATGTTTGCCCATTGCGACATTCCGGGGAACCCAGATATTGCTGGTGTAGGCGTCCGCATCGCCATCTACATCCAGAACCTCCTGTGCTTTCTTCCTGCCCTCTGGGCACTCTGGGACGGCGAAGTCACCCAGGAAGAGCTGGACTCTGCAGAGACGCAGACGACCACCAACCTCGTGCTTGCCTTTGCCATCCTCATCTCGTCAATCGTCCAAGCCTTGACTCTGGGATTGTCCAACTACCATGCCAACATCGTCCTCAGCATGAGCTGGATGAATAACACGAACGTTTTCATCTACTTCTTGCTCTATATCCATCACAAGAGGCACACTGTCGAACCAAATTGGGTGTCTTGGTATGCACATGTGAGGGGAAAGTTCGACTTTCTCCTCCCTCGTCGTGGTACGTCCGCATGAGCTTCTTGATGGCTCTTCCGTAGCTCAACTGGTGCTTTAGGGACTCAAAGCGCCGAGGCTAGTGGCTTGGACCAGACAAGCCACGCTGCTGGTACGCTCGCCGGTACTTGTGTCTCAGTCTTGGCTTTACTGACGTTCATCCAGACCCCGATGGGAGACAGAGCGCAAAGGTCCTTGTCAAACGATTCGTGCTCCTCCTCGGATCGCTTCACCTCACCCTCATGGCCGCGCTAGGCATCTGGCTATGGAGCAATTTGCTCTCTTTCGGAAATCGCGAATCAGTTCAGCCCAACGACTGTGCTGCGACATCAGCTTTTGTTGCCATCGTCGGTCAAGCTGTACCTATGGGTGCCAAGGCCCTCCGACTCTACTCGCTGGTCATCTATGCGGTCTTTATCATTCCGGGCTTCAACCTTGTCCTTCCAGTTGTCCTTTTCCTCTATTTAACCTTCTGGTGCCACCGCCGATCCCTTCCAGACGAGGACGGTGCCAGCTCCCATGAGAAGCAATGGGTGGCTCTTCCGGCCTTTATAGGGCTTGCCATTCTTCTTGTGATCAACGTCATCTTCATTGTCGACATCGAAGCCACGCTGCTCCGAAATAAAGAGCTTCAGGGTGAAGGTGAAGAGGGCGAATGGGGGTTCGGTCAAATATTGGCAATCCTGCTTGTACTTTTGCCACTACGGGACCTTGTTGAGACAATTCTGGCGCGCAGGATGAAGCAGTTTGAAAAAATGAGGCGGTTGGATATTGCTGCTGAACTCATGGAGGCACTTCGTTCCAAGGAATATGATGCTGTGTCTCGTGCAATTAAGAGAGGGGGTGACTTGAACAAGGCTTTGGATGCACAGAGTGAGTTCACGCTTGGCTTCATTGATGGGGGGTCGCTAATGGGTGAAATAGGGACAGACGAGACCGCAGCACGGTTGATGGGGATGGCAATCTCGGCGCGCGATCATGCCATTATTATGGCATTGGTACAGCGTTCCGCTACCAATGTGAACGCCGTAGATGAGGATGGATGTACGGCTCTCGAACTGATGTGCAGTTCAGATGAAGCTGGACCAGGACGTCAAGAAATGCTCCAGCTTCTTCTTCAACGATCCGATCTCGATACAAATGTCCTCAGCAGAGAGGGTTCAACACTCCTGATGCATGCATGTTCCCAAGGGGACGAGTCTACCGTCAGGCTCCTTCTCCAGCATCCTAATACCAAAGTCAATCAGGTTGCAGGGGGCCAGACAGCACTGCTTATAGCAGTAAAGACTGGTCGAGACGTTATCCTTCGACTTCTTCTCCGACATCCCGACATTAATGTGAATCAGATAACGTCTGGGGACACAACGCCTCTCATGGAGGCGTGCCAAAGGGGCCACGAAAAGGTTGTCAAGGAGCTTCTTGTGTCGCCGTCAATCATGGTCAATGTACAAAGCGCAGACGGGTCTACGGCCCTGATGCTAGCATTGTCAAACGGACGCGATGCCACTGCTGCACTTCTCCTCCAACACCCGGGTATAGACGTCGAGACAAAAGATCAGCGGGGCCACACTCTACTTATGGTGGCGTCTCGGAATGGCGCCGAACAATCGACCAAGCTCCTTCTCGAGAGGCATTCCCCCGACGTCAACGTGCGGGACGAAAATGGATACACCGCCCTGATGCTAGCGTTGTCAAACAAACGCGATGCTGTTGCTGCGCTCCTCCTCCAGCACCCAGACATTGATATCAATGGATTAGATGAGCGGGACCACACTCCATTCATCATGGCGTGTCGGTATGGCGCTGCACAATCGACAAAACTCTTTCTCGAGAGGCACTCCCCTGACGTCAACATGCGGGATAAAGAGGGATATACAGCTGTGATGCTAGCTTTGGTAGATGGACACGATGCTACTGCTGCAATTCTCCTCCAGCACCCGGATATAGACGTAGAGACCAAAGATCGCCACCGCCGCACTCCATTCATGATGGCGTGTTGGGATGGCGCTGAAGAATCGACTAAACTCTTTCTCGAGAGGCATTCCCCCGACATCAATTTGCGGGACAAAGATGGGTACACCGCCCTGATGCTAGCATTATCGAAAGGAGGTGATGCTGTTGCTGCGCTCCTCCTCCAGCAACCAGACATCGATATCAATGGATCGGATTGGCAGGGCCACACTCCATTCATGATAGCGTGTCAGAATGGCGCCAAACGATCTACCAAGCTCTTTCTCGAGAGACATTCCCCTGATGTCAACTTGCGGGACAGGTACGGAGACACCGCTCTTATATTAGCACTATCGGACGGACACGATGCTGTTGTTGCGGCTCTCCTCCTACACCCCGACATTGACATCAAGGTCAGGGACCACCGGGAAATGACTCCGCTTATGCTAGCATGCAAGAAAGGCATGGTGGAGTCGACCAAGCTCATCCTTGCAAAGGATTCCTTCGATATCAACGAGCAGGATGCCAAAGGATATACGGCCCTAATGCACGCAACCGAAAATGGTCACCAAGAACTTGTTGACCACCTCCTCTGTATCCCCGACATCGATCTTGACTTGAAACAACAGTTCGGGCTCACGGCTGGACAGCTGCGTGAGGGAATCCCGTACATGCCACCAATACCTTCTGAATCATACCCCACTGGCGTCGAGCTTCAACCTGCCCTTCCACATAACACTCGTACTCGGGATTCAACGACATCTTTGCCGAACACTGAAAGTTTGTATCATAGCCCTTCAAGTAGATCGGGCACAGGCTCCTCGTTCTCAGGGTAGACGATACTAATGGTTCTCTCAGGTATATATGAATTTGTTATAATCTACGTATGGGTCTTGTTTTGTCTAGATAGGGTCACTGTATAATAATAGAATATGAAAAGGGTGGGCCACTGAGGAAGCGAAGAATGCTATATTTGAGAGGCGCGAGGAGGGGGAATGAAGAAGTGGCGACGCTTGCGGATAGAAAATCAATGATAAGAAAAGAATTTTCGAAAGAGAACCGTTTCTGTCGTACAATGCACATGAATATTGCGTCTTTGTGTCCATGGCACGTTCTGCTCTTGACACCACTGTCGTTGATTGTCTTAATCGGCGCACATTGTAGGTTGCGCAACTTTGCCCTTGACACCAACGTTCCTGTTCAAGTTGACACAAATGCAAGCACAAGGGAATGCATTGACAAGCCTTCCTCAGACGATCTCTCGTGTCCAATCCACCTCCATGATTCCCGAATACTGAACCCCAAGGTCAACACCCCGATGTCCAGCATCTCCAGGCAAATCTCCTCAATCGAGCGCTTTTCCCGCGCCCTCCCGCCTTGTCGCAAGTCAGCTTCCCGCGCATAAAGCTTAGTCATAGCCGAACTCGTCCACGAACACGGCGCTCAATCAGTCTTGACCAGAACCAACCATGGACGTCGACATCGATCCCGTTTCTACGCCCTTGGACTCTGGTACCGCTATGGACATTGTTAAAGGAGGAGCAGATGCAGGCGTTACACGTGACAAGGTCTGTTTATTCTCGAGTTCTAAGCTATTGAACGAAAAACCGACTGACTTTCACGATCGACAGACGACCCCATTCCTCATCCGCGCGTTCGTCAAAGTGGGCGGATTTCATCGGTTGAACGTATTCGAAGATGGAGCGTTGCCTACGGCGGACGAACATCAGGTGTTTACTTGGTATGTCTCTTCTCTTCCTGCCTCCGTTTCCTGGCACCGAATCGAATATTGAATACTAACAAATACTGAACAGGAAGGACGCCACCCTCCGCGAACTCCTTACGACCCTCCGAGACACCTCCTCTCCTGCCTCTCTCGCTTTCGCAGAGCTGAAACATCCTCTTGCGAGGTTCTCGTTTAAGGCGCTCTACGCAGATTCATCGCCGAATTCCTCTGGTGCGTACTCCTCTTCCCTTATATCCTTCTTGTCACTAGATACAGGGGAACTTACACGACTGGTATTGACAGGCCACAAATCCTCGCGCTCAACCTTCAAATACACGACAAAAGAACTGGGAATGGTCTATTCGCGTGACATCCTCGGCGAACCAGGCTCGTTCTCCTTATCCACCGGTGCAACCACCGCCCCTCGTCTCCTTCAAGACGAAGAACAACAAGCCTTGCCTTCTCAAACCCTGGATGCCGACGATACAACCAATGGAGCAGACGACAAGGCAGGCAGGGACCACGACAAAACACTCGAAGACCTCCGTTTCGTACCAGGCGACTACATGCTCATCAGCATCATCCTCCCCAAATCCGCCTTGGCCACACCTGCCACCGCTGCAGGCGGAGCCTCTGTCACCGAACTCAACATTAAAGGCGCCAACGCCACCCAAGCTGGAGGAGCGGGTAGTGTGGGGTGGAAGAACGCTATGCGGGACGTTGGGCGAGAACGTGATAGGGATAGGGACAGGGATAGTTTCGGGAGGGATCGAGATGGAAAAGACAAGGAAACAGGCAGAGGCGCCAACTCTTCCAACTGGAGAGGCGGCTCAGACCCTCTCACATTCGTCAGTGGACGAGGTGGACGTGGGCGTGGTGCCCGTGGTGGACGAGGTGGAGGTGATTTCGCAGGACGTGATAGGGACTTTGCGGGTCGTGATACAGGTCGCGATGGTGGTCGGAACAGAGATTTCGCTGGCCGTGATCGTGACTTTGCAGGCCGCGATAGAGATAGGGAGACGGACAGACGTCCCCCACCTCCTCGCAGACCAGGAGCCAGATCCATCTCCCGCTCCCGTTCTCGTTCACCCATCCCTCGTCGTTCCCCAGTCTCTAGACGTGGTGGCCGTGACTCTCCTCCGGTCTCGCGTCGTGGAGGACGAGCCGATTCCCCGCCCAGACGAGGTGGACGAGATGCTTCACCTCCAATTCGACGAGGCACAAGGGGTGATACACCGCCTAGACGTGGAGGAAGGGGTGATTCTCCGCCTCGGCGAGGTGGGAGAGATGATTCGCCTAGGAGGTCCAGGAGTCCTCTTCCGAGACGAGGAGGAAGGGCGAGGAGTAATCGGAGTTTGAGTCGAAGCAGGAGTAGGAGCCGGAGTGTTGGGAGGCGGAGGAGGTACGATTAGATCACAAGGCGGTCGGTAGCTGGGTTTGACTGAGAAGTTGAGGTACGGTGTATTGGGAAGGAGACACAAGAGGGGAGAAGAGGATCGATTGAAACACATAGAGAAGGTGTACCTATTGAATGAGTATCTTGTACGAAATTTGAAACGACCGTTAGGGGAGGTCAACGTTGACGTACGGTTCACTCGTTTTCGACGTGAGCGCTTCAGAATTTTGAGCAAATCAAACTGTTTTCAATTTTGCAATTGACTGCTTCGCGCTTTGTTGCGTTGATTAGCTACTATTGATGTCAATTCTCTTCACCCGGAGGGTCTCCTGCTCCCTGTTGGATGTGTCATACGACACAGAACGAAAAATAATCACAAGGCAGCTTCTCGATACTAATGCCTGAACTGCCTTGCTAGACTTGAATCCTGTTGATAAATACCTTCAGACCAGATTTCATCCCCTTTATGGTAGTCCCTCCATACAACATCCTTCAGCGCTGCTGGATGCATTCGGAGATCTACCTGTTGCCTCTAATATAAACCAGTCTGAAGACATCTAAAGGCCAACAAATTACATGTCTTACGGGGGCGGTACATATATTTCTCTGTAAAAAAGCATGTTGAACGTGTTTTGGTAATCTACCGGCAAATACTAACTCTAGATTTTGACAGGAAGTAACCTGGTCTTCTCCTCGACCTACTGCTAATAACCCCATGAACCCCATGATAGATGTGACCACTGTTCTTCAAGCCTCAAGGGCAGATTTGACATCAGGCCCCCATGTGATTGAGTCTGGGAGGCCCATCCTTGACAAAGCCAATCGTGGGGTACGCCCACAGAAATCAGATACATCAATGTCAATCCCTGGGGTGTCAAAGAGACGCCAGGCAACCTCTAGCTGGCCTCTTCTAGCCGCATGTATAGCGCAATGTAAAGCTGTTTCGCCCCACTTGTTGCGCTTGTGGATGTCTATTCGGGGCTCGAGGAGGAGGGATTTGACCACATCTACCGCTCCCTTCTCTGCTGCAATCATGAGCGCTGTGTTTCCGTCGATATCCTGCAGATTCACGTCGATCCCGTCGAGCTTGAGCAGTAGCTCTGCCATAGCACTGTCGTTGCGCCATGCTGCAAGGGACAAAGCAGATCTCCCCGCTCTAGTACGCTCGTTGACCTCGTGGATCGATGAGAGGAAGCAAGGCCGGTAGATGGTAGAATGTGATGAGATGGATTGGCGCCGTCACGTAGTCGCCCATTTCATCCATTTCTCTCAGTTCTGACACCAGAAAAGCCTCACACATTGCAAGGAAGCGGAGTATTGAAGCGACAGGCCGCGCGTTGAGCTGAGCAGGACACTGAATTGACTCTGCAGCATGGAGGTACCACGACTCATAGGCGTAGCTCTGGAGGGGAGGCTTCGAGGGCTGGGACAGTCCCTGCCACTGGCACCCACTCGGGACACCGCAGAAGATAAGCCTTTCCACACATAATTCGGTAAGGAGACAGTGTGGTGGCGTCTGCCACCGTTCGAAAACACGTTTCACTGCATCGAGTGCAGTGTAGTCTATGGCTATGGTGAGCAATGGGCATTCAATGAAAGAGGAGAGGACTGACGAACAAGTCGGGCGGTGTGAATATGAGGATCGATTTTCCCGCTTGTCCAAAGCCATTCAATGAGAACTTTGTCAATTTTCTCGAAGACAATGAGGCCACAGCAAACGGAAACCATCAACGATTCTGGGACGAGGTTTTCTGGAGTTGCCCAGTCGACCTTTGGATTGCTCGCAACTGCATACCGCATTTCTTCGACAGTGAGAGGGCGATATGCATACGCAACCCAAAGGAGAACGCGCTTAGCAAGAGCCGCGTGCTCTTCGGGTTGCATTTCAATCCGTTTGAAGGCCTCGTCGTAGAGCACATCCAGCTTGGCAGGAAGCTTGTCCAACTTCTCCATGACGTGTCGCGAGCTCGTGCAATGCCTGACGGATTCCACCATTAGCGATGCATGGAGGAACCTATCTGTCTGTGAGTAGAGTGAAGCCACTAACTGCAAGTGTTCACATACATTCCACAAGAAGACTTGCAGATCTTCTTGATGACCATTCCCCTCTGTTCGTCCGACGCAAGGACCTTTTTCAGGTCTGGGCTGCGGCTGATGTGCCGAGAAACCAAGAGTTCGATATCTTCTCCCTTTGCGGCGATGTCAAAGAATCCCACGTTTGGCAGGATGTTGTCCAGCCTGGCGAGTGGGCGAGAGGTAATGAAGACGTTGGCACGGACCGATTTGAGAGCATCCAGCAGGTCGAATTGCTCATCGTAGAGCGCCTCGTCCAGACCATCGATGAAAAGAAACGCGATTCGAAAGCGACTGTAGATATCGCGGATGACATTGATGAGTTCAGATTGAGTCGGTTTTGTCTTTTCGAGGTCGTGTTTCGCATATATGGGCTCGACCACGGACAGGAGATGAGGGTATCGCTCGAGGACTTGCCTCACCAGTGCTGCTAGGATATCCCTAACCTCCATGGGCTCCGTGTACCGGCAGTATACAAATGTAACGCAGATGTCAGGCGACGCCTTTGCAAGATCTTGCAAGTGTTCAATCGCGACAGATCTGGTCCGTCATCAGAGCCAACTCCTTCTCGATACAACGGAGGTACTCACGCAAGAACGGTCTTCCCTGCACCAGCTGCACTGCATGTCAGTAACGGATGGATAGTGAAAGCTAGCAGAACCTACGCATTCCTGTTCCCCAGAGTATGGCATACTGGGTTGCCAACCACGTCTGGAACATACTACTTTGGAGAAGCCACTTGATGGTGCCAGGTGTCCATTTTCCAAGGTTCTCTTGCTGGATAGACCGAAAGTTCACGAGGGACAAGAAGTCCAGGACCTTTCGCAAGTGTTCCGAGGCTGCAGCACCATCAGAAACCACATCTGCGTGACCTCAATTATACTCACGATCCTGCTGATTATTCTGAATAAATGTCCCACCGGATATCGGTGCAGCAAAATTCTGAGTGCCTTGAGCGTTTTGATGAAAGGTTGGACCAGAAGGTTGGATGGGCGGCGCTTCCGCTAGCGATGCTCATGAGATTACATGACGGTACTATATGGCAGCTGTGGGCCCTTACTAGCAAGCACTTGTTGAACCACTGTATCGTCCCATCGTGCCTGCAAAAGTCGCCATTAGAACCTTTTCGAGAGGGAAAGAGGATTGCACATACCCACGTTGAGAACGTGGCGCCCATGTTGGTGAGTTCAAAGGATGGGGACGTACCCCAGCAAAGTCGAGAAGGGGGTTGGAGGTGAAGGAGTGCAATGGGCGTTTATTGATAACTGATCGATGGTTATCGCCTGCTCCCACGACTTTGCGCTTTTCATCGGCAGACAGCACGGAAAGGTTATTGGCTTTCGAATTTGACTCTAATGGCTACCAATGATACCCTTCAACGAGACTTCTAGCGCAAATCCCAGTTTAAAAGGAAGAAGGGAAAACGACCCACTGGTCTCATTGGTCTGCGATTCCGGGCATCATTCACAGCGCCTTTCCGAGTCCCGCGCCGTCCCGCCGAGTCCCTACTTGTGTCGGAGATTTCAAAATAGATAATAATCGTTTCTTGATTATCGGTCATGTTTGTGCATAATCTCGAAACAAATACGATGATCATGATGGGCACATGTTATCATGACGCATCGTCCATGATTATGCGTCATCTTCCATGATCATGATCAGCGCCCTATCGCCCTGACACCGAGTGAACGCGTTTTCCCCTCAACGTCCATCTTCTGTCCCCAGCACACCCCGCTTCTGTGTCACAGCACCATCTTCGAGCGCCTCCACGAGATGTCAACCCAGCGCGGAAAGCGGAAGGCTGGGTCCCCAACTCGTTCTAAACCTGAAGACGAACCTTGTTCTTGGTGCGGAATCAGGTTCGATCCGCGCGGTTTTGACTGTGCATGAACGAGAATGCGTAGAGAATACTTCAACGCAGACATCGACTAATAGAGCACCGCTTGGACATGGTGCTACCGATGGTGCGTTTCCTCGACCCCATGGTGACACTAATTCTAATATGACTTAACATCAGGGGATTGGGGGTGGGGCTGATTCCCCGAGATGTAAGTGGTCGATACTCGTATTAATTCCACCTTATATCAATGGGGGTGCCATGCTTGGTCATGTCATTGCCATATCCTGGCAAAACCCTGGAAAACTTGTTTGAGGGATCTGTCAGGTGGTACTTGAAAGTGCCTGACGATGGTGCATAAACCTGTGCGCACTTTGCTCAACCCACTACAAGTCCGCATCACCCTGACAGTGGCCCGGTGGTGATGTTGTCAAGATTGGTCTGGATGCCCCAAGTCTTTCCTTGCACACCGAACCGAGAGTGTTTGGGCGTGCTTAACCGGGATGCACAACTCCGGCCGTGCACTTACTAACCCCGACACACCCGTAATTCTGATCGCGCACTTGTCAACGCTTGTCAAACTACCAGGGAGGTTGCATGTGGGATGAGTGGTCAACCGCGGATAGAAGTTATCAGAGACGTCACTGACCTGGCGGATTGGTGAGCATCAGACTCTGGCAGCTAAGTCTCAGATCTCGCCCTTGGACAAGTCGTCAGTAAACCAAGGTTTTATCGCACCGGATTACGATGAGGCAAAATCCCGTCGTAACACGCGTCTGATGAGCGGCGATTTCGAGCAGCTACACACCGGTAATTCTGGTCGGATCCCAAAACCATTGGATATGGCATATCAAAAACCCATTTTATTGAAAGCTATCATTACATGGAGACAGGGTAGCAAACTACGGGGGATCCCCAAGTCAGACATGGCAGACACCAACCCAGTGACTCGTCGGGGAATCTGGGGGTATTGGGAAAGGAAGGTAAGAAGGTGCACAATGTAGAACTGTTGAATTACGAACCGTAGTTTGTGATGGCGTCCCTTGCTCATGGGTTCCGTCAATCTGCACACCAGCTGTCGGTGGCTGGTTCGAAGTGTGGGGAGGGCAGAGACAAGTTCACACACCTTGGGCAGCGCCCCGCAAGGCGCGTAGGCTCCAGGCGCGTTACAGGGGCGCTAAGCGATGGGCGTTCGTTGGGCAAGAGAGCGGATGGGTTAGCTATAAGATTTCGTCAGCGCTCGAAGGGCCGGGAAGATGGAACAGAACAGAAACTGACCTGAAGTCAGCTCACGGTGTCCGTGTTTGACACTGCCGGTAACTCAAAGCATTAGAATAGGTCTTTGACGGTCAAGATACTCACTGTCCAATACCACAGCGGGTCTCAAAGGTTCAACGGCAGGAGGAGGAAGGAAAGGAGGTTGTCGGATGATGAAGGTACGAGACTACAAGGCAGAGATAAGCTGTCAAGGGGTAAAGAGAGAGATAGCTGAAGACTGTACCTGGAGCATACGTCCTTGCGAACAAAGCAGCTTCGGGTACTCGCAGCCGTGTTCGCCAAGAGATCCACGCAACCCTTCGTATCGCCAATCTGTAATAGTGTAGCGAACACGAGGTTGTTTTAGGCCTTCTCCTCTGCAAAGCGTTTTCCAGGTCAAGCCTCAGCGTACTCTCTACAAAGTGGAAGACAATGCAAGATGGGCGAGTTTGGCCAACCATCCGTATCTCCCGTGGCCAAGGGCAGTAGCAGCAGACTGCTAAGACTACCAGCAGCCTCGCATGACTCTCGCACAAGATCAAAGCGCTGTTAGCTCAGCACGCGATCGGGACCTGCAAGATGATGGTCAGTTCTTTTCCAATGCATTTTCAGTCGTCAGGGAGGCACAGACCTAGGAACTTCCAATTGAAGGCAGCCTCAGCTGCAGGGGCACCACGCGCTGTGTCCGGAGTTAATCCGGGTCGCCCAATGACAGGGGCCGAGTCAAACCCTCTTTCCGATCTAGGTGATCCATGTCAGAGCCGCTTCGAAGGATGAATGCAATGTTGAATGACATACCTCACCTGTCGCAGCCTTGTTTTGCCTCACTCTTGAGCAGACTGTCAGTGGAACGAAAGAGAGGCTGCAGTAGAAACTTGCAGGTCCTTCTGCGCCAAGTAGACGCGATTTGTGAGAGGGAAGGTAGCGAAGGGGTCTAGAATTAGGGTCGGAAACGGTATTGCACGCAGAGACGAAGAGGAACTTACGAACCAAATGGGAAGACTCAGAGTCGATGAAGTAGCACAACCAACGGTTGAAATTGGTGTAGATGAAGCATTCGCCCGCCCATTTGCCCATCTTCACACTCTTCAATGAATCAGCCTTTATGAAAGGTCAAGAGAGATACATCGTCATGATTCTCAGCAACGATATCGCACCTTCGTCGGAGAAAAGGCGCTAGACTCGATTTAAGCAGTATACGCATGCTAGAAGAATCGTCCGTGACAAGCGTGCCAGTTCCAGACCAGTACACCTGTTGATTCTCATCAGTCTCGAAAGTCCAGACGAAGAGGAATGGACTAACCACTTTGACATCGACATCGATGCGTCGCACAAGCTTTTGGTCTCCCAGTCCCATATATCGCAAAGCCGTTTCCTCGTCCAACCAAAGGCACACCAGCATAGACCTAGCCAAGCGCAAAGCTACCAGGGCCCAGCATCCTTCCATAATCGTACCTGAGTCCCAAGCCTTCTCCCTGAAGCTCATGTACAGCTTAAACTAAGCTTCTTTTGGCGGTATGGAGTACCTCTGTCATGGTAATACTTGGTGGGCGTATTCCTGACGCCATCCGCTTGCAGTGAGTGGCGTCGCCTGAAAAGACCTCTTAGATCTCTCTAATGACGAACTTTCGAAAGAGGATGCCGAGAAAAGGGCCCCTCCAGTCACGGTTTAAGAAGCACCAAGGTTGAAGACATCAGTTCTGGCTGGCTAGGAGGCAGGTAGAGAAGAAGAAGCCATGGAGGTTGAGAATAAACTTTGCCCGCCATCCTCGTCAAACCAGTCACGTGATTGCGCCAAGAAATCAACAATACCGCCTAAAGCAGCAGCCGAGCGCCGTCACGGTCACGCTGCCTTTGGGCTTCAAACCACGCAGCAATTACAGGAAGGAGGGGCAAATGTCATGTGCAGTCAGACATATTTTACTGTCCCGTTTCTCTGCTGCGAGGTTGGGCTGGAAGATGAAAAAACTTGAAGAAAGCTGGGAGTGACAAGCATCGCGACGTTTCGAGTAATACCCGTCCAAAATGACTGGATATCGGCTGAGTCAGTCCAATCTTGACGCTTGAAGCGTCGGGCCTGGGATGAATATCATAGCGGGAATATAATTAACGCCCCTTGTCAAGGGTCATTCAATATTTATTCGAATCCTATAAACATGTTGTCGATATGATGGCATTTTCGCGAAACTGACAATTCATCGTGTCAGGGATGACCCCAGAGGGTATGGGGAAGCCTCGAGGTGTATAGACGAGAACGACACAAAGGATTTAGGTACAGGAAAGGCGGGTATATGTCCGTATGTAGGTGGCTAAATGTGAACAGGCCCAGTGGCTCGTCCCGAGTCGGGACTGAGGAGGTGTGGTGACGCAACTCCTAACACATCGTATCAGGGTTATATCAGTTCGTGATCTCACGGTCGCGCATAACCCTATCTCTTGTTTTCCAGGATTTAGCGATGAAGTTATGCAGTCGAATTGGGATACATCAAACGTAAGAGTCTACGTGCTATTCACAGAGCGGTACAGCACAGCCAATGGCAAGAGCGCCATGCCCATCCTCCCGCAACCATTGACAGCGTGATCCATTGGGACCCGGATACTCGCAAGCGGAAGTCGTCGTTGGGGGGCATCGCCTGGTGTTGAAAGAAGGACTGGCCTGATCCACTGCTGAGTGGTGTCGTTCGATTCGCGGTGTTGTTCGTTAGGCTGTGGCCATGGGATGAAAAACGGCCTAGAAATCTGGGATAGTTGATGAGCAGATGTGGAAGTCGTTCGGCGTTGACGTACTGGTTTACATAGTAGTGGATCTCGCTCTCCCCATCGGCTGTGTAGCCGCGAACGAGGTGGCATGAGCATCGAACAGTAGAAGGGTCAACGCAGGCAAACTGTTCTCCGGGGCGAAAACAATGGTCAGGTACAACAAATTTCTCCAGCACGGATGGCTTGTGCGCTTGCGTAGTGGTGGTGTTCAGCCGTTCCACGACAAGAAAGTCAAACGGGTGGAATTTGCTACCATTAGGAGAATTAGCAATTTCCAATGCAACGTCTGCGCGGCCAATGTCACGGGTTCTGAAGGGGACATAGACATCAGCCGTATGGTCCCAAGAGGCAACCTGCCAGACAGGATCAACATCATGGGGGCATTGAAAAGCGAGGTTTTCGTGACTGGTAATAGAATCGTTCCGGAAAATCATCCTTGCAGTTGGTTGATTTGAGTAATGTCCTGCATAAGCACCCGCGTCTGCTTGGATTCCGCGAAGGGTTGCGAGTAGATCAGATTCTTGGTAGGCTGCATCTTGCTCCATCTCAATCACCAGGCCTTGAACCATGCGGGGGAAGAGATGTTGCTGAAGAGTTACTCCGCGAGCCTAGTGGTTATAGAAATTAGCTCGGGAGGATACATGATTGAGCCAGGACTTACGGCGAACATTGGCATCGTTATCGAATGCTCAAACGCATCAAGGCTAACTCGTATAGCCCTGCTGGGAGTAGGATCGATGGCGTAGCGGATCGGGGGATGACCGTTCAAGGATTGCGAATGCGCTGGGTCGGCAGCATTGACATTCACGCCGAGAGAGACGCCCCGATGGTACATGTCGCACTCTGAGAGGTGGAGGGATAACAGGTGGGAGACTCGGTTGAGAACCTCCCAATGCTAGTCGTGGGCCAATGCAAACGAACTCCGAGGAGCTTTCGTCGACGGCTGAGACTGGGTGGAAAGGAATAGACCGTAAGCGAAGGTGTACTGTTATACAAATACCAACCGGCAAGCTCGGAAACCCCAGAGAAGTGCAGGGAAAGAAAGGGTCCTTCAACCCCAAAATAATGTCACAATAGATCTTGTAAAAGTGCTTGGGGCCCAGATGGATATGATGGGGATACCCGTTTGACGTAGGGTAGGTCTGATAGCATAAATCTATGAGATAGTGAACAGTTGTGTCTGGACAAAGAGAGCGGTATCAATACGAGAGGGATACAAACTGCTTTATCATAATGTCATGCAGGTTGCCATATCCGCCGGGGAACTCTAGGACGTGAGCTTCGCCTCGGAGCTGGTCCCGGTTCTGGCTCTTCCTGCACGACGAGCACCTCTTCCTGCATGGCGAGTGGCTCCTGCGAGGCTGTGACCTCCGATTGCTCCCCACGAAGGCACGTGGGGTTTGAGAGATCCCGCGCGGTACCTGAGGCATGCTGCCCGTCCAGTTGAGCCTGTCGAGTGTCATCCGCGTCTGATTCGATCGCAGAACCTGAATCGGAATCGGACTCAACGTCTAACACGTTGCCTTCTTTATCTGACAGGTGCAATTCCGGGTCGTCAGAGTCTGTATCACTATTGCCTTCAGCTTCACTCTCTTCGTTGGATGCGGCATTGCTGGTGAGTCCCATCGCAGCACTTGCTGTTACTGGTTGCGTTTGAGGGGAGCTCGGACTCGAATGAGCCGAGCGTTCAGCATTGGATGCGGACCGCATAACACTGGAGGACGTAGGGGCATCAGGGTGGGAGTACGAATGGCCAACCCCTAAGCCCCAATGGTACCTCATCAGCATGTCACGGTCGACAAATCTAGGTTTAATAGGAATTAGTCAAACAGGGCAAATCTGAGAAACTGGGAGGAGCGCAGCATACCGATTCACGAAATACTCGTTCCAGTCCCTATCTTCTTCTGCCAAACGTGAAAGGAAGCAGCAGGTTGTTGCTCCACGAAGCGGCTGACAGGTAAGATGAGCACAACGCATAGGGGGTTTTGTGGTTGCGGCGCCATTCTCTAGCTCCTCTCCAGGCGGGTCAGATTCGCCATCGCTGTCGACGTCGGAGCCATATGGAGTGACTTCCACCCGTTCATCGTCAGAATGCTTCCTACCCGATAGGAACCTCGGGATGATATGGGTGGCACGCAGGACATCTGCAGGGTTGAGAAAATCGATACTGTCAAATGCCGATGACACTGTAGGAAAGGAAAGGCGTTGGAGCGAAAGAGGGCCTGCAGGGGTCCGAGAGCTGTCGTACCAGCGTACCCAGAGGAAGTCAAAGCGACGTATCTTCATATCAGTAGCGCCAGGGCCATTGTAGGCGACATTGACGTGGTAAATGCCAAGAACCCGAGCATAGACGAAGCGATTAGAGCCAGTGCGTCCTGCTTTCTGAAGGCACATAACGTTGCAACGGGAGGTTTGGGGGTTTACAATGTCCTGCTCCCTGAGCAGATCGTAAGACGTGTAGTTCACGTGGAACGTGTCATGGCGGTATATCCGGTCGGCCTGACAGAGGACCCGTTGGTGGTTGGAATGGTGGAGCGGCAGTTCATTTTCTTCGAGTGATGCTGCAAGGCTACGAAGAGCGTTGACTGCTGGTGATTGACTTTCTGTCTGTTCCATTGGATCGTTGGCCAACTGTTCTGCTAGAAGGGTGTCAATGACTCGGGGAAAGAGATGACGTCGTAATTTGGCCATGAAGTTCTGGAGCTCCATCAGTTGTCGACCGCAACATGAAAGTACTTAAACATGCCTTTGTTGCGGAATCTGAAAGATTAGATTGGAGGAAAGGAGCAAGATCCACCGGGTTGCTCTGTGAGACACCGATGAAGTATTCGGCTAGGAGGTCTGGGCCACCACCAGTTTCTGGACTAGATGGCGGAGACATGCGCTTCCGCATAAGTCGCATTGCACCCTGTCTTGTTTGGATTCGAGATATCTGGTATGCCACGTTCTTCTTGTTGGTGCGTCCATACGCCCCCTTAGGGAGCTTGTGATTAACCTCTGTCTGATCTAAACATCAGCACCGTAAGGTCGAAGGGCGTGGTTGCCTACGTACAAGACGGCTTGAGTAAGAGTCGGTTGTTCCAAAGAGCTTGATCGTCGGAACGACATGCCCTACAGCATGAAACTTTGGGACATTCAAATTGAGTGACTTCTCGTGACGGCCGTTATCTACAAACAGATCAGTATGTTTCCGGGAGAGAGGTTGCAAGTAGCTTACGCCCTGATTCAGCAGCTCCACCTGGACCTTCGTGCTGACCAGAGCTAGAAATTGGAGGATCAGTTTCTTCTGCCTCGTTTCCCTTCTTGGATGTTGCTCGTGCCCTTGCCCCCGTCTTCCCTTTGACACCTTTCTTGGCCTGCTTCGACTGTCTTCGCTTACGAGCTTCGTATTCGCGACGGAGCTCCTTTGTCGGAATCTCTTTGCATGTCAGATCTACAAACTCCCGCAGGTGCTGCCCCAGCTGTGTCGTGATATCGTCAAGAATTGCGATGCTATGATCTGTGTGCAGCCGAAGCTTTACAAGTCCGTGCCACTCAGCGAAGACGAACAGGAGCTCCATAAGGGTTTGTTGTGGGGTTCAGGCAGGAGACCTTCGAAAACAGCTATCGAACACTGGCCAGAACCGATTGGAGGTCAGCAAAGGGCCTCGGGATAGCAACCCAGGGGAGACTTACCTGTAATAGATCCTCATAATCGCGGGCAGCCAGCTGTTTCATCTCAGAGACGTTGTTCCGGAACCTCCGAATGGTATCTCGCCCAAAGGTGGGCATCGATCGATACCTAAGTATCCCATGTCAGCATAGTGGAACACGGCAGCTTCGAGGCAGAGGGTAGAAGCAGTGCTTACCTCAAGTCCACTGTGTCCAATGTGCTTTTGTCGCATGATTCTAGCAGGCGTATGATTTGGAGGAACAGTGATTTCCAGGTGCCCAGTTCAATTTCGTGCAGCACATCAGAGACAATCATGTCGAAATAATTGACTCCTCTGGAAGATAGTCGCTCAGAGAATGCATTCTAGGCAGGAGTTATGAGATGAATCGAGGTACAAAGGGTGGAAATCTACCTTGGTTGGGACAAGCGATTGGGGGCGTAGCACGGTTTCAACTGGCTTGCAGTTTACAGAGCGATTCTTTTTGTAGATGAGGCTTCGAGCTACGTCTATCTTGGACTGCCGAGCGTCATCATCGTAGCGTTTTAGTGAATCCCTTTTTGTGCGGTCTGTGTCCGCGCCAAATAGATGCACTTCGTCAAGAGGGACCATGCAGATCGGGCATGGGCAAGCCCCGATGTTCCTGACACTTGCGATGATAATCCTATCCGCATTAGTAAGCGAGTGAAAGACCAGACAATATATATCCACATACTTTTCAGGATAATCCGCAGAATATGTGAAGATTCTGGGGAAGAAACGGCGCTCCACACCGTCTGGGCATTTCACAACAAAACCGTGGTCATAGGCCTCCATAAACTCATCGTCAAGGATGGTTCGCCACTGTTCGTGGAACAGCTCTCGTTGACAATGTGTAAGAACTGGTGGGGGGGGGGCGAGCGCGACCGGAGTGTGCAATGTAAAAGTCTTTAAATTCATCAGGGAGCTAATCAAAAGAGCCGCGTGAGATCGAGTTGGTGAAGGAAAGGAAGAAAGGGGTACTTTTGAGAGATAGGCAAGGTGTTCAACAAGACGCAGGCCGAGTTTGGCCCTATCGTACTTTGAGTCATTTGCATATGACATATACAGCGGCCAAAGCTTCGCCGTACCGAACTGTGCCAGCACAGTCTCGTCGGATCCAAACATTAGACCCACAATGTACCGAGGAAGGTCGCAACCTGGTTCGGCGGGTGATGTCTGAGGAGACTGTGAGTAACTGTAAGTTCTGAAAAGGTCAGAGAACATACCTGGAGGTCCCGAAACGCTTGCAGAAATGCAGGTGAAGTATACAGTTCGCCCTGGACGCCGACGTCTGCCTTGCCGATGCCAGGGAGCCACCGAAGCTCATGCGGGAGGAGGTGGAAGTTGTCGTTGCGGTTCAAATTCATCAACTTTTCTCTGATCATCGGAACGATTGCACGATGCCGAAACTGAACCTCGTATGGATAAGGACCGGGAGCAGCACAACCGGTATTGAAGGGAACACTGATGGTGACAGTGGAAGTCCTCCATCCTGACTCTTCCACCCATTCATCGTCTAAATCATCGTCTCCCATCGGCTCCGCCAAAATATTGTCGATTTTGGTCCAATTTACCCCGCGAACATCCTCTGGTCGCCAGCTCGGACTCGCAATAATCTCGATTAGCTTGGCAAAGTCTGCCCTGCCCTTCCCATTCCCATCGCTTGCCCGCCATTCACCAAGAAGGAATGCATTCTGATTCGGAAAAGGATAGAAACTGCCTTGGTGCGGGAAATCTTCGACATCTTGCTCAAGAGGCTGCTCAGTGTGGGAGGAGGTTTTGGGATCATACGGATTTTCCTCTGGTGCCTGGTACCGTCTATACAGCCCGAACTTGTCGGGCAGAGTGGTCTTGACAACATTGTAGAACGCGTTCTGTGCGGATATTGGACTGTCTAAAGCAGGAGGCGAAGATGGTGCAGAGAGCCCTGGGGTGTCGATGGGATCAGGTTCCTGATCGAGCACGAGGAGAGACGAGTCTATAAAGTCACGATATCGTGCAGGTTGAGAGCGAATGGTCTTGTTACGCTGCCCTCTCCCTTCTTCAGCAGGTGCGCTCAGCGCAGAATCGTTGTTTGGAGGAGACTAGTAAGTGGGCATTCCAATGAGCTGGATGAGTTTGTGATATAGTGCAAGGAACAGTACCTGGATGTCTTCCTCCCCGGAACTGTAGCCGTTGGGTCGACTCGTGCTAGCTTCACAACTCCTGTCAGCTACGGCAGGACGCTAATAGCAAAGGAGAGCTATTAGCCTATGTCGGCGAGCTGTCAATTCACGAAACGAACCTTTGCGCTTCCACTCCCAGCAGGTTGATATGTATCGACCTCCAGGTCGGCATCCGACCCGTACCCTCTTTCGAGGAGGCATGTCGGTATCACTACCCAGGTGAGGTCGCTTCATAGTGCTGGTTGGTTTCGCCTGGCGGAGCCTCTTGCTCAACCCGCTTTTGACCACAGAGCAGGATGACTTCATGTGTCTAGTCAAAGCGCCTGGCATACTGAAGGTTTTCTTGCAGAATCGACACCGGTTTTGATTCCGAAGGGGGAGCTGATGCTGTCGAAACACCGAGTCTTCGTCGACGTCTTCATCTTGCTCTTCCATAACGCTAGAGGAGTCCGAGCAGGCTCAAAGGGCGATAGTATCAAAATCAAACGCGACAGTAGCGGGACGCGTGCCGGCACGTCCACGTGAGAATTCGAGAAGGCGGACCTGTCACGTGAAGCCCTCGGCCTTGACTCAATTAGGCAGGTGCTCGGGTGGTAGCTTGTGCTACGCGCTTGACGAAACCGACAGGTGAACAGTTCTCGGGCTTGTAATTATGGCCACTCCGGGATGCAACCAATTATGATCATTGGGTTTAGATTTAGGAGTGTAGTTCAATACGAGTGCAGAGGGGACCCAGTTCAACCGCCATGTGGGTGCAGAAGCACCCTGATGATGCGAGCGCTTGCTACACATCGCCGATCAACTGAGCTGAAGCTGGCGAACCGTCTCCTGTGGGAAGCTCGTTCATAGCCGTGCGACATCACACCTCTATTTTTAACTGTGAGAGTGTGTATTCGCACACCACCTCTAACAGTGCGCTCAAGACTTGTCTTGTCTTACCACCTTGCATTCAGATGCGAATCGGAATAGCCGACAGGGCGCTCTATAAAGGACATGGTACTCTGAGCTTTTTGCATATCGCTACCCCTCATGGGAACTCATTCACCTAGTAACAGCAAGCACACCGATGTCCGACGCGGCAAACGCCCCCACCGCCGCCCAAAGAGGTTTTTGGAGTCACCCAGTAACCCATTCTGGTTCCCATCCTCTTGGTGACAAGACAGGCAGAGCTTCTACTTCAAGCGCAAGGTCTACCAGTGCCGGCTTGTTCTCAACCCCCACCAACAGTGGTACGTCTGGCGTTCAACCCAACTCACCAGTGCACACTTGATAACAGCCGATTTGTTCAGATGCCCAAGCCAACACATTGAACGCTTTGCCTACCAAAGTCAAACTGGAGGAGGTGACCCCGACTGGAAGCCTGTTCTCGATGCCAGCCGAACCTGCTTACGTCGTATGTCTATACTCGCTGTTCACGAAGTCTCATCCATCATACGATAAGAACTCACAGTTTGGGGCTCGCTCGGGGACTTGTCACCTTCTTCTTTCTCCACCCCGACACAACTTAGCCGTGAGTACCCACTTTATCTCGATGCAGGCTTTCGCTGATTAGAACATAGGATCGGGACCTGCCATGGATATGGCCAATATTGAACACCATACGGGATCCCAGAACGTCTCAACCCCCGACCAGGGCAAGTCTGACCATGGGGTGGGCACTCCGTTGCTTGGTTCGCGTTTATCCCAGCCAACGGCCATGGAGGATCGCCTCATGGATCCGCTCACTCCTTCGAGATCTATGACGGCGTTGGTCAGCCTGACGAACAGGAGTGGAAAGATTGGAAGGTAGCAAGCTCGGACGATCGCGCGGACCATGTCACAACCACGTCGGAGGCAGAATTCGTCGAATGCAAAGGTACGTGAGCGATGTGATATGTTTTTGCCTTTCTGATTTTTTGCCAGTTATCTCAATCGACAAAGGCTTCTTCAGTGATCACGCTATTCGTGGCTTTGATCCTAGAGCCATTCCCCAGTCCAATTCATCAATTCTCTTGGCCTATGGGTCACGCTACCCCATTGGCGTCAACACAGCAGCCTTCATCCGCATTCTTCGTATTTGCCTCCGCTGCGACCGCGTTGCTTTTGTTGACAATACGATCACGCACAGGTGTCCCGACCCTGGACACGGTATCGGACCACTGCCAGCCAATTTTGATCTTGTTGACTACTTCACCATGAAAGGGAGCCATGGGCTCCTCAAGAGTCAGCTCCTGTCCATGACAGGCCGCTGCAACCTGTGCGATAGGCTGGTCTTTCATGAGGACGAGGCCTTGAGCAGGCATCGTTGCGAGTATGCGCAGTGGTAGTAGTGGTTTAGACTATTCACAGTTTGAATGTCCCTTGATTATCCATACTATACCCCTCCACTTTAATTCTTTTGTTGCGTATTCGAAGCGTTAATCGATTCATTGGTTATCCCGAACTTCATGTGGTATTTACAAACATCATCACCCAGCCTGCGGGGCGGTAAGAGGTTGCCATATTCTCCCAACAAGGTCACAAATAACAGAAGGATTATTACTGAAGGAGAACCCAAGCCGTTGTGTTTGGAAGCGTAGTTCTGGGTTGAAATACTGTGATCGATGCGATGCTGGACCGAGCCACCGTTCTGTGGATATGGCCCCGCTGACGCAGTCGAGCTCTTCGACGAGCGACCTCCCTGTGGAGTGGAGGACGATCCATGGCAATGCCACGACTCGAAGCGTCATTGGCGACCCGATTAAGTGTCATTTCGAGCTCCTGTTGGCCGGCTTCCACCGATGCAAGGTGCTGTATGAGGTCATTGCTTGCAGGACCAGAACTCCGAGGTTGTGCGCTGTTTCCTCAGCCTCGACGAGGTGGTCTGCCAAATGGCCAGTGAGGTTCAAGGCGATGGCATCCAATGAGCCTGGTTGTGAAATAGATGCATCCTAAACAGTTGTGAGGGACATATCGATGTCAGCCCTGGGGTAACAGCTTTCATGGGCTGGTGCTTACTGCAGTTACATACAGGCCGCCAGTGTCGCTTTGGCGTCTTTCGGACCTGACTTGGGTGTGTTCACGGGAGGGAAACTCTATGGGTTTGAGACGGAGGATTATATAAGTATTCCCTAGAGGTTTGGCGATTGGCGCTTCCTGGTCTTGAGGTGCTTGGAACGACAGCGACGGAATCCATCATGGTATTGGCTGGTGTTCAAGTTGCGTCGAGATTGTGGGCTTCTTTGCCTGCGATTTCAACCAGAGGAATTGCCACTAATATTATGTGAGGCGTACCGTGGATTCGACAGTAATGTAAGGGGTACGGTAAAGCGAACGCTTTGTGATTTAGGGCGCAGTAAGTATTTGGCTTGGAGTTGGGGTAGGAAACGGCTCTGTTTTCCCAGCCCTTTCGGGACGCCCCTCTAAATCAGGCCCTATTCTCACGAAGCAAGCCGAGACGTTGAAACCCAGTTCCAATCAGGCTTTGATTAACGATTTCCACATCCGACCTCCGAGTCGAGGAATTGAAACCGAAAACAGGGGGCTCACACCGTGGAACTCATTTTGTTCTTTCTCTTTAAGTCGAGTTCGCCGCGGTATCGTTTGTCGTGGCGGCAGGAACTGTTGGCGTTGAGGGCGATTCGACTCCAATTAGGTGAAGGTATGTCCACTGTTCCCTTTTATGCGTCAATCACGATGAATTTGATATTGAAGGATCACAGCTCTTAACCAGGGAGCGAGCAAACTAAAAATGGGTTCAGCGCCCGGGCCTCCCACTGGCAAAGCCAAACGTGACCATCAAGCTTCCAAGTCGTGCCCACTTTCACGTCAGGGATTGGTAAACGGCAGTCACGGTATTGAACTTAAAGCCTTGAGGTCAACACGACCACTGTGAGGACTGACTATTTAAAACACTCTTTCCCTTCCTCCCATCGATCATCAACCTCCCAACTTTACATTCAGACGATGGACTTCGGCATGCCTGTTCCTGCTAGCCAGACGCAGAATCTTCTGCCCGGCTTCACTGTTCCAATGTCTAGCGATGAATATCCTGTACAGGAAGACGCAAACACCAGCTATTACTTCAGGCAAGGGGAGGTAATCCAGTACCGCTTCTCCTCGTCGTTAACTCTTTGACCGATGCGCTCTGTAGACATCTGCGATGAATCGAGGCTTAGATTGGCCTATCCAAGGAGTCCCGAAGCTCGGGATGTTGTCCGGGCAAGCTACGCTAACCAACAGGCCGTCACTGGGGACTGGGATCCAGCCGTCGACCCCCCACAGGCAGGCCTAGCTCCAGGAAGACAATAGCTGGTTTGATGAATTCATCGTACTACCCGACTCAGAAGAAGCGACAATTCATTCGCCCCCACCGGCTATCAGCCAGACTGATACGGTAAGTAGCGCTGATCTACTCTAGTAAGAAGCCAGGGACTGATTTTACGTAGATTCCAAAGGCTGCTCTTCGGAAAGTCCTCGTGGCCATTCTTCAGGGAAAGGCTTATAGTCTCGATCACGTCGCGACTCTAGTCGATGAGACCATTCGCCAGCGCGACATCCTCGAGCGGCTTATCGACGAATTCAACCCTGGAAGTCCTCTTGATCTTTCATCCTTAGAGCATTCTCGACGCTGGGAATCGTGTAAGCTTCACCATCAAATCACCCTCCAGCTCTACGTGACTTACCGGACGCTTATCAGTTTTCCCTCTTGACAAAAAATTCATTATCCGGGACACTATTGCTCTACCATTGACACAGCAAGTGAGTCTTCGCGCATTTGCTGAAAGGAGCTCGATTTGACACCCTGTATGCTAGCTCTTCAGCGGTGTTGTAAAGCCGATCCTCCTCGACGTCGTCTCATATATCATCAACGACGTGATCACCAACACGACCATCTTCCCAGATTTGTACATCTATCGCCACAGCACTCAAGTACTTCAGCAAACCCTCCTCATCTACTCGTTGACTGGCGCCCATGAGCACCGGTTCTTTACAAAACTCGTCGGTGTGCCTTACGATCACTCGATTGTAACCGAGTGTGAACGTCATGTACGTTGTCTCCTCCACATGATGTAGGTACTTGTTTAACGATCATTCTTTCCCTCAGGTACCCGTCAGGACTGCCGACTTAATCCTCGAACACCTCTCCCGCAACAAACCCATCCTCCCCCATGGCGTAGAAGCCGCTGTCAACCACTTTAGACATGGAGCGCTGCCGCTGGTTCAGCAACGGGTCGTCGACAAGGTTGCTGAATACGACACCAAGGTTGTCCGTGACTTGCTAGCCACGTATTCCACCCCGATCCTCTCAGCACCAATCGGGCAGGAGAACAAGGGCTCTCTAGATGTCTTCGACCTCCTCGCGGTGCCTATCGGCCTCGTACGTTGCTTCGTGTTTATCATATGTCATGCGCTGTTCAACTAATGAGTGTGGTTCAGTTATCTGGCGTTCTATTTGCATGCTACGACAAGGGCACGCTTTCCATTGATCCTGAACAGATCTTCGCGAACAAGGACTACAACGACGTATTCCAGACGAAGGTCGTTACAACTGGTATATATCTTCGAGGATGTGTCAAATTCATGCACCCCATTGAGATATCGTGGTTGGCGATCAAGGTGCTTGATACCCTCGGCGTTTACAGCAGCATTTTGCCGCCAGGACGTATACAAGACTACGCACGGACGCACATTCCCCAACCCCTTCCAAACCCTACCGAGGGTGATATGGGAGAAGGACCGTTGCTTTTGCAACTCCGAGATCAGCGAACTCTCCATCGTCGTGACGAGCAGGTAAAAGCTCTACAGTCTGGCAGGCTTCTTTCGCACACCCACTCCTCCTTTTACATGGAGTTCGCCAAATTACCGGAGGGTACGAATGCTCAGGCTGACAAGAAGTAGACATGGAAAATCTTTGGTTCATTTATTCGACTACCTTGGCTTAGAGTGCTTGCATATGTTCATGTTATCGATAAAATCGTTTTTATTCTACTCGCTATTATTTCCCGCCTTCAAGACATCACTTCCACCGCCGGTTTGACCCCTACTGAGGTTACTTGCCTGGTTCGTGGGTTGATTGACGTGACGCTGAAAACGAGGTGAACTCCCACCTTCATTTCATCTCCGTTGCCGACCACACCACTTCCGATGACGAGTCGATCACTTCGTGCGTTCATTTCCAAATGCTTCTCTTTGATGACTCCCACCTTCATTTACTATGAAGCACCTTTCTCTATTATTCCCACCTTCATTTCCTTCAAAGAATCACCGTCACGGTACGTGAACAGAAGGATGTTCCTTCTCCATCTATGGGCGAATGGTCCTCAAATGATAGCCCACCCCGACGAGTCTCTCGAGTCGAAACTCCAGCCGGCTGATATGTCGTCCCCCTCAGTTTTGCGATCGCCTGCAGGAGAACGGAATGCTTTACTTAATGGAAGGCTCGTGAGAGTTGTCCTCCTTTCTGATTTGGATGGTAAGCTTTCCAAATCCTTGTTCTAATCTCTACCATAAGCCTGAGCGATCTTTCAGATGATATCAACCCCTTTTCCGCGGGAGATGTTGACTGGGACGCCTGGAATGATATCTCCCCTGAGGACGAGCTTGAGGATCAATCAGCTCACAGACCGCCTCAGTCGAATCGGCCTGTCCAGCTCCCGTTGTTCCTTTCCCTGGGCAAGCCTGTCGTTTGATCCTCGCCGACACGGAGATCGGTCTCTTCCTCCTTGCGAAGGGTATCACATTGTCTACGATCAGTCCGTTGATGCTACCGCAATCCCCTTGAGCGAAGTGATGAAAGCACCTGACGGCGGCCATCACGTCCTCGATGGAAACTGACTACTCGACCACACCATCGTCTCTTTCGCCTGTATCCAGCTCAAGTTTTTCTCACCTGCATTTTCCTTCGTAGGGTTTCTGTTCCTGATTCCTTATCAATTACTTACTACCGTTATACAGGACACCATCCGGGGATTCCATACACTCCACACCTCAGAAGGCACCCATGACCCATGGGATTGCAGCGCAATCTCAATCACGGTATGACATCGCATTTTCTCGTATCCACTTTGTCTGACCAATCAATTTATTGCACAGAATACTCCGCCACGACATGCCTCCATCCCGAGAGCGGATTTCTGAGGATAGGCACTATGTTGTACGGATAGGTCTCGAGCCGGGTGTTTACAAAGGTGAAACCGAAGCCAGAGCTCGCATGGGGATAAGCCGTATCGCTTTCGCCCATATTGAAGGATCCAGAGAGGCGGCTCTAGCTCTTTATCGCTCACTGATGCAGAAAAGGGAGATCTTTGAGGCTTATTGATCTAACTTTCCTTCGAATTTTATCCCTCTTGCACTATGAATTCCTTGTCCGAAACACTGTGGGAATTGGCAGGTGACATGAGGCTCCGAACAATGTTGTCACGCAAAAGTAACGTGATACGCGCAACGCGTTCTCCGGATCCTAACTTGACTACTTAACTCTCAGACGTGTTCGGTACTCTGAGGTTCAACCCAACAACTTAGCGGCATGACTCCATCTCATCGCTATCAGACTCCGCATAGTGGCTTCGCAGCCCAAGCGCCTTGGTCGAGGGCAAGCTCTTTCTTCTTGCGCGAATACCCCTGGGATGACGTTACGCTGTTGAGTGACGATGCTTCGACCGTTCTTCACGACTTTCGAACGGAAGACAGTCACAGAGATCGGTGGGAGGTGCTTGGCGGGGATTCACAGCTGAAGCGGAATGTCAATTATCAGAGAGAGCGAACCGCAAGCAACCATTACCTCAAGGTACCGTCAGCCTTGACCGCGTTCATCCACTTTAGTTGACCAAGGCAATTCCGTCATCTAGCTTCTTATCGAAAAGTTCCTAGAATATGAGAGGACTGAAGTACTTTCGCCGTACGGCCAAACCCACGCCGGCACAATTCGAAGTTTTATCCTTCGAAGTGGAGTCGAAGACCTGAGCGAGGTCAATGTCCCCCCTTCCGGTGCTATGCTCCTTGCACCAGATGGTATCGCCCACAGCGTTGCAAAGATGGACACGCTCTGCCGATATCTTGCTTTGTTGAGGGTCGTCGATGTCGCATCCACGCTGGAAGGCCGTCAGAGAAACCCGCGAATCCCTAAATGGTCTGGGAGCTGGCAACCTTCAAGGAGCCCGGTGCGTAATAAACTCCTGCGCTTAACACGGTATATGCTCACCTAAACTCTTAAGGCTTTGCTGCTCCTCTCCGACATCAAGGGAGTCCTCACAAAAGCCAGAAATGCTTTGCAAAACGTCTTGTCTCCTCTCGATGATCCATCCAACCCCTCAACGTCAGCATTGCTGGCCCCCCCTACCCGGATTATGCGTGAACTGGCCCGTTCGATGGCTAGGACAAAGGGTAGCTGCATTGTTAACAACATTCTGCTCGCATCCCTCCACCTATCATGGCTATTAGCGGTACGTTCTTTTGCGAATTTCTTTATCCCGTACCACTTCCACTCACTATAGGTGCAGGGTAACGTCGACATTCCCGAGGCATTCTCCAATGGCACCTTGGGCTGGGAGGGTCTCAGTGAAGCCGACAAGGCTCATCTTTCTCAGCTATTGGCAGAGGACGATTCGGCATATAGAATTCGACTTCCATTATTCTATGCACTATTTATCTCTCCCCTTGTGCTCCTCCGTACGCTCAGTGTTCGGAAGCAAAGCATGAAAAGGGCTCATCTGGTCACGGTTCGTGGCTCGCACCTTTGTAGCTCGACAGCTTCTGACTTTGTGGATCACTCGCAGGCAGCCATTTACAGCGGAAA
>JAHBOF010000149.1:0-237735 GCA_020736565.1 Coprinopsis sp. MPI-PUGE-AT-0042
GTTTTTATATAGGGTGCAGCGCTCGTGATTAAGAGAATGGAAAGCCTCCTGGTGATGAGGACAGCCAATGTCAATCACTTGTCATGCCCAGCACCTTTGTGCAGTGTCCAATCAACCTCTGCCATTGTAAGCATCGGAGATGCTGGCCAAGGCCCCCACCATCGGAATGATTTACTACCTGGGAAGGAGCCATCTTTCTTGTAAACCCTTGCCCGTACGTTCATTGCAAAAAATCCTATCTAGATTAGAGATCTTGAGTGGGAACTGTAGGTGGTTAGCGTTGTGTGCATCTCTGGCTTTGTTGATCTGTCATGACGTTGATTCCAGGAATTATAATTACCCTTAGACCGGCATCACCTTGCGTGCGAAGGTAGGTGTTTACCATGAGTGCAATTAGGAGAGAACAGGTCTACTACCCCAGCGCTACCAGAGATTACAATTTTGGCAAGACTTATGCGATCTGATGATTGGATCAAGCGTGGCGCTTTGTATCCGTGGTAACGGGATTTGCATCACCGCAAATCTGAACGCTCTCGACAATGCACTACAGGCTTTGCCCGTTCGGACTGTCCCATGTTTCAACAGCAAGAATCCGACCGGCATGGGTTATTGTTGTGCCAACACTGACAGGACTACTCATCGAATATTTGTCAAATAGTACTCAATGATTTCACAACGAATTGAGAGCTCGATGATATTATGTCATTGAAGGTAAAAATGACCGTAGACTATAAGGCTGAGAAAGGCTGCATAACTAACAAACACCATGAACAATGAACCGAGTCATCGAGTGAGTCATTCCGCCGCGTCAACCACCTTCTCCGACATTGCCTTGAGGCGAGCTCGCCTGCTCTTGATCTTCGCAAAGGCACTGTTAGCAGGAAGAGTCTTCTTGGTGTTCGAAAACGAGGGGAAAACTCGCCTGTAGCAGTTCTGTGAGAGGGGAGCTACAGCATGTACCAGCATACCACTTACTGGTTCCACCAATTCAACAGTTCCTTCACCTCATGCTGCTCCTCAGGGTCCTCAAGCAAGTCAAGCACGGAATGATAGAAGGTTTCAGAGTCCGTCTCAGAGTCTGCACGCGAGAAGATAGACGCGGATGTCAGGGAGAAGCGAACCTTGCATAATGGATTCAGATGACGTTTCAGATTAAGCGCTTGCAAGAACCGCAACCTGTGTTGCGATATAGGCCAGCGAAGCCCTCGTAACGGCGGTCATTCCATGAATCCTCGCGTTACCCGACCGCGTTGCTTTGACCTCCCTCTCGACGGAACTTGGAGAGGTGAATATATGCTTGTAGGCCTAGAAGCGCGGGGGGTTACTATGAGTACCATATCGTGACGGTGCCTAATAAAGCGCCGACGTACCTTCAACAAGATTTTGCTACGGAAGAGGCCTGTCCAAGGCTCGTTCTCGTCGTAAGCCTCGTCTTTATACAGGAAGATGGGCCAAGACGTCCCTGACACAACTAGCTCCTTGTCCTTGAGCTGCCTCTGCACCCTGTAACGAAACGCAAAAACATGAGCTTTCGAAGGACAGAGGATATCAGGCAGGTGGCCCACTCTTTCTGGTTCCAGTCCAGTTCAGCAGGACACAGAAGTTGGCCTGTTCGAGGGTGTGAGAAACCACGGTCCATCTTCACGTTGCGAGATAGGCGGGGGGTTCAGAGGTTGACCGGGTGGGATGATCCAGTCAAGCACCGCCCCTTTCAAAGTCTTGGTGTCGTCAGAGCAAGCGCTGTTTGCACCCTTCTGAATCTATAAGCAGCGGTAGTTAAAGATGAGCGGACGAAAAGTCGAACAAGAGCTTACCATAGCGGCTATCGCCATGACCTCTTCCTCGCTAGCGTCGAGGATACGCTGGTGGAGAGAGGGTATCATTTTGAGTAAATTCTGGTATACTCGCATCTCTCGTCGTGCTCTGGAAAGGATGTGAGACGAAGAGGGAGTAAGAAAAGAAGCAACATACTGGGGCTCCTCTGGAGCTTCTTCGGCCTCTTCATCCTCGACAGCTAGTCCATTGTTGATCAGGGCGTAGATGTTCACGAAGGCGTAGACAGTACGGCCAAAGTGACGTCCGTGGTGAACAAGGGGATCCGTCTGGTTCCTAAACCACATTTAGTTCGATTGCGGAACTCTAAGATAAAGAATGCTTACCCTCGTTTTCTAGGGCCTAGCTCGAGGGCATTTACCTTCGAGGCACAGCAGAAGTTCTTCTGATGAACTCCGTGTCGGAATCGCTGATGCTCGCTCTGTACATTTTCCTTGTCTGCAGAACTCATGCGTGTGGCAATTGGGACGACCGTAGATCTAGGCAGCAGGGTGTTAGGAGTAGGGCTTGTAAAAAAAAAGAGAGTAGGTTGAAACGGGGATTTTTTGTACTGAATTCAGCTTCCTCTGTCTTTAAGTCTGGTTCCCTGAGGACGGCGTGAGCAGCCATCATGACGCCGGGAGATAGTGCGACTCTGCCATGCGATCATTCTACTAAGAGATGAGGCAAAGTGGTTCACCCCGCGAATCTTGCGTCTAATGCAGATTGATATCAGTGTGAGAATTAGTTATTAAAGACAACGGTTTTCAAGAAGCTAACGGCATTGTAATGACAGAAGCGCAAGTGCGTTGGGACCTAAGCTGAAGATGACCCGTCGGTGGTCATCGTTGACTCGTCAGAAGAGTAATCTATCTCTGACTCCATGGAGATATCGTTGTCGGTGTTGGTTGAAACCCCTGCACTGGGGTGGTGCCTTTGGGCCTGGTAGGCCAGGGCTTCCTTATACGCTGCAACATAGAGTACATCTCCTGAACGATACCCGCTAGAGGTCAACTGGGCCTCTGATTTGCCTAAGCGAGGCCATGAGGGGCTGAACACTCTAGTCAAAGAAGGGGCACTCACAACAAAAGGGCAGTGGCTGTTCGCGTTTGAGGACAGCTGAGAATTGAAATGGTGGCACGATGGATTCGACGTTTGCCTGCGCAATGGCTCGGATTGCTTGCTTAAGCTCTGATCTCTTCCCGACACATCTTTGGATCTGTTGTTTTATGGCATTTCGTGTGCACCCCTTCGTCCCGACGACACCATCGGGATATCGCTTCTTGTACGCTTTGATGGCACATATGAAGTGGGCGAGGTATGGCCAGTAGAAGTCCTTCCAGAGGTCTTGTTGACGACGACGGCTTGAACGAACCATCGACACGAGCTCATATCGGCTGAAGATCCAGCTTGCCAGTTCTGTTGCGAGGCCGCGGGTTGTAGATGCATTCCAGTCGTTCTTCGTGTGGGATGTCATTGACATCGCATATAGTCAAACTGGTCCTCGAAACACCATACCAGACCGAGGATGTGTCTTCGAGATTCGGCTCAACGTATGACCGGAAGTCGAGAATGTTCTGGAGCTCGACAAAGCAAAGCAAGGCAAAGGTAGCGACAAACAGGTCGCGGTCTTCGAGGTTTGGAACATGCTCCGACTCAGCGTCATCTGAAGCTGGAGAGTTAGCCCTACGATGTACGTTCTTCCATGACAACGAACCTGAATTTGCGGTGGTTGGGCCACCTTGGACAACAAAGGTGTGGTGGAAAAAATGCACCATTTTCCGGAGGAGAAGTCTTGACGGTATATGAACGGTATTGGTCAAGTCGGCGTCCCCGATGAAAGCATGTATCAGCCCCACCACGGTTGTAAGCATGGTCGCGATCGAATAGAAGTGACCCCCGTGACAGATGGCGTTCTCCATTGTCCAGACTGCGTGAAGGGTATTGGGTGCCATGACCCTACCGTGGGTGTTAGACAATTACCAATACCAGATAGGCAGGATAGCACATACAATCGGGTTTTAGGACCGAGAACAACTGCTTCGATGATCCATTTCTCGCTATTGGGTGCTTTGCCTTCGCCTATGCATCTCAGGAAGCCGTCGATTTCGGTGAAAGAAGGGACCTCGCCACCCTTGGGTCGCGCAATCACCCAGAGCTTCAACCCACACTTGACCTCCACCCACGTCCCGAAGCCATCCGAGTCGATGTGAAGATAATGGAGGGCACCATCGAAGGCAACCAAGCTCCAGCACATGTCGCTTGTCGGATATGGGGTGAAACAAAAATGATTGCCAAGAGTTTTTAGCCAGGCGATGTGTTCGGTAGAGAAAGGAAACTTTTGCTCTGGACGAAGACCAGGGGGCATTGGTAAAGTCAAAGCGTTTACAAGGGGACGCGTTTCAATGGGTAAAGCCGAGAATTCCAGCATGTCTTTGAGAGTTGTACGCCGGGACCTGGCAACGGAAATATCGTCGTTTCCGACGGGTTGTGATTGATCTGAGCGGGAGACCAAACGTTCAGAACCGACAAGGATTCGAGCATATGTAATGACCTGCCTTGAACCTCGATCACGGAATCGATTCGACCCAGCAATGCTTCCAGCCCTGCTTTATCAAAACCGTCATTCGATGAAGCTGTCTGACAGTCAGTGTGGATGATTGCGAGCTTGCCGGATTTAAGCCACACGTCTCGTCGGTCTTGGACAGACATGCCCAGGTATTCAGCCTCAGACGTAACGAAGAATGCAGAGCGTTCGGGATCCGAAAGGTGCAGCGGCTTTTCTTCGGGAAGGTTGCTGGCCTCACTTGAATCAGAGGAAAGGTCGCAGTCAACTTTGTCGATATCGGGACGGAAGTTGGACTTGATGGCGGAGAACCAGTGAGTGAAGTTGGCGGCATCTTCTTCCTAAATACAGAAACGTCAGATCACCCTTTGCGCACTGTCTTGAAGACTAACCGAGAGAAGGGGGGCCCAGCTGAACACCTCACCACGAGGTCCATAGAACGTATAAGGGGTTTCCATTCCCTCAGGGTGCATCTTCTGTGGTATCAATGGTAGATATTAGCGAACTTGCTCAACATAATCACGATGTATACCATGCCTTTATAGATGGATCAACAGCCAGCCTCGCCGAGGACTGGGGCGGGAGCCTTCTTTTGGCATCGTCCTGAAGTGGTTGTCGATGGGATCAGCCAAAGTAATAGGTCGAAAGATAGTGACGACTCACTGTGATTTGGTCGAGAACGATGGCGGTATCGCGCGTGCTACCCGCCTTGGAATAAGTTGCGGTCTTCAGATTTACACCACTGGAGGTAATTGAAACGGCTGGTAATACCGCTCCTCTATGCACGTCGGGATCATCGAAATCTGCAGTTCCTTTCTCCTCCTCGCCTGTCGATGCCTTTCTCGGTCGTTTCCGTGGGTTAGCAGAGCCTGTGACACCGTTTTGGGAGGTTTCGTGGGCCTCGTGGTACTAGGTTTTGCAGGCAGCTTGAGGGGTTTCTTCTTGGGGTTCGTTTCGAGAGGTACTGAAGGTGATTTGGGGGGGATAGCCGGAGGAACCTTGTGATCAGGAGCTTTGGCGGGGACGGTGCTGTCTCCCGAACCGAAGCTTGTTGCAGTAGGTACCGCCCCTTCAGGGCATGGTGAGAGTATAGATCGAAACTGGTGAGCCGTAGTTGGAACGGAACGACTAACCCCAGGCGCTTGTCCGCCAGGAGGCATTGGTGATGGATCCTCTGGCTCTAACTCGACCGTGGCCGCTAGCTCCTGATCAACGGCGTTGGTGCCTGACCCTTGGTCAGTTGGAGGGTTCTGACCGCTATTCATCTCCGTTAACTGGGACATGGCTGGTGATGTACGGGATGAAGGGGTATCCTGGTCATCAGACCGACGATCAAGGAAGTCAATGTCCATCAAATCGGCTCGAAGTGAAGGAGAAGCGATTCTTGCAGGCGAGGTTGTTGGTGGTTCAGAGATTCGGAAGGAGCTCTTCGAAGGGTGATCCGACGCGGGAATGAGGCTAACGCCACGGTCCATGGGAGGAGTGGCGACTGCACCAATCTGGCCTCTAGGAGAAGTGCATCCATCATCCATCCGGCTGGGAGCCGCCGCCACGTCGTTTTCCTGATCGCCAGTTGGTAGGTCTTTGAGAAGTCGCTTCAATGTGCTTTCATCAACTTTCATCCCAATCGCTGCTAATGCAACCGCTCCTACAATCGACGCAGGAAATGAGGTTGCAATGTTCGTTGAAGCAACAGCGGATTGGATACATTCAGCAAAGCTCTCAAGAAGACTGATATTAGGGATGTTCAGCAGAGATGTTGTGTTCGGCTGCTCGGCCATGGATTTGCTAGCCTGGCCAGCTGATCCATGTGGTGGCACACCAGCCCCTGGAAGCTCTAGAGACGTGCCAGTGGGCAGACTCGCAGGACAAGTCGCCAGTAAGGACTCCGATGGTATCGCGCAGGGTTTTTCATATTCGGGGGAATTGGCAAGAACGAACCAGCGGGCAACCTCGACAGGAAGCGTTTCAACGACTTCCCAAGGCGTGTCGTTGAGGATCTTCTGGATGGCCGATGTAGTGGTCATCGTGCCTCTAGCAATTCCAAACACGGCGTCGAATATGATGTTCTCGACAAGAGTAACGGAAGCGGGCTTGTCGTTCCCGTTGTAGATTGCAGCCTAATGAGCAGTTAATGAGAATTGGACTTCTTGGGCAAGTGAAAAAACCCCACCGAAACCATATGCAAGCGATCGAGGCTCTGCTTCCAGACGCTGATCGTGCGAAGTAACAGCAAAGGTGAAACAAAGAGGGAGTAGAATAGGGGAAGCCGAACTTTGTAGGCAGAGTCAGTGGCTGACAGCGTGAATAACTTGCTGAGTTGGGCTCTGTCGAAGTCTGTTAAGACCTCATGGTCCAGATTCGCTTTCGAAAATGATTCGGGGATGTCGATATTGCCCTGGAAAGGTACAGTCAGACCGGTAAGTTGATTCAGATGGTTCCAGTCAAAACCCACCGCGAGCAACCATGATAAGTGGAGAGACGCCATCAGGATGTTGTTGACGATCTGACAGCCACTCGTCTTGGCCAACGTGCAAGCCAATTCCTTCATAATTCGAAGGGGTGGCGTCAACGCTTGCATTGTGGACGAGGATGAAGGGTCCGCTGCCGGCGTGCTTTCGATAGGTTTGAGGAAGGCTTGCAAGGACATCCGCGCCTTGAAGAGGATGGCTTGGACATCTGCAAGTAGGGCTAAAGCCTGCGAAGCGTGGTCAAGGTCATTCCTACACAGATATTACGAATTCACGTACGGGGTTTTTCGCAGGATTCCAATTGGAACGCCATCGCGGTACTCTCGAATGACGGCGCTGGCCTTCCAAGGTTGAGCCAACATCGATCACGCGCATTGCGGCTAGGTAGCGACAAAGCATGACAGACGCGTGAGGCCTCTTAGAGATGCCATGTGAATCAAGTATGGCGACAGAGAGTGGCGAAGTGCCCGTTGTATGGATTTCGGTCCCATGGTCCAAGATCAAGGCACGAATGGTACCAGCATGGGCTTGACCATGAGCCGGTAGAATTTCAGTCATCTCAAAGTGCCGAAACTTGCGAATAAAGGGCTGTCACGGTATCGTTGTCTTGTAAGCCTAACATGGGTGTGAGCAGGAAACAGATTACGCACCAGGAGGAAATGCTCCCCAGCTTGGGTACCTTGAGCGTCGCTAACATTGTTGCATCTTGATTCATGGCTGTCGCCGCCTCCAACTCGAGCCTGAAATGCCTTCTCCACACTTCCCGCATCTCCGTCCAGTACAATGATATCTTCCCAAGGAAAGTTGTGCAGGAAGGCAGAGCTTGCTCTTGACCAAAGCTCGTCAATATGAGTTTGCCGAGATGAGTCCATCATTATTGCGTCCGCGTGCAAGAAGCCTTCAAAGAAGTTTGATCTCGAGACTGGGGATGATGGTTCGCGCGGAACAGGGTGAGCAGGCGCGTCGCTCGATTTGGACAGCCTTATTTGATCACGTGAGTGCTCGTTGTCCCCGCTCCGATCACCTGTATATGCGTAGTCGGGATTTTGAATTCACTAGCGATCGGAAGAGCAAAGGGTGGCTCTCAGTACTTAATGCCGGCGGGCCTTCCGTCAATGCTAACTAAGGTTGCGACGATAAAAAAGGATTATGAAGCACGCCGTGATTTTTGGTCTTGTATCCCGTTCTTAGAGCATTCTTGAAGGAATGGTTTGAAGGAAAGTCCAACAACATACCCTAGGCTCAGCCCCAGTATTACATTGAGACTCCGGCAGTAGACCCTTCGCAGGACTTCCTATACCTGAAGGTATGGGAAGCCAGCGTTAGCCAGGTTATACACTGTCCCTTCAATTGAGTGGCAACTAAGTTTGTTGACTCTCAGCGTCCAAACCTCAAGCTAGTAACCAACGAATACTCACTTTATTACATCGACGCCCAGCTCAAGAATTATCTCGGTAAAGTAACCGACGCTTGCTTCCGTAGACTCTGTCGGGCCACCCCAATGGCTGCACTTGATTTGGTCAGTCGTAATCTTCAGGAGCTTTCACAAACCTCAACGTCGTTTCACAGAATTTACCAGGATCGTGAATACATTCGAGATGGGGCGACTCGATGACTGAGCTGCAAGATACGACCGTTGTGGAAAGAGCAAAGGTCAAACGTTGGAGGGCTCTCGTTCAAAGGTATTGCAATGCGTCTAGCAGGCTCTATTAGCGCACATCCTCTTACCAGCTGCCATACACGTATCCACCCATCACGAGGTTAATCACAGTTCAATAGAAAGAGGATGCCCTGCTTAACATTGATGCCCTTGACGGAAAACACTGCCTAGTATTATGAGAGCTAACGAAAGGCGTACAAGAACGAGCTTAAAAAATATACAGTAGTGAAGGTATAAAAGACGAGTGAATGTATGTACCGATAGCCTGCGAGTCGGACCATTTGTCCATATTCTTTAAGGAACAGGCGCTGTACCCGGCATCGATCAAAAATCGGGCTCGAAGTCGCGATAGACAGCGTCGGGGTTTGTGTCGTACGTCTAGATAGACTGGGTGAGCGATGTGTACTGTGTTGTAGGTCAGAGGACTCACTCTCATAACCTGCTGCTCATATGCCATCCTTTTGAACAAAGCGTCTCGCAGGTATGTCGCCTCCGCTCTCATGGCGTCATGAGCTTCCATCCGGATGGCCTCCACAGAGCGAGCGTCTAAGTAAGCCCTGCCTTCGGCGAATATGCATGATTTGAGGTAAACCTATGTTGAAGTCATGTGTCAGCGCTAATAGATCGTCGCGGTTTAGATTCTACCTTTGTGCCAGGTTGGAAGAATGCCAGATTGAAGCAAGCATCGTCTGGAGTGAAGGCAAAGAAGCTCACGCAGCCGTCGCTGAGGACTAGCTTGAGAACTTGGGAAGGGTAGAGTGGGAGGTCTTCATAGATGGCCTCTCTAACGGACTCAGTCAGGAGCAGACCTTGCTCTAGATGCTCGTCGATCTTCTCGGACATTTGGTACTCACGAAGGGCCCGAACTCGCTCAAGCACCCTTGCTGAATGTCCCAGCTCCATCACCCCCTTGACTTCGAGGACTAAGCACGCATCTGGGTCGAAGTGGCCAGTGTTAATCCTTGTACACATCCATCCTGGTAAACCTGTGCCTTCTTGGGTTGTGACGTTCATGGGCGCTCTGCAGAAGTAGATATCGATTTTCGTAATAAACTCTCTTGTGTCACGGTCGGGGCAGAGGCCATGGTCGCGTTGAATGGCTTCGCAGGCGTCCCTTAACCATTCCTAATCGACTCGTTAGAGCTGCAAGAGGGGACTTCAAAGAGCTGGATGCTTACTGCCTTGATGTGCGGATGGAAAGGTGTCACCCCAAACCAAGCCGCCAAAGTGGGGGGGACACCATGCATGAGGTACTCAGCCTCGATGGAGGGTCCTTGGGGGAGTTGAAGAGTTGGACGTCGGCGGGGTGTTGGGTTGGAGGTTCCACCTTCTAACAGTGGATGTGTGGAGCCCATATTTCGACGCCGCAAGCTGCTCCGAAGGAGGGATTGTACGAAATGGTCTTCTGACATTGAAATATCGGTGTAAATGTTGGAGTCCGAATCCGATGTGTCGTCGTCGGTTTGGCCTTGGCTCTCAACCGGTGAGGAGGGAGTGGTCTCCGGTGAGGAGGGAGTGGTATCCAGTGGCTGGCTACCCCCCTCGGTAGGCATATCCTGAGAGAGGGAGAGTTGGTCCTCGTCTTCCCGAGTGGTCTTTGGTGACGAACTGAGAGGGATATCGTTCTGCTCATTTCTGCAGTGGAAAGGGGTAAGCTAGCGCCCTTCTTGAGGCGAAGCAGACAAGATTTAAGGCCTACCTTTCGTCCCTTCCCGAGCCCTCCCGCACGATATTATTACTCATAGTTGAGGATGGTCGATGTGGAAGAAGGATTGAGGTTGAAATTAGGCGCTGTTCAAAATTTGGGGGCAGCGAACAAGCGTGTAAACTTAGAGCGGCGAGCTGGCAAGTTTCTGAAACCCCTCGAAAACAAACAAACCACCGCGGTAGAGTTCCTACGCCTGAAGAGGAAACTCATGTCACGCGTCTACAAGTTCCATCTTCGCTGAATCTCTCAAGAAACTGCACGAGAGGGGTAAGATTATTTTCATGAAAGAGTATACATCTCCAATTGATTAGAACGTCCACGATTCTAGAGACCACAGCTTCCACATTGAAGATTGTCTGTTTTTGGGTCATGGCGCGAAGACTATGCAGTTGTGGTCGCCGTGAATTTGCGGATGTAACCTGGGCTCCTTGGCGTGAGTCGCTCTCCCAACAGAGCTCATACATTATCCTAAATATTTTAGGAGCTTCCTCCGCGCTAGCATTAGCTTGCAACATGCAACAAGCGGCCGAAGCCACCAGGATTAGAATGTGGGATAGTAGGGATTGGGACGCCAACACAGTCGTGGGAATGCGCCCGCCCATCAAACCCGTTTCGGATGGATACCACAACACGCGGCGGTCCCCACGCACCTTTGCGAACGGATAATGATCAAGGCCCTCTTCTCCTACGACGTAATTGCCGTTTGACGGCCTCAGATGACTATCAACCACACAAACTCCACGTTCACACAAGGCGAATGTTGCCGAGGCACTCACCTCCGAGTTGACCGCTTGTCGTCAACTTGAAAGACGTCTATTCGCCGGACGTATCGTCCCCATGCGATTAACACAGAATTCTGGAGTTGGTAAGGCGAGATAAAGCCAGTCTAATCACACGAATTGGCTCATTCAGGCTGGACCATATATAAGGGCTCCTTCAGCATCCACTGTAGGCCATCCCTCCTGGAAGTTCCTCAAGCCTCCACGATGCCACACACTCCTACGAAAACTTCATCGAGGCGTCGAAGCGGACGACAACATCGACTCCCGATAAAGTTCCGTAATTCACCTTCCAACCCATTCTGTGGCTCGTCCCCTCGTGGAGAGAAGCCCAAGAGGCGTATGCGTTCCACACTTAAGCTCGCCGGAAGCCTGTTTGGCTCTTCCCCCAAAGGTACGTACATTATGTTTGCTACACCAACCCTTCTATCATGTGTCCTGACCTCCAACCCAGATTCACCACTCGCCGACTCGGACGGCACGACCCCGATCAAGGTCAAGTTAGAAGAGACTACCCCGGTTGGCAGTCTATTTTCCAGCCCCTTGAAGAGGATGCGCACTGGAAGTGAGTTGAGAGGATACCATGTTCACTACGTATGTTGACTTTGGTATGCATAGATCAATATGAATTGCAAGCATCGCCGATCCACGCAGAAGAAGCTGATGGTGTTGGTTCGTTAATCTCCGTTCATGGCCAACTTGAAGGGCTTGGCTAACGATAACATTAGGATCTACTCCTGTCGCCCCTGCCTCCCAGCGCCAGGCTGCTGAATTCTCGACTCCTGGGGGCTTCTCACCAGCGCAATATAGCACCAATCGCTCTTCGCCTGCCGGGGATGAGTCTTCTGAAATTCTCGATGGTATCGGTCAAAACCCTTATCAATTGGAGCAGTCAGTGTCCAGCCCCGTCCGCCCTGTAATGGCGAGTAGTTCAGACTTCGACGAGATCCGAGGTATGTTTTAGATTTGTTTTACAGAATTGGTGCTCACCGTCGGATCTACTCAGCTCTTGACCTCCCGAAGTCATTCTTTCGTGAGAATAGGATCAAGGGGTTCGATCCTCGACTCCCCACCAAGTCCAATATTGGCGCCTTGTGCGACTTTGGGTCTCGCTACCCTGTTGGGGTCAACACCCTTACGTTCCTTAAGCTCTTTCGTCAATGCACTGTCTGCCTTAATGTGGCCTACGTCGACAACTGCCACCAGCACTCTTGCGCAGTCAACAGCGAGAGGACAGACCCACTCCCCACCGAAGATGCTTCGTTTATAACGTACATGACGGAGGCCGGGTGCAAGGGTGTTACGGTGGACCAACTGCACTCCTTATCTGCGCGTTGCTCTACCTGTGGCCGCCTCGTTGTCAGAGTCCAGGCTGAAGGAGGCTGGAGACACCACTGTCAAGTTCGATGGGCCTGATTTTGCTCAAATTCCTTTCTTCGCTTATATTTATATCGATTCTGTAGTTTGTGTCTGTGTCCCCAATGATGATGTCTTACCAGGCAATGTCCGTCTGATGTGAGGCGAATATTTAGTTGGATGTGCAGTGAATCGAGGTTGGGATGGTTCGAATACGTACATTGAATGCTGTCTAGGTATGTACAAATTTAATGGCGTCGGATGGCGTCAAACCAATCTCCAAACCGACCACTTAGCCTACAGCGACCAGAGACTCGAAACGAGGCTAGACAAGACAGCGGGGTTCGTGCTAAAAGCAAATCCGAGCTGTTCTGCCTGCGAACGATCATGAGAGGACCCCGTAGGCCTGGCGCTGGTCTCATCATCGATGGTTGGGTAGTCAACGATGATTCCACGACTGAACGCATGGTCCAGGACTCGGTTGATCGCCATATCCACAGCCTTCTGGCTGGCCTGCACCGATACAAGATACTTGATGCGTTCGATCACCTGCAGCAACAGACAACCAATCTGGAAGGCTACATCGTCCCCTTCGGCGATGTAGCGGGCCAAGCAACCAGCGAGGCTGAGCGTTTCCTCTCGATAACGCTCCGGTTCTATGACAGTAGAGGGTTGCAGCTGAAATGTCCCAGGAAGATTATCAATTAATGAGCTAGCGAAGGATGAGCAGCAGAACTTACCTTTGCTACGGATCCGCGAGCTCCATCTACCCGACTCCCCCAATCTTCCGACTCTCCCTGAGCGATACAAGGTGCAGACGATGGTTCGCTTTTGATAGCGCCTTCTTCCAGTTTCACCGGGCCAGAATTCGGTGACATTGGATGAAAATCGCTTGTGACCGACGAAGTTCGACCTTTGGAATGAAGCTCAGGTCGATCTCGAGAATCAATCACAAATTCCTGCTTGATAACCCCGACAGCTGAGGTAGCGGAGGCGGAGAGGCACTGGTACTCTTTTGAGTCGGCCTCAACGCACGTGGACAGCCAGGAGCCGCGTCGAGACTGGGAAGAGAGACACGGAGCACTTTGGCAGTGACCGTCCCCTTGTACGATTGGTTTGGCGGGGCTCATCATGAAAGGCCTTCGGTCTTAGATGTTGGGTGAATCACTCTTGTGGTAAGTAGAGAGTTAACTCGGGACGATCTTGAACTCGATATTGAGAGGGTTGGGAAGGCGCTGAGCTCGACGTTGAAATTCAAGGATCAAGGAAGACGAGTTCGTTGATTCGAAGGCTGCCAAGCTTTTGATTGACGACGTAAGTGTTGACCAATCCCCAATCATGATTTTCGTTTTCACCCTCTCATCCCAGTCCACTCATATGGAAATTCCACATGAACGCTATACTTCAACTGACAGGTAGGGATACTTACTTTCTCTTATGATTCCTAGAGCCAACATCCACCAGTTCCGGCGTGCGATCAACATGCCCCAAGGCTTATTGAATGAACCGCTGCCATCATTCCGTATCAAATTGGCCGGCGAGCATTAGCTTGTAATGGCAACCGAAAACTCTATCTTCCATGCAGTCAGACGCGAACTGAGGCGTACAGTCTCTTAGCGCATGGAAATTAGGGCGAGAGGACTGTATAAAAACGAACTATCTCGTGAACCTGCGACAACATGGAGATATGGGGATTCAGCCAATCCCTGTCAGGTGGCGCTATGCTGGTCTCAGGTGATGACTGGCGACATTTCTCTGTGACTGACATTCTTCCTTCATTCGGAGTGGCTGTCTCTACCCAATATAGGGGCTTCGTATCTTTCTCGATCTCCAAGAGAGATAACCAAGAGGACCTCCAAAGCTCGGACACCAGCCCCCCGGAAATCGGGAGTTAACGCCTTGTCTTTACCTGTCCTTTCCCCAGACGGACATTGTAAACCCACAGGGGCGCCCATCCGTTTGAAACACCGCTTTTGTGCTATTGGATCCGAGGCCTCGGCTAGCGAACGCTTGCGATTTGAGATGAAATTTGTGAGCCATACAATCCTTTACGTCTTCAAGTTTGCAAAAGAACAGCCGGTAGTGCTGTCTATAAATAGCAGCCTTGAGACCAACCTGTCTTCCAGCAACGCTCCCCCTGCTCCTTTATTCTCCGTCCAATGAACCCATACGTTCAGTGGTCCAGTGGTGGAGCCGTAGATCCTAACCGTCCTCCCTTCCCACTCAACCATCCATTCGAAGGTGAGACCTTCACTTTTGCACGAATTGCACAGGATTCCAACCTCGCGCCCTTACATCCCCAGTATCAGGGCGCGAAAGTGGTACTACGAGCTCTGAAGATCCAGCTCAAACTTTAGCTCAAACTTTCTTTGGCTATTATCCTGAAGTAAGTGTTTCCTTCGTTAATTGGAGTGACCTCTCCAACGTTTGATTAAAGGAACTCTTCTGGGCCCCGTCAATTCCGGATGGATGTGTTCTCGCTCAGCCAAGCAACGCCCATTCAAACGCTGCCGCTCCTGGAGCATTCGGATCGACAGGTATGCCCCAGTGCGACCCAACCACAGAAGCGTCTTTCACGTACCCACGTATGCCCCCCGTGGATTTGCCTTATGTCGCTGGTAATCCCTTCCATGGTTTCAGTTCGGATGCGTACGAAAGCGCGGGGCTCACCGGCCCAGTCTCGACTCGCAGTGGCTTAAATGAGGAGTGGGTTATGTCTACACTTCAGGAGTACATTTCAATGGTATGTATTCCCCCCTTGAGGCTAAGCCCCGGCTCAGAGGTTTACATTCCCCAGGTAGAGCCGCTCGCCAAGAAAAACTTACTCTGCGAAATCCTTGCAGGGCAAGCCGCTATTCAGGAGCATGTAAAGAGAGCCGTTGACGCTGCCATTGGAAGCCCTGACATTCTATGTGCTCTTCTTCGCTTTTGCTATCCCGACCCGTCCGACCACCACCCAGACCTCCAAACTCTTCGTGGATGGCGTGCTTGTGAGTGTTCCTCCGTGTGGGGTTCAAGTTCAGTCGGCTGAGCGAAGTAGACTTCGACACAATATGGATAGCAGAGATTAGAATGCAGATCGTTCTGCCTCTTGCGTCCAAGGTGAGCATCCAAGTTGAGAATGACTCGAATTTTAAATAAAGCTTACGGATATCAGCTTTGGGATGAATTTCGTCGCATACTCCTCGAGGTTATAGACTATATAATCAAGCACGTCCTGTCCGACGATAGAATCTTCCCAGAGTTTCGCCACGACGGTCGTTGGTCTCATCAACTTCGTGAAACACTTCTATGGTACGCCGTCTCCGGGGCTTATATTCACTTCTTTTTTAAGAAGGACACCAACCGCTCGATCAGCTTCGGAAAAAGGACAGAGGATGTCATTCACGTACGTTTCTGTGGTGAACCTTCATTGATGTCTGAACGCTCAACCGTGCTTGACAGGAGTCGGCTATGGAGGCGTACGCGATGGCCTGTGCTATTGCGAAGACTAAGGCCTGCTCCGATAAAAGCGAAGCCGGAGTGCTTCTCTATCGCCATGGCGGAGTGATACTCGCACATAAGTGCCTTATGAATAATATTGCGCCAGTCTTTCCAGACTATGTCACAATATTAGGCAACTGTGACGGTCCACCAACCCTCCGTCTCCTCGCGCTACCGATCGCATTGGTGAGTCGTCGCGAAGTTCCGAAAAATCTCCCACTGATGGTCTTGTGATAGATATCCGCAACACTGTACACATGCTACATCAAGGGCTCGTTGGCGATTCAGGCCGAAGATGTCCTGAATGAATCCAGAAGTCAGAACGTCCTTTGCACCAAACTGCGGTCGGTTGGTAAAGCATTTGTCAAGCATGCTAACCACGCCGACGAGATTGAGTCACAGTACTTGCACGATGCCATCCGTCGCCCAATCACGAATATCATAGGAAATCTCCATGCAGGCCTCGAAGATACCTACAGTAGGACTGTTCTCCCTCGAAGCACCAGTTTCATACCTGGTATCCAACAGCAGGACCTCTTCACTGGATGCCTTCCCCCCCCTGTGCATGCTTCTTCGCGTCAATAAGCCCACCGCCGTGACCTCTTAGAGATGGTTTGGTGGCGCCTTGCGGTGAGTGTACATGTCGATATGCTGAGCTCTACATTGAATCAGACCGTCTTCAAGATTTTCCAGAAGCCTTGAAGAACCATGAAGAGATTGATTTCCGAATCAGGGCAAGATACACCACCTTGTACTAGATGTTTGGTCATGACTTCCAATGAATATTATTTACGAGTACCGCATCGCATCTCACCAGCGGCTGTGGCTCACCAGACTAACCGTTCCCTGCGGCACTTGGCAGTCTCTATGGCTCTGAAAACGTCCTCAATCTTCCCGATGCGGCTCCCAGTGGAGGAACACTGTCCCTGTGTTTCAGGGCAGCTGCTAGTGGGATCACGCCATCACCGCTGCGTTCCCAAACGTTCCCAATCCGTTTAAGTTCCTATTCAATTTCTACACATGGGGAAGGATGAGAAGCTTCAATACCGGGGCCTATCTCCTCATGTATGGTTAACCCAGGTAGCCGGACAGTCGGACTCGTCCTTTCTCTATATATGTTCGATCTCTCGGTTCTAGGGGCAACTCAGCCGTAACAATGGACCCAATTGCCTCCTCCTCCCACTCTTCCAAAGGCAAGGAACGATATGCTTTGCTCGACGGTAGGCTTGTCAAAGTCGTCCTCTTATCGGATATCGACGGTTTGTATCTTCGCCTAGTATGTCTGGGAGTCAGTTCAATTAATCCCACCATTTTACCTAACTGCGCAGACGACGTGAATCCCCTCCGCCCTGACGAGATTGACTGGCAGGCCTGGGATACAATAACCTCCAGCGAAATAGGCGATGAAGACAAAATAACATCCAATTTCAGTCGCCTTGGCTTGTCGAGCACTCCTGGGCCTTCTGAGTCGCCTTGGGCTAACCTTCTCCTGGACCCCTTCGTTGCAGCAGAGGAAAGAGCGTTGAGATTGGGGCCGTCTCCCACAACTGGCTCAAAAAAGAAAAGAAAGGCGTACGCGGCATACGTCGTGTACAACGGTCGTCGAATGGGGGTTTTTGTCACCTGGTATGATTTTCGGCTAAGGTAGGGGCCATCAGGTTCCCGCACCCCCTTACATAAGCAGCAGCGGGGGTCGACGACGACCTCATACCCATCGGCCCCTCGCATCCTTTCCAAATTCTGACTTCTGGGGGTGGTTGCAGGAAGCTCAGAGGATGTGTTCTCTGGTTTTAAATTGTTTTAATTCGAAGTCTAAGGTGACCTAAAAAGGAAATATATAAAAAGTCGAAATGGTCAGGAAAAGCGAAACTGAGATGCCTGGCACAAGGAAAGGTAAGGGAGGCCACCAACAGCTAACGAATTTCGCCGCTGACTAAGCAGGTACGTCATGCCAAGGACGGCGCTTATTCACGATAAGGGCCCGTTGACTTGGTGTGAGCACCATGGACATCGTCCTTCGCTGCTAAATCTCTCTCTCGAGCTCAAATAGAGCTGCGACGAGTATTTAAAATCTACGAGGGGCTCTACAGAGCCGTCTACCTGGCTGCAGTGGCATAGGGTACACCTGTTGGGTTTTTCGAATCGAAGATTTCGCCGCTCTTGGCGCCAAGCCATCAGCTTACATAAGGGTGTGAGTACCTGATGGCCCCTACCTTACCTCCTAATTGTCATCCACGAGCTCTGATACACCCCGACAGGGAAGCCACCACGATGCAAGTGAATTCGTTTTCAAACAGCTCCTTTCAAGGGTACGACACCATCGAGGAAGCACAAGTCATTGGAGGCATGCTCTGGTAACGGGTACATGGGGAGACCCCTGCACGCCGAGTAGATATCGTGTACTTCCACCCTTTGAAGGTTATCACATCCTCAGCAGTCCATCAGTCGATGACTCCGCTATTCGTCTCAGCGAAGCGATGAGGGAGGGCAACTCCTCACCTAGCCACCTTGGCACACGTGCAGCTCGTCAGGATAGTCGCTTGTACGTTAACTGGAGTTGCATTTCCGCCTGTATCCAGTTGCTAACCTGTCATACAGATCACCCGAAACCCCTCCTCCTGCAGCAACAAGCAAAGGGAAGGCGCCTACTCGATCAGCCTTTGCGTCTAGCTCTAAGGCCCCTCAACGCTCTTCCGGTAAATGTGATCCAAGACACATGGCTGGCTCTTCAAAAATTCCCAGCATGTTCCACAGAGGAGATGGTGCGAGCAGGTGAGCAAGCTTTTGAATTCGATAAAACCCTTGAACTGGTGTTGACCCTTCCGTCCAGCAGCTTCGTTCATAATCTGCCACCATCACGGCCCATCACAAACGAAGACAAGTACTACGTCATTCAAATAGGGCTTCAGGTGGGCGTCTGTCGAGGAGAGACAGAAGCCCGGAGGCGCCTCGGCCCAAGCACATTTGCCGTCATGCACATAGAAGCTACAAGGGAGAAGGCGAAAGCTTTATTTCGAAGGCTCGTATCCAATGGCGACGTATTCCAGCCTCCTTCGATTTGCATGTAAACGATAGTTACGGTCTGAATTCTATTACTCGCCTTGCCATCCATCTTCGCCGTCAGAGTCCGAGACGGAAATCGTGGGAGTGACTGCGTGACTGCTCGGGGCACGATGTGGTATCACGTGTCAATTTCTGATCCGACGGTCGATGGTGGCTCTGATTATCAGTGTCGCAGCGGTATTCTGTTCTTGCACAGAATCGACACAAAACAGGGAAATACCAGGCCCAGCAGAAGAATCGCAGCAATGTCAACATCACTTAACGACGACATCGTGGCTACCATAGCCATCGCACTTCATCAAGTTGGGTCCCTGGCCGACGTCCTCCTCTTTCGCTTTGTCAACAAATGTACGGCCAGGATGGGCGAGGCCTACGCGTTTGCGGACCTCCCGTTCCGTACTGTACGGCATGCAAAGTATATCGAAGAGCGCCTTGCCTCTTTTCGCTCCATCTGCGATATCAACCCTAGAATTCTAGGGCGAGTACGCTCCCTCAACCTCGAATTGGATGGCTTAATTGGATGGCACGGGCACAGTGATAGCTGGGTCGAGTCTGCAGAGTTCCAAAGCTTCACAAGCTACCTGGAAAGCAAATGTCCGAACCTTTCAAAACCTCCGTATCGGCTCACGCTCCCGCCCTGCCCATGGCCCATTGGTGCAGCAAGCAGTCTCGCTTCTCGCTCATCGCATCATCTCCCTCGAGATCTACGAAGTGACGAATATACCATGCACCTTCTTCTCTCGCTTCCTCAAGCTCAAGGCACTTCTTATACGGGGTATTACAGCGGATTCGGTGCCTCTGCAGTCTCAAATCTGGCGCCCCGCCCTTACATCTATCGTCTATTTCAGCGGCCCAACGGACGCATACATAGATGGTGTGCAACCGACGGACGACCCCGTCTTGCATCTCTTCGATTTCTCCCTTCTACAATCCATTGAATGCGGGTCAGAGCGAGATTTCTTATCGGCGGTACCCACTGCGGCGGCAGAAAGCCTAGAACGTCTTGTGGTGGATCTTACCCACCTTAACCCATTGACATATTTCGAGTGTGCGTCACCCTGAACAGCGAAATTCAATGCCTTTTGGGCTGACACTATTCCAGCCAATAATAGCCCCCCTGCCCTCTTCTCACGCATTGGGAGGTTGCAGAAGCTAACAACGTTGAAACTACAACCAGACCATCCGAGCCGACTTTGCCCTAAGCGCATACAGCGAGATGGGGGAGGCAGGATATCCAGGCGCGGAAGGGTGCCTTGATACTATGACGGAGGTACTGCGTGTAGTTCAAGGCAAGGGTCACCTCCAGCTTTACCTATCATTCACATCCGATGTCTTACCCGACCATCCCATGTGGCGCTGGAGCATGCTTGATGACGCTATTGCTTCTTTCGCCGATAAGCATCCCAGCGGATTGGAGTTGTGCATTGCGTATAATGTCAGGTACGAGCAGTGGGCCGATTCTGCTCGGTTGCACGATCCTGGATGGTTGTACAGCGCAAAGCTACTCAAGACATCGACTCATCCCCTGATCCAGGTCCGGCTCGCTATTGGGCCATGATGGCTCTAGGGCAGCCCTATTCTCGATTAGCCTCGTTTCATCTGATAGGGCCCAGCCATACTTCTTTGTCAATTCACTTCCATCCCCTTGAACCATCCCCTATTCCTTTTGCGCAGTTGCTTTTGCCGATTCAAAGGCACTTCTTTTATGTCTCAATCGCAGAATTGAAAAACCCTGTGACTCTTCACATCTTTGGATTCTCCCAGATAAACCGCGGCCTACATCAGTAGGTAACGACACGGTTTATTTCTCCAATCATCACCATCCTCGTTCATCAAGCGGGAGTGCAACATGCCTAGCGATAGGGGGCTTTTGTTCGGCTATCACCGGGATTATGATGAGGCGCCCCGCGCGTATTCTTGAAATTCGCTGAGTATCTTCTTTGAACCGCACATCAATGGACAACGATGACGATTTTCAACAGCACCAAATTCAACCGCGATGGGAAGGCCGCTGTCAATATTGTGCACGAGTCTTCCATCGCCCTGGTGACTTGACTAGACATATATCAACTCGTGCACCGCATTCAAGTCGGGCCTAAGTAGGCGACTCATCAAGCGAGAAGTCGCGGTAGCACTGTCAAACGCGCTCGCGAGGAAGCACGCGAATCAGAGGAACAGCCGCGGAAGCGGCCTTGGTATGAGACAGGAGAGGATCTCGATATTGATCATTTTCGTGGACGAGAGGAGAGCCCTGGATTCGTTGATGTCAGTCTCCGCTTTCTACAGTGCTCTGCTGAAAGTCGCTAAATATAATCCCAAGCAACAATCAAGTAATAGGGTACTTGAAGAAGGAACGAGCAACCAATCACAGACTCCCAGTGAAGTTAATGTTGTTCTGGTATGTTACCACTCAAAGTTGAGCCATCGAACAACCCTAACCATCTCATTCCAGGAGGACGAAAGTTCCGAGGCAGAATCAGATGTCATGGACCTTCCTCTGCCCCCCGATGAAGGTCGAGGGAAACGGACAAAGAGCACCCGCCATCTTGCGTGGCGATACCAAGACTTCCTACCGGGGACGACGGCTTTGGCTCTTAATGCGCCAGCTTCGCAATTGGTTCCGCCTGATACATCTTCACTACCACCAGCCTCTGCCCCTCCCGCACCCCCTTCCAACACTTTCAGCGCAACAACCTGATCCTTCGCCGGCGCAGCGTCTATACCGTCTGGTCAAAACTACTCAGCGCAACGAGTTTGGGCTGTACAAGCGGTTCCAAGCACCAGAGGAGACCCCATACGACCCAGAATCGTCCCTCCAGCCTTCTGACTTCCATATGGTCGGACTGGGTCAAGCTGACGATGCGAGTCCCGAAAATTTTTACCATTTCCCAACAAGAATGCCTTTCTTCTGGGAGAGTGGCGGGCAAGTGACCAGAATGGGAAGGGCAGAGAAGGTTTCTCAAGACTGCTCGAAATTATTGGGAGTGAAGATTGGAATCCGGCAGACATTCGTGGTGTAAACTGGAAAAAATTGACCACGTGCTCGCAGAGCCTGTGGTGGACGATGACGATGGGGATTGGGTCGATGAGTCGGCGTGGAGGACTTCTATTGTCACCGTCAATGTTCCGTTCGGCAAGAGTTGTGCTGAACCTGGCCCGTATCCTTACGAGGTTCAGTTCCGGCACCGTCTCATTGTTCCTATGATCAGAGAGAAACTCATGAACCTGCAACCGGATGATACATTTCATTTTCTCCCATACGAGCTCCGATGGCGCCCGACGACACGAAGGCGGACGTTAATGTGCTCGGTGAACTTTATACCTCTCCTGCTTTCCTCAAAGCCTTCCATGAACTCCAGGTAGGTCTAGCTTCTTTAGAGGGGAGAGTGGTCTTGTAGCTGACGCTTTGTGACAGGAATCACCCCTAGAGGAAGGGTGCACCCTGCCTCGCTATATTATTGGCTTGATGTTTGGTTCGTACGAAACTGTTCTAGCTCAGTTTGGAACGGCCAAGCTTTGGCCATTGTACATGTCATATGCGAACGACTCGAAATACGCCAGGGCAAAGCTGGGGCTTCGTCTCGTCGAACCACTTGCCTATCTTGTCAAAGTGAGTGCGTTTCAGGCGAGCTACGGACCACGAAGATTACTCACAACGATTCTAGCTCCCCGACGAGTTCAAGGACTTTTACATCGCACATTCTGGCCAGAAAAGCCTCCCTCCTGCGCTACTCACGCATTGCCAGCGTGAGCTGTTCCATCAGCTCTGGCGGACTATCCTGGACGATCAATTTATGGAAGCCTTTGATCATGGCATCGTGGTAAAATGCCCAGATAACGTCGAAAGACGCTTTTACCCTCGTATCTTTACTTATTCCGCTGATTACCCTGAAAAGTGCGTAGGGACGAGTAGTTTGGACGCTGTCACCGCTAATGCGAGCTTTCCTTATAGGATTATGGTGGTGTCCATCAGGAACATGGGGGCCTGCCCTTGCCCAACCTGTCTCATTCCACTCAAAGATGTCCACCAACTCAGCATGGCAAACGACCGATCACGCCGTGTACGGTGGAAAAGGGTTGACAATAGTGCTTGGCGAGGTCTGGGAAGCAAGGCTCGAAGGTGGATATACGACGAGAATATCTCTGTCAACAGCAAGAAAGTCAATGAACTTCTGCGTCACGAATCCCTGGTCCCGACAAATGTTAGTTCACCCCTTTCGTCTTCCATTTATGGGGCTGAGCAGCCTTCACCAGAACGCCTTCTCTGAACGATTTTCATCGAGAGGGTTCAATCTCTTCGACATGATCGTACCAGACGTTCTCCATGAAGTCGAACTTGGAGTGTGGAAGTCCCTCTTCATTCAATTATCCGTCTCATTGAAGCGACCAACAAGAGTGTGTTGAATGTCGTAGACTCAAGGTACTAGCCATTTCCACCTTCGCACATGGTTCAGTGCTCATCAGCAACCCTCACCAGATATCGAGCAATGCCTACCTTTGGGCGCGACACTATTCGACGCTTCAGGAACAACGTCACAGAAATGAAGCAATTGGCTGCTCGAGATTACGAGGATCTGCTGCAGTGCTCTATCCCAGTTTTCGAAGGCTTGCTTCCTGGTAGCCACGATAAGCGCCTCCTCAACCTACTCTTCGTCTTTGCCCAGTGGCACGGCTTGGCGAAGCTTCGTATGCACACCGACCATACCATCGCTATCCTGGATGAAGCTACAACACAGCTAGGGGAATTGATGCGGGACTTTGCAAAGCAGACGTGCAGCAGCATACCCACCAAGGAGCTGCGGCGCGAGTATGAAGCACGCAAACGGCGCGAGGCGAAGAAGAAGAGCAAGGCTAATACTGCAAAAGCGCAGGGCAAAACTCTAAGGGCAAGGAGCGCGAAGTAGAACCGGAGGTTGAGGAGATTCCTGCAGCCACCGAGGAGAGTGGAGCAATCGGATGGTAAGTCTCCCACCAAATCTCGTATTACTATGGAACTGAAACGGGTCCCAAAGGCCGGCAGGAAAAGACTTTGAACCTCAATAACTCCAAAATTTCACGCCCTGGGGACACCTGACTCCAAACATCAGGCTGTACGTACAAGCGATTCTTACACTAGCCGAATAGTGAGTCCACCTCCGCACCCACCGCTCACAGCCTTGCTGGTACCGTTTGCTGACCTCCCACCCCCTTTCGTCAGACCGAGACGAACCATAAGCTTCCAAAAGGGAGTTACCCTCGCACCAACAAGAGGATGTACCCATCCAGTTATCGAGAATCCAGGCACGCCAGGAAAACATCAAGCGCCTAGGCAAGCAGCTGCCAGGCCGAATTAGAGCTGACGACGACGCCCGCTTGCATGATCTCAACCACAAGTATTTCATAGGCGTCTCTCAAAACCATCCTCTCGATTTGGCACAGTTCCTGCAGTCCAGCCTTTCAGATCCAGCTACAAACGTAAGCATGCATTTCGCCACGGGTCATTCAGCCCAATGCTAACTTGACCAAGCATTTTATTCCCAAACTGCGTCGCCACCTCCTCCCCAGAGTCATCCACAGCCTGATCATCGAAGCAGAGCAGCGAGAAGATTTCGAAGGAAATACCACCAGCTCACATGGATCTCTGTCAGTGTTGCATGACCTTGCCGCCCACCTTCAGACAACGGAGCTTCCGTTGCACGACACACGACATGACGGGATCCATTTCCAATCCGATCGCATCTACCGCCATGACACTTTCCACGTCAACTTTACTTCGTATGATCTACGCCGGGACAAGATATCATCAATCCCAAATCCTCTAAGCGCGATGTCATGTGCCTTCGAGCTGCACGGAAGGCTGGATCCCCCAACGGCTACGCTTATGCCCGGGTCCTAGGAGTATTCCATGTGAACGTTGCTTACAGCGGTCCTGGGTCTCTTGACATGAGCATCCGTCGCTTCGATGTGCTTTGGGTGCGATGGTATGAGAGCGCGAATGCAAATACCGACCCCGCATCTTTAGAACGTCTCACTTTTCCAGCGTTGTCTTCAGCAAGTGAAGTATCGATTTTCTGGACCCAGCTGACGTCCTCCGTGCTTGTCACATAGTCCCCAGGTTCTCCAAGGGAAAGAAGTACGGAGGTGAAGAGACTGAAGATGATTACGAATCCGACTCATCAGAGTCCCAAGACGATCTAGAGGTGCCAAAAGCATCTGTGCGCTGTGCGCACATTGCTTGCCAGCCCCTCCGTGGCGCGACGACCTGCCTTCTATCACCGTTGGCAGACGAAGAAGAAGATTGGCAAGAATATTATCTAAACCGGTATGTGCTTGTGCACCTGTTGCCTGCGTTGTCCTCTGATTGGGAATTACCTTACTAGCTTTGTGGATCGCGATATGCTGATGCGGTTTTTCTGGGGTTTGGGAGTGGGCCATGTCTACTCTCACAAGGATGCACCCATCTCGCTCACTGCTATGCCTCCTCTGCAGGAAGGTCCAGAACATGAAGCCGCCGACCCACGGCCTGGCGTAAATCACAAATCCGGTGGTGCACCCTCAGACGCGTCTCCTGACGGTCACCACTCGGAGGGAACAGATTCTGATGATCCCGAACTTGGCCTTTCGGACAAAGAAGCACAAGAGCTTGAAATGGAATCAGAAGCTGAACCAGAGGACGATGGCTGGGCCGAGGGTCCTTCGAAACCCTTCACAAGGCAAAGTAGAGTCCAAAAGGGTGCTAAACCCGTGGAAATTTTGGCCGATCACGAAAGAGAGCAGGAGGAGCCAGCAGATATCATGGATCCAGTGGGTCCGCCACTATCATCGGCTGGAAAGCGGGGTAAACTACGGGACGCTGGTCGAGTCTCAAACAGTCTGGTTTCTGAAGGAGAGCGAGGGGAGTCAATAAACGAAGACCAGCCATTGGATGGACCCGGACCATCAACTTTGAGGCGAGGTACGCGGGTAAGGGTCGCTCGCCATGTCTGGGAACCGATGTAATCCATGTCACTGTTGTCCTTGCGCAAATTCACACCTATTATCCCCCTGATATTGCATGCGAATATGACAGACAGCAAGATGAACACCCAACAGGTGTGGCTTGCTACTCGTGCGACGTCGACCGCCAGTGCTCAACAGAAAGCCACGATGAAAGGTAGGAGTCCGCAAGGGCTCCTCGGTCAACTTAAAAAGGTTGGTGATCGATGCCACTTTTTTTTGGCTGACAACATGGGGGACACTTCTTCAGTATACGTCGAAACGCTTCTTCAGTCTCCCGTCCGTTTCCTGATAGTCGGGCTTGTCAAACCAGCACGAACACGAGATGAATCGGTATGTCTGCCTTTGGCAACGTAATATTCCCCGGACTAACGCGTCAACTGAGCTGGGTGACGTTTATAGCGGGCACCAGCTAGCCTGAGCCTGCCTAGTGGAACAAGCACCGACGCATATTGAGGCAAATTAGCATCACGCTGGTCGTGAAGCATTGCTATATCGGGCTACTACTACGTCCTTCCCGGAGTCTCCAGTCCATCGTTTGCGGTATGTCCGTCACGATTGCATCCGCTGGATCGTACTGCGTTGCTACCTCCCTCACTTGAGATGTTACACTCCAGCTGCATCACAGTCCTCACGGTACCCCCCTCCACCGGTCACACGCTTCGAATTTGGACAAATTCGACCGATACTAGTTCTGTTCGTTTTATTCCTCTCGCTCGTCTCACCTTTTCCCTGCCATTTTCCCCCGCCAACCTCATCCACAAGTGGGATTCTCCAGCCCGCTTCCACCGTTGACTTTGGTAAGCCCCTGGTTATGCATCATGGGTGTCTATCTCAGACTAACCATTCCAATAGGAGTATGCAGAGCAAGAGGGCATCCGAGCTGTGCGAAGGCACAACAAACCATGCCCAGACTGTCACCAACTACGTTATCAATCCCTTGAAAAGCAAAACCCTTGTACTAGCTCGCTCCGCTGACGTGGCGGGGGCGGAGGGCGCGAAAGTTAATGCAAGCCTTCGTTTCACCGTCCTATAGGAAGCAAAGGGAACTCACATAACAGCAGGACCTTTTCACGAAGCGCCTTCAGCAGCATCTCTTTCCCCGGCTTATTCGTATGCTTTTAGCCGAGGCGGACAGTGCTCTGGAGGAGGGCCATCTCGGCTCCCTTTCAGCCCTCCGTGACCCCCACGCGGAGGTTGATAGTCACCAGGACCTTCCTCCAATGCCGCATTGGCCTGTCGGATATGTCAAGCTCGAGATGGACCAAATCGTTAACCATGAAGACATTGCTTTTCAGTGCGCTCACGGTGCTCCTCGTACCACGATCCAGGAGCAGTCCACTGTTGCGACAGGTCGACGCACGGATAATGGCGATCTTTATGTCCCTTTCCGCATACACGGAAATTTTCGCGCAAATTCAGTGTATACAGGTCCAGGTGCTCTGGATCCACAATTCCGTCAGTTCGACATTCTGTGGCTCCAACATCATGTTGTCACAGATAGAGCCGCTGCGTTTGATAGTCTTGTGCTACCCGTTCGGTTGTGCACTCGTGGCAACATGACGGTCTTGGTGGACCCGACCGATGTTCGGTACTCGTGCCACCTCATTCGCGGCTTTATCCCTGACCCTGAGCTTGATGGTCTAGTTTACTACGTGAATGGGTATGTGTTGAAAACAATTTCGCCTATCCGTTGGTTTTCTCATTTCTCATCCTAGGTACACCGATCGCGACAGCATGACCATGCAAACCGTTAGCAGGAACCATCGATCTCCTAACCTGCCTTGCATCAAGCCTGCGACGGAAGACTACCAATCGAATTTGCGATTGGTTTTTGTGGAGACGCCGGGGGACAACCCACAGCAACGTTCAGCACTTGTAAACATCCCGACAGGTACCTTGTGTGCATACGGAAAGCCTGGGGATGATTGAGGAGTCATTGCCAGTGGTACCGTTGTCCCAGCACATGTAGTACCGTTCAAGTTCAAGTATGTTCTCCACTGTAGTCTGTAATACATTTATGTCTCGCCAATATCTGCGAAGGGGAACATTTTGAAGTTCAAAGGAGTGCCGTATCACTTGTGCTTAATCCAAGAAGTCGTCAATTTCGAATCTGGGGTGCCTCAGCTGCTTGCCTGCTGGGTCAGCTCTGATGAATATTATGACTGAATCACAGCAAGAGATACATGCCGCAGTTATATAATCAAGGCGAGGTCCTGGTAAGAGGCTTCCTGGCTTATGACTCGTATGCAAGGGCTGAGCCCTGCATTGTAATAATCTAACTACCTGATACGGTCTGAGCGCGAGATGGGCGCGTCCAATCAGAAAGTCGTTGTGCTTGTAGCTAGGGAGAATTCTGAAGTAGAGCTACCAGGTTAAATAAACGGTTGACAAGATGTCCATCATAATTGGTATCTCCTATCTAGTTGTCTCTTGCAGTGGGAGGCTTGCGTATGTGGACAGTCTGACAGCCCCTGGTCAGTGATTGACATAGCGCGATCAAATATGATACTGACTGATGAGATGTGCCATTGATCCGGCTGCCGATCATCAACATCACGGCAAAGCACCTACCCCCCGATCCCTGATGGATCGAGAAACATATATCGCCTGCCCCTCCTGGCCCCTCCTTCCTATCCGTGCCCCACGGCATGGGGATATTGAGCAACATCCAAGTTAATTCTTTAAATGACAGCTGAGAGGTGGATTATATTCGTTGGAACCTGGGAGCACCGATCTATTACCAACCAAATTCAAGTGCCCCACCCCCGGAGAGCGTGTGCACCGTGTCAAGTAAATTATCTATCTATTAGCTTTCACAAGTGATAGATATCAGCACGCACGTCCATTCCTAGAGAAGGGATGGAACGAGCGCCAATCCACGCGCCAATCCACGCATTTTCTAGTGCTTGGTACACAACGCGCCGTTGGTTCCACTCATTCCTTGGAGCACCAGATACTTAGAGCCCGAAATAGACAGGGGAAAGTACTAGAATAGCGCTATACTGGCCGGTTTACAGATGTCAAACATATAAACAACATACGGAAAACATTCAAATAACACTGGCATAACATTCCAAATTAAGTGTTAATCTCCGTGCCATCAAGAACGCCGACGGAAATCGTACGAAGCCATAACAGGCTTTTCAGCGGCTGATGGCGAAGAAGCGACACATGACCGAACGCCGAAACAGTGTTTTCCTGCCCGTCTGAGAGGGAAGGAAACGTGTGTGGTTTCACCATAACCGGTTTAGCAGATTTCGCGCACATTTGGGTGGGGAGCGACGGTCTCAGATTGGCTGGTTAGGCCACTTACTTCCTGCCAGATAAGTGGCCTAAGGGCCTCTATAGCATCCGAAACCGCCATGCCTGAGCTGAACAATGCCTTCGTGGCCGTTGATCGCTGCTAGCATGAGTGCCGAACGTCCGTCGTCGCTCGATTGGTTGATCGCAATATAGGGGGGGACCAAGAAGTAGCTTCACGGCGGCTTCGTAGCCTTCAAAGGCTGCTCGCATGAGCGCTGACCAACCCCCGTTGTCTACTTGGTTGACATTGATATCGGAACGAGCAAGAAGGAGCTCGACAGCAGCGTTGTAACCAACGAAAGCTGCGCGTATAAGGGCTGACCACCCTAAACCGTCCACCGCGTTCACCTCTATCTCGGGACGAGCCAGAAGGAGCTCGAGGATCGATGTGCCCCTGTTGAAAACTGCCCACATGAGCGCTGAGAATTCGCTGTTGTCGCGCAGATTGATATCGGCTTCAGGATGGGCGAGTATGGCTTCGCACGAGTTCTTGTCGCCGATGAAGGCTGCGTTCATGATTGCCGATACTCCTTCATGATTCACTGCGTTCACCAGGACATCTGGTAACGCTAGCAATGCCTGGAAGATGTTGTTGTTTCCCCGCAAACAAGCAAACCTAAAGGCGTGTTCCCCTCCTTTGTTGGAATGTTGAACTCGCCCACACTGGAAGACGGTACAAGGGTCGCTGGAAGGTTGAAGAAGGAGACGAGGTGATGAACGCCAAACAGGTCGAAGCCGCTAGTACCTTTGACAAACTGTGGGAATGCGAGACAGCTTGCAACAAAGGCTGCCAGCTTTGCCGAGGTCGACGGTACCTCAAGTGATACCCGAGTATGGTAACCCCAGGCATCGTGAGCATAAGCCAAGAGTGGGTCGGCTTGCAGAGCTTGCTCCAGCTCTTCCTGCGAGGTGATCGAGGTATTGTGGAAATCACAGGCAGAGAGGTGGGTAATGCAGATGGAGGCAAGAACAGACTCAGGGTGGGGGAAGGAGCCGTAGAGTAGGCCGTGCAAGGTTTCTTTCGCCGTATAGTCTGAACCCGATTTAGAAAAGCTGTTCGAACGACGCAGATAAACAACTCACGAACGAGGCGAACAAGCTTGCTCTCGTCTTCCACCACGACGAGACCACGGCAAAAGCCCATCAGTGTCGCCCCGGGGACAAGACGAGAGGAATTAAACTTGTCCGTGGGGGAGGTTGCCGCTGCGTGTCGTAGCTCATCGACCGTCATCGACCACCGAGCATAGAGAACCCATAGCAGGACGTTTTTTCGCCCGGGTCGCATGCTTTGGGTTCTGGCTCAGGATTCGATGCCACGTCTGATAATAAGCATCCTCGATCTCAGATGGGAAGGTCTCGAGAGCCTCCTTCACGTCATGGATACTGACGGATTGACACAATTCGTCCACCTGCAGAGATGCGTGGAGAAACCTGGACAAGTGCGCTCAGTACATCAATTTGGATTATAAACACCCTCCTCACATTCCGCTGCATTTCTGCTTTATCGTCTTGACGATCTCTTCTTGCACCGAGCTGTCAACTGTTGCGAGCAGGTTTTGGAGGTCTGCACTGTTCTCGATCTGGTCCTTGATATGAAGCTCGATATCTTCGTCCTGAGCAATGATTGGGAACGTGTAAGCGTCGGGAAAATGGGCTTCCACGATTTTAAGAGTCGCGACGTGATGAACAGCTTGCAGCCAAGGGACGAGAGCTTCTTCACGAGAGCAAGCTGGATCCCGATGGGTGCCTCATCGAGTACGTCCAGGATATAGAAGGTAGCCGGAAGCTGCTTCGTAAGCTCTTGCAGCAGCCCCAAAGCTGAGATTCTGTGGGTTGTGTCCCTTCCTGGATGTGCTGAGCATAGGCCTGGTGGACGACTTGCAGGAGCTCGGGATGTCGTTCGACCATCCGTCGGGCAAGAACCTCCAAGACAGTGCGAATTGTGATCTCGGAGTGGCCGCTATAGCGGAAGTAGATGAATGCGATACAAAAGCGACGCCCTGACTCTCGAGCCATGGCTTCGAGCATGTCAATGACAAGGGACCTGGAAGAGGGTATCAGCGTCTGTCTGGGAAGGGATATGAGGAGTCACGCACACAAGGACGCTCTTCCCGGCTCCCGCTGTGTTTAGGTGATCAGGCTATGGCTGGAGCAAGACTGATAGAAAACCCGCGAATTCCTGAACCCCATAATATGTGGACATCCCCGTTGGGCTCCATCCAAAGCTTGAATTTCGCAGTTCGAAGAAGCCATGCGCCTGTACCAAGGGTGGCCTTGGCCAACGTGTCTTGATGAATCTTGCGAAATTTGGGAATAGTCTTCAGAATGGATTCCAAATTGACCTTCATCTCGTGGTAATGGATATGAGTGTGGCTGTCACCTCCAATGACACTAATTTTGCCATCGTTGATTTGAACCTGACTGGTACCTGGAATCAAGGCGGTCGTTCGCAGGGCCAGTGTTCCGACTGGCCTTGAATTTAGCTACACAGCTGGGCAATGCTCAGAGCACACATACCCTTGCTACTCTCGCTCCTGCCCTGTGGCCTCCTTCCAGCCTAAGTGTAGGGCCAGCCTCAGCCATCTAATGGATGTCCTTCCGTGCACATAAGTACTGACCTTCAGCCTCGCCTGGGACTGCGGCATGGAGGATCCTCTGGGAAAATGGAAGTGGTGGTGGTGGTGGTGGTTAGAGCACAAGAGGTGTGCAGGCTGTTGCGATCAAGGCCTTGTTCGTTATGGAGAATCTCGTAGGGCATCACTAATACTAAAGGGTTCACAGTAAAGAGCAGCTAAATGGCTAATTTTTGCTACAGGAGATCGCTTTGACTGGTCATAATTTAGTACATATTATAACATTCTGCGTGAGCCCTTATCAGAACTACTCGAGTGATTTACTTGTTTGCTCAATGTGTTTTCAATCTTCAACCTTTTGCCCTACTCCTTGTCCAAAGGAAGAAAGTCTATGTACTAATGCATGCATTGAAGCGGAAACGTGCGTTCCATGTTGTATTTCACCAGTATGCTAACCTGACGGTATGTAAACGGGAGGTTGGCGATTTCTCCGTATCCCAGCAGACACATAGGACAGCGTGGTCCGGCCATTGGGCTTAGGCACTAGATCGGCATCTATCCCAGGAGCATTGAGCAGTTGGTTCACAATATCTGTATAGCCCCAGCACACCGCATGCACGAGGGCCGTCCACCCATTCTCATCTCTCGAGTTTATGTCGATGCCTGGGACCCCAAGGAGAAGCTTCACAGCTTCTGCATGGCCCTCGCGCGCGGCATGTATGAGGGCCGTCCGTCCACCCTCATCTGCTATGCTGATGTCGATCCCGGGGAGTCCAAGGAGGAGCCTTACTATTTCTGTATGGCCATTGATCGCGGCACATATGAGGGATGTCCACCCGTCGTCATCTACCGCATTGATGTCGCTGCCAGGGACCTCAACGAGAAGTTGCATGCACTTAAGGTGGCCATAGTATGCGGCGCGTGAAAGTGCATCCCGATCAGAATAGTCCCTGAGGTTCACATCGATGTCTGGCAGGGAAAGAAGAGCTTCGGCACAAGCGAGGGTAGCCACCCCAAATTGCTAGCATCAGTGGCGACCTTCCACCGAGTACTGTCTGAGCGTTGGGGGATTGAAATCGCGCAGCTGTAAGAATCAGGCCATCGAGGCCATAAAATGCAGCAATGTGAAGGGGGCCACCCAAGCCGACCTTTGAGTTGAACTCCAAGGGAAACTTGGTAACGTTGGATATCAGCTGGGTGGCTGCTATTATAGTGGGTGTATGCCGACTGCACATACGGGTATGTAGGCCCCAAGACCGATGAGCGTAGGCAAGGAGGGTATCGTTGCGGAGAAGAGCTTTGAAATCGTTGTCTGCCTCGAATCCAGCTCCCAAATTATAATTTTGAAAGCCAGAGTTGGTGAGGTGGGCGATGCAAACATGCGCAAGAATGGCATGAGGAACCGGATATGATTCCATGATCCGTGGTAGGATGGCGTCCCGAGTTGTATAATCTGGAATGCCAGCCAAATTTTAGATAAAGGGAAGATGAAGATACAGCAACCATCTGATACTCACGAATCAAGCGAACAAGTCTTGTCTTTTCATCGACTGAAACCAAGCCACAGCAGGCCGATAGAAGCAGGGCCTCGGGAACCATGCGCCTCGCCTCGAAGACATGCGTATCGGGAGAGGTGGCAACAGCCCGTCGCAGCATGTCAATTTTTACTTCACCATGAGCATGGGTGATCCAGAGGAGGACGAGTTTTGCAAGGCTCGAATGTTTCGGACCTTGGTCAAGGATTCGCTCCCATGTCCTCATGTATATCGCTTCAATATCGGTGGGGAAACCTTCCAGTGTATCTTCCACGTCCAGGGCACTTGTGCATTGGCGGAGTGCTTCCAGTTGAAGCTTCGCATGAAGAAACCTAAAGGGATGCGTCAGGACACAGACAATAGGAAGATGGCTCAAAGGACGTACATCCCGCCAGATTTCCGATGAACGGTTTCAACAATCCGGTCCTCAAAGTCGGTGCCCTCAAGCAGGACCATGACCTCTGGGCTGTGTTGAAGAAAGTCCTTGATGTGCAGGTCAAGGTCGGATGGATTAGCAGCAATGCTAAACACCTGAGCTTGTGGAAACTGCCGCTGGAGAAGTTCCAATGGTCGTGAGGTGATGAAGAGCCTTGCTTCCAACGATGCAAGGAGCCTAACCAAGATGGGCCGGTCCTCAACGCGCATCTCGTCCAACGCGTCCAACACGACAAACAGTGTTTTTCCACGTTCAACGAATACTGCAAGTACACCCATGAGGTCTTGTTGGCTGGGCTTGGTCCTCTCTCGCCTGTGCTTCGCATAGAGCCCTTCAATGATCGGGACCAAGTCGATGTGACGCTCGACGATTTGCTTGACCAACGACTCCAGGATGTCCCTGATCGTCAACGGCTCGCTATATCGAAGGTAGACATAGGCGACGCAAATATGGCCTCCTGATGCCTCCTCACGTTGCTCCAGGTAGCGGATGACGATGGATCTGTAGACCGTATCAGTGTACGCACGTTTGCCTATCCGATGCTACTCACGCAAGAACGGTCTTCCCAGCCCCAGCTAAGCTCACATCAATACCATGGTCGAATTCGAGTAATGGAAGGGCATACGTATACCAATCCCCCAAAGAATTTTCCCCTCTGCAATCCATAAAAGGAACATCCAACCTCTCGTAAACCAGACACAAGTCCCTTCTGTCGCTTTCGCGTGAGTGTCCAGTTGGATATCGCGAAAGTTGGGTAAAGAGAGAGAGTTGAGGATCTCCCAAATATCGGTAGTTACAGCCCGAGTACCATAGTAAGAGTTGTTGACCGTAGTAATGCTATCGCGCCCAACCACGGTGAATGTGCCGCCGTTGATTTGAGCATTTTGCAAGCCAGAGAACAAGCCAGATGTGGAGGCTGTCGGTGAGCACTCCGACGGTGGTGGACCCAGCTCAGTATCCCAGCTTCTTCTGCTTGACTGGAAATTGTGAGCCTGAGGTGCTGTCCCATCTCTGTTTAGAGCGCCGTGCCACATGACGGGAGGAGGAAGGAGGTAAAAGACGTTAGCCGCGGATTTGAAGTCATTCTCGATTCGGTTCCCAGGCGCCCACTGCACCACGGTGATACGGGGCATAGTATACAGTAGTAGATCGTCGAGTGGAATAAGCTATGCAAGTTATTCAATTTGAAGGCAATTTGAAGTAAGTAGTGTCTGGAGATAGGTGTCTAGTTTTCTCCCTGAAGAACTAACCGCTCCTCTGACTTTGACGGCACCTCGTATTGTCTGCCCTGCGTCGAACTAGTGTAGACCTGTCTCCCCACTTTTTTTTACGGTGAGTTAGAGATCCAATACAATTGTTCTACCCTGACGGGATGTGAACAAGAGCTCAGCGATCTCTGCGTCTTCCTCAGCAGACACGAGTGACAGCGTGGTCTGGCCGTCTGGCCCGGATACCAAATCAACGTCAATCCCAGGAGCTCTGAGCAATTGCTTTACAACATCTGTTTTGCCCCAGCACACCGCATGCTTGAGGGCCGTCCACCCTTTTATATCCTGTGAGTTAATGTCAATACCTGGAAGCCCAAGAAGCAGCTTCACTGCGTCTGTGTGGCCTGCGCGCGTTGCGTGTATCAAAGCTGTCCAGCCTTGCCTATCCGCCACGTTGATGGCAATACCAGGGAGCCCAAGGAGAAGTTTTACGATTTCTGTGTGGCCATTAAGCACGGCACATATGAGGGATGTCCAACCGTCATCGTCTACCGCATTGATGTCGATGTCAGGAGCCTCGACGAGAAGTTGGACGCATGCAAGGTGGCCATAGAACGCAGCGCGTGACAGCGCATCCCGGCGAGAGCGGTCGATGAGGTTCACGTCGATACCAGGGAGGGAGAGAAGAGCTTTGGCACAGGCGAGGTAGCCACCGCGAAGTGCTAGCATCAATGGCGACCGTCCGTTGACTTTTGTCCTAGCGTTGGGAGATCGAAACCGTGCTGCCGGAAGAATCAGTTCTTCGAGGCCATAAAATGCAGCAATGTGAAGGGGGCCACCACAATCGACCGAGGAGTTAAACACCAAAGGAAAGTTGGTGGCGTTGAGGACCAGCTCGGTGGCCGCCATCATAGTGGGTGTGTAACGACTGCATTGACGGGTATGGTGCCCCCAACACTGATGAGCATAGGCAAGAAGAGTATCGTGGCGGAGAAGATATTTGAAATTGTTGTCCACCCTAATTCTAGCTCCCAGTTTATAATTTTGAAAGCCACAGTTGATGAGGTGGGTGATGCAGACATGCGCAAGAATGGCATGAGGAACCGGAAATGATTCCAGGATCCGTGGTAGGATGGCGTCCCGAGTTGTATAATCTAGGATGCCAGCCTAATTCAGACAAAGGGAAAATAATACAACAGCGCTCTAATACTCACGAATCAAGCGAACAAGCCTTGTCTTTTCATCGACTGCAACCAAACCACAGCAGGCCGATAGAAGCAGGACCTCGGGAACCATGCGCCTCGCCTCGAAGACATGCGTGTCGGGAGAGGTGGCAACAGCCCGCCGCAGCGTGTCGATTGTCATCTCACCATGAGCATGGGTGACCCAGAGGAGGGCAAGTTTTGCAAGGCTCGATTGCTTGGGTCCCTGGGCCATAATTCGCTCCCATGTCCTCATATAGATATCTCCAATCTCGGTGGGGAAGCCTTCCAAGGTTTCTTCCACATCCAGGGCACTGGTGCACTGGCGAAGTGCTTCCAGTTGAAGCTTCGCGTGAAGAAACCTGAGGGGGTATGTCAAGATACAGATTAAATTTACGGTAGGCCAAGGACTCACATTCCGCCAGACTTCCGATGGACGGTCTCGACGATGCGATCCTCAAAGTCGGTACCCTCCAGCAGGGCTATAATGTCAGGACTATGCTGGAGAAATTCCTTGATGTGCAAGTCAATGTCGGACGGACTTGCGGCAATTTTGAAGACTTGAGCTTCGGAAAACTGCTGCTGAAGGGTTTCCAGTGGTCGCGAGGTGACGAAGAGCCTCGCTTCTAACGATGCAAGGAGTATGACCAAGGTGGGCCGGTCCTCAGCCCGTATCTCGTCCAACGCGTCCAGGACAAAGAAAAGCATTTTTCCCCGCCAAACAAAACTTGTTAGGACACCCATAAGGTCTTGTTGGCTGGGCTTGGTCCTCTCTCGCCTGTGCTTCGCATAGAGCCCTTCAATGATCGGGACCAAGTCGATGTGACGCTCGACGATTTGCTTGACCAACGACTCCAGGATGTCCCTGACAGTCAAGGGCTCACTATATCGAAGGTAGACATAGGCGACGCAGATACGGCCTCCTGATGCCTCCTCACGTTGCTGCAGGTCGTGGATAACAATGGATCTGCAGATGGTGTCAGGGTATGCACGACGGCCTATCCGACGCTACTCACGCAAGGATGGTCTTCCCAGCTCCAGCTAAGCTCGCATCAACAACATGACCGAGTTTAAGCGATAAAAGGACATACGTATACCGATCCCCCAAAGTATTTTCCCCTCCGCGATCCACAGGAGGAACATCCACCCCCTCGTAAACCAGACACAGGTCCCTTCCGTCGCCTTCGCATGAGTATCCAGTTGGATATCGCGAAAGTTCGGTAAAGAAAGAGAGTTGAGGATCTCCAAAATATCAGTGGTTACAGGCCGAGTGCCATAGTAAGTGTTGTTGACCGTAGTAATGTTATCGCGTCCAATCACAGTGAATGAGCCGCCGTTGATTTGAGCACTCTGCAACCCGGAGAACATTGAGCCAGATGTGGAGGCTGTTGGTGAGCACTCCGACGGTAGTGGGGCGAGCACAGTATCCCAGCTTCTGTTCGATTGGAAATCGGGAGCCTGAGGCGCTCTCCCATTTCTGTTTGCCGTGCTGTACATGACGGGATGAGAGGGGAGGTACTGGACGGCAGAAGCGGATTTGATGCCATTCTCATTCGGTTCCCAGGCGCCCTCCCAGCAGCACTACCTGATAATATGGTATTATAGCATCCAGTAAAGAGTATCGAGTTCAATAAGTTGTATAGATTCTTCAAGTTCAACGAATTAGTGCCCAGAGATGGTGTCTAATTTTTTTTCCCTGAAGACCTAACCGTTCCTTTTGAATCTGACTGCACCTCTTATTATCTGCCCAGTGTCGAACCAGTGTAGACCTGTCTCCCCATTTTCTTCCCTCAAAGGCGGATTCACAAACCGGGCACTGCAGCTTCTCCATCTTCACCTCTTTTTTTCGTGTCGCTTCCATCACCACATGATCGAAACGAAATATGTACTTACCAATGTGACCAAGCTGCTTGGAGCATGGGCGTATCTCAGTCGTCCCCTCCCGGTCCTTCCCCCGCTTAGTGCTTTTTACAGGGACCTCTCAAATCCAATCGCAGGTTGTCAACTCGTCTCGCCACAAGCCGGAGCAGTGCACCTGGGAAATATGATCCTTGACTGTATGGACGAGGGCGTTCTTGTATCTGTTCGGGCTGACCCTTGCACTAATAGGTTGGTTGCAGACAGTGTATTCGCCTTCGTCAGATATATCGATGACTCGTCGACAGCGGATCACCACTGTCTCTGGGACATCTTCGATGTAATATTGAGGTGGAGTACACTGCTCCTCGTCTGCTTCAGCCAAGGCCACCTCGACAACTTGAAGATTGGCTATGCCTTCGTTCTGTTCGTCTGTTGTAGAATCGAGAAGAGGGATATTCGTCGACAAAGCCTGATCATTTCCAGAAATGCAGAAGGGGCTCTCTGGCGTGATTTGGCGTGTGCAGATGCTTCCGGTGTACGAGTAGCCTGAGGTATTGTTCGAAATCAAGGATGTCGCAAAGAGCTGGCGCGGGTCAATGCACGCTGGGCCTCGAGAAGTAGACGTGCTGTCAATATCGCAACCAGGCATGCCACTAGAATAAGACAAAACGCTGTCGAAGTTTTGACCTGGGCTCGGGCACTCCATGGAGGATAGCTGCCAAGGCGCAAGATGTGTGTTGTAAAATCAAGACAAGCTCATATTAAGACCGGACTCGGGCTGGTGGCAATAAGACTGAGTGTCGCATATACTTGAAGAGCTCGAAGCTAAAGGACCGATATCAGGCCCGGTAAACCCCAGGACATTGAGAGTGTCGTAATGGTGGTAGCTGTCTGACATCCCAAGATAGCCGTATGGCTCGAAAGCTGCAAGCTGACCATGATTGCTGGCATCCCACGACAAGGGATGAGGCTTAGAAACGTTGCCAACACTACATCCAGTTCCCCACTGGGAGTTGCCATTGGAAGACTGGGTCATGCCAGCGCTCGGCCAAGGCAAGGGGCTATACCCTTCTTCTTCCATAGGTGCGGGGTACGCGCCGGAGGCAAGCGCAGCGTCAATGAAAGCATATCCTCCCGGTACCTGGGTTAAGTTAAACAGAAAAGCTGGCAAGTACGTTGGATTGACTCACGGGGCTCAACGGGGCGTTTTCATTGGTCTTTTGTGGACCGGATCCCGTAGGTGGCGATCCAAATTGCCCGACGGGCATTATATCGAGTTGATTCACATAGTCGTCCGGCTTTGGAGTACCATGGAGTGTACTTCTGATATAAAAGCTATTCATATAGTGTTCAGACTCTGCATCCCAGTTATCCGCGACTATGCCCTGATGCTGCGAAGGTGAGTTGGAGAACATTGTGAACCAGCGAATGAGAATCAGAGATTGCGTGGTAGGGACCACATCATCGAGGCAAGCACGCTTGCAAAGGCAGACCTTTCGACCACTTTGTCAAGGTTCGTCTATTGCGCTTTGCCTACGGATGTTGCGATGGAGATCGCAAAGAGGTCTCGGACCTAGCAGGCGACAATGCCCGTCTGGCCATGGTCTTCTGCACTGCATAAGAGATCAGTCTTTGACACTCATGTCGGAGAAATGAGGATCATCTACCTCTAGGCGGAGAGATACAGTGTTCAGTGAAGCCGGTCCACATCTGACGTTGGACAAACTGGTCTTGGACGTTCATCTTCTGGCACATAAGCACCTGCACGGTTGGCCCTCAAAGTCAGGGCCCTTGAAGTGTTAGCAGGTCTTCATATATCATTATCTACTTTAGCTGAATGGGCCGCACCTCTTCTTCAATGGCGTCGAGTAGACTCAAACCAGACAAGAGACGGACAAAGAACCGACTCGGAACAGGCACTACTGCCGCCACGACGGCGCATCGGAGTTTGAATCGCAACCCGCTTCCGCAAATCTGCCCAGTCGCGTCTTGACCTTCACCTCTACCTTCATTTTTGCCAGTTTTTCGTTATGACGGAACCAGGGTCATCAACAAAGCGCGCGCAACCAGGTCCACCGGAGAAGGGTGCACAACCAGGGCCAGCGGAAGAGGCCATTCCAGGTCTAAGCGAGAAGCCTCCGCTCAGCTATAGCAAACTTTCACCAGAAGAAAGGAAGATAATCAAGACAAAACAGCCGCTTTATGGCTTGAGATCCAGAGACGTGAAGGGAGATCGTGTCAGATTGGCCTTGGTGCGTTGGAAGGTCTTTAAAAGAAGGCTTGGGTGCTCACCTGAATCTACAGGAGAGCGATGTGAACCCGTTCACCCAGCAGCCACATACCGCGCAATACAGAAAGATTTTGGAAGCAAGGAAGAAGCTTCCTGTCTTTGCCCAAATGGACGAGTTTTTGACTATGGTATGAGTGACTCCTATAGACGTGCAGCGGTTGCTTAAGTCTGGATAGTTCAACGAAAATCAAATTATCGTCATGGTTGGCGAAACTGGCTCGGGGAAGACAACACAGTGCGTTTTCAGAGAATAATATACTCAAATCTCTCAATCAGAATGACTTGTAGCTGACGGAAGTGAAAAGGATCCCTCAGTTTGTAGCATTCTCGGACTTGCCTCATACTAAAGGCAAGATGGTTGCCTGCACGCAGCCCCGTCGAGTCGCGGCCATGTCCGTGGCAAAGCGTGTTGCAGACGAAATGGATGGTAGGTTTTTGTTTCGCTTTTCGAGTAACATACTAACAGGCCCATAGTACAGCTGGGTCGTCACGTTGGATATTCCATTCGTTTCGAGGATATGACGGAACCTGGGACGACTTTCCTGAAGTATATGACAGACGGTATGCTTCTGCGAGAAGCTATGAACGACCCCGAACTCTCGCGATACAGCACCATCATCCTTGACGAAGCTCACGAACGCACCCTTGCCACGGATATCCTGATGGGCCTGCTCAAGTCTGTCGCTAAAAAGCGACCTGACCTCAAAATTATCGTCATGTCTGCGACCCTCGATGCTCTCAAATTCCAAAAGTACTTCAGCATTCGCTCAAATACTCAAGCCCCCCTCTTCAAAGTCCCTGGGCGGACACATCCTGTCGAGGTATTCTACACGCAAGAACCCGAACCAGACTATGTCGAGGCAGCAATCAGGACCGTTTTGATGATCCATAGGGCTGAAGACCCTGGTGACATCCTGCTATTCCTGACCGGAGAGGAGGAGATCGAAGACGCATGCCGCAAAATCAAACTCGAGGCGGACGACTTGGTCAACCAAGACCCAGACTCTGTTGGGCCTCTCATCTGCATCCCACTATACTCTTCTCTGCCGCCTCAACAGCAGCAACGCATCTTCGACGCGCCTCCCGCCCCGCGCAGCCCAGACGGGCCCCCAGGTCGTAAGGTCGTCGTGTCGACAAACATTGCCGAGACCAGTCTGACTATCGATGGTATTGTGTATGTCGTCGACCCTGGCTTTTCCAAGCAAAAGGTCTACAACCCCAGGATCCGTGTCGAGTCGTTGCTCGTGTCACCCATCTCGAAGGCGAGTGCACAGCAGCGGGCTGGTCGCGCTGGACGTACGAGGCCTGGCAAGTGCTTCCGGCTCTACACCGAAAAGGACTTTATGAAGGAGCTCGAGGAGCAGACGTATCCCGAGATCCTGAGGTCTAACCTTGCAAACACCGTCCTGGAGCTAGTCAAACTGGGGATCAAGGTTAGTCCTTCGTAACTCTGTTCAGTGGACACTTGCTTATCCCCAAAACAGGATCTCGTTCGGTTTGACTATGTTGATGCACCTGCGCCGGAAACCCTCATGCGTGCCTTGGAACTCCTCAACTTCCTGGCAGCCCTTGACGATGACGGCAATCTCACCCCTCTGGGTGCCATGATGGCTGATTTCCCTCTGGATCCTCAGGTACGTCGATTCATCTCTCGCTCACAATCATGATTTTGACCACCTACACCCCAGCTTGCAAAGATGCTGATTGTCAGCCCCGAATTCCGCTGCAGTAATGAAATCTTGACTATCACCGCCATGATGTCCGGTAAGCACGTTTTGATATCCTTTGATCAACGCTCGCAACGTGGCTAACTTTCGACCTATTGCGCAGTTCCAAATGTGTGGCTTCGACCGGCAAACCAACGTCGTGAAGCTGATGCCGCCAAAGCAAGATTGACTGTGCCGGATGGCGATCACTTGACCCTACTCAATGTCTACAATGAGTATCGGAACAGTACGTCTGTAGTCCCATCTTTGGCAGCAAGGACCTGACCGCGGTATAGATATGCACGACCGGAACTGGGCCTGGACGAACTATCTCAACAGTCGAGCTCTCATCCAAGCCGACAATGTTCGTGCTCAGCTTGAGCGCAATATGGAACGATTCGAGATTGCGTCGGTCTCACTCGCCGACACCAAGAAGCTGTATGTCAATATTCGCCAGGCATTGGTCAATGGTTTCTTCATGCAGGTTGCGCATCGTGAAGGCGAGAAGGGGAACTACTTGACTGTCAAGGATAACCAGGTTGTCGCTCTTCACCCCAGCTGTGGCCTGGAGGGCCAACCTGAATGGGTGTTGTTCAACGAATTCGTGTTGACTACCCGGCCTTACATCCGCACTGTGTCTGAGATCAAGCCAGAGTGGTAAAATTTGCCCATTCTCTTTGTGCAAATTGCGACGAGGCAGCTGACCGTCTTTGTAGGCTTCTGGAATACGCACCTTTGTACTATGACCTCAAGACGTTCCCCGACTCAGAGACTAAGAGGGCATTGCAGAAAGCCGCAGCTAAGAAGTACGGACCTGCCTATGGTGGCGCTGTCTCTGGCAAGAGGAGTGGAAGCAGCAGCAAATCTGGCACTCCTGAGGCACGGGAATCGAAGAAGGCCAGAAGATAGGTGTAACGTAGAGGTATCCATACCGTTCATGGGTTGAATTCTTGTGTGAGTCCTCAAATCCAATCCGAATCAACGACGAGGTGCTAATGAGGTCTCCCAGATAGACAAAAACCTCCTAAAATATCGTTAGATTTCTGATATTGTTTAAACTTTGCGCTCTTACACTGATCCTCTCAATCGCATTACCGCCATTAAAGGCACTCTAAGGCCCACCTCTTCCTACTTGAGCGTCCTTCAGCGCCTGTTCTATTCCGCGCACGCTCCCTATCAGCGGGCGGGTAACCGAGATAATTGTAAGTCTTACCTTGGTCAACACAACTTTGTGACTTAATGGCTTTCAGCAGTGGGGTGGATCTTTATTGCCCAATGAGAAAAATCATCGACCCACGGCACGCGCACTCGTTTCCCCAGTCATGCATCCACCTGTTCAGTTGAGACGCTGCCTCAAGACCTGGGCCTGGTGAACCTTGAAGCCTGAAGGTCCAGAAAAGCTTTAACCCTGAACCTCAGGAGGAACTGGTCAGAAGCTGCCTAGCCTCAGCGGTTTCGCACTTGCCCCTCCGGCGTCGGTGCCATCCAAGGGTCTTGACCTACACTGATGATTGCCCCGGAAGGTCTTCTAGGTCTGCAAGAAAACGTCTCCCCTCATTATTGAATTTCCCATGCTTGTCTGGGTGTCGTGTGCACCCAATGCAGCCTGGGGGTTACCCATTGCTCGGACCCCCTTGGGGAAATAAGGTCCGTAAAATCACTGGCCATACGGCTAGGGGTATTTTGAATGGAGGCCTCCTGACATTCTCCTTAATAGGCGCTTCATCCTCTGGCCCAACCTTGCCATACATAGCTTGACATCGACGCGATCGCGGACGAGATAGCAGCACTTCTGTGCACCTCAGGAACTTTCCGAACTCTCAAACCCCTAGTCTTTCGTCCTCCTCGGGCATGTTCCATCTTCTTGATCGGTTACCGGATACGGCAGGTATGTAGGTGACAGCAGCCGAGAGTCGAGGATGGGGGTTGAGAGCGGCTGAGGGGATGTCGAGAGACAGAGGTATGAGCTCTCTTCATTTTTTGCCTTTCAGTACACACAGGCTCATTGGGGATGCGGACATCGTTAAGGTCCGAGCGAACGCTTTCTGTTCTGATCCTGTGAATACCATCCCTCAGTCTGCTCTTGGCTGGCTTGTGGAGCCAAATCCGGTGCGTGAGGTGTATTGGCACGGGGCTCCTACTCATCCATCAACGCGGTGACGACTGATGGAATCAAACTTCCAAAGGCAAACAACAAAGCCTTGCCGTCATACAGCCTCTCCTCTAGCTTCTTTGTAACTCGCGAACAGTCGCACATCAGCAAGAAGCAGGCAACCCACTTTCTCTATGTATAGTACCCGCGCTCCGTGGGGCGCGTTCACACTGTTGCAGCTCTCAAGATAGTTTTTCTCCAAAGTGTGGCCTCCTGATCGCGGGGATCAAATGAAGCCACAGTTCTCTTCCCCAAATGTGCGTTCGATCTCTGTTCAGCCAATCCAAATCTAACGATACTCCAGTTATCCGCCATGAGGCTCAAATTAACGGCAGACCAGGATTCTTCACTATGATGCGAACAGAGGTGCCAATGCGAAGAGCATGCGAAAATAGCCTCTTTTCGCATGCTCGAAGCCTCGCTATATAAAGGGTAGCCATAGTCGAATGCAACCCCGGACATCGTCAACGCGACCCCGGATTTCACACCGTTATTCCCTTCACTGCAGCCATCTACAGTTGGGGACGCAGCCATGTCGGTCGACAACAACAACTCTGAGAAGCAGAGCATCGATGCCAAGGCTGAAGCCACACACCGACCTGTCGATCTTGCTAACAACTTGTCGGCAAGGTAAGTCCAAGCCATTATCGGGCACACTGTGATAATGAACATCGCTCAGGATCCAGAATCCTCTTCATGGGATCCCTGAGGCGACACTTTTGAAACGAGTCGAGGAATGGACGAAGGAGAAAGGTTTGGAAGAGAACCTGAGTCTCTTCCAAAAGGGCGCTCTTCTAGCTCAAAATCCCGGAGACCTCGAAGTCATCCCTGGGATGACAGAAGAGGAAAAGGAACACATCCGACGGGAGAAAACGCGTTCGTACCATTCGAGCTGTCCTTTCGAATCAGCTGAACTGACAATGGCTCGTTGCAGACCGTTGGAGGCAGTCGAAGGATCTCTACTTGACCGTAATCTTGTGCAGTTTGGCCGCTGCCGTTCAGTGCGTGCCGTCTTCTGACGATGCCAGATGAACGTCAGCTAACGGTTCACAGGGGATGGGATCAAACGGGTTCGAACGGTGCCAACTTGTCCTTCCCTCAGGATCTAGGCCTTACCTCCGACGACCCTTCAACTCAGGAGGTAAACGACTGGATTGTTGGTATTATCAACGCTGGGTGAGCTACTGTTGGCCATAGTACCTCGTATCACCGCGCTTACCTCTTTTCTAAGACCTTTCTTGTGTGCCTCAATCATTGGTTGCTGGCTCACCGATCCTTTGAACTACTACTTTGGGCGTCGAGGAACCCTCTTCTGGTGCGGTATCTTCTGTACTTTCAGTGTCATTGGTCAAGGTCTGGCGCAAACGTGGCCACAGCTCTTTGTATGCAACTTCTCCTTTCGACAGGAAATCGTCACTGAACGCAGTACTCCTCTAGGTTTGCCGTTTGCTCCTCGGTCTCGGCATGGGCCCCAAGGCCACCACCTCCCCTGTCTTCGCTGCTGAGAACGTGCCTGCTAACATTCGTGGCGGGCTTGTCATGTCCTGGCAGATGTGGGTAAGTTCATTCAGCTTTTTCTGTGGTCATCTCGCACCTAACGGGTAAACTTCCGCAGACTGCCTTTGGTATCTTCATCGGTTTCTCCGCCAACTTGGTCCTCCACAGCACTGGAGATATCGCCTGGCGTCTCGAGCTTGGCTCCGCATTCATTCCAGCTGTACCTCTGTTCATTGGTATTTACTTCTGCCCTGGTGAGCGACTGCCAACATTATTCTACATCCCCCGGTGTCTGATTGCCTTTAAGAATCTCCCCGTTGGTACATGAAGAAGGGCCGCTATGTTGATGCCTACAAGTCCTTCGTTCGTCTCCGAAACAGCCCATTGCAAGCTGCCCGAGACATGTACTACGCACACTGCCAGCTCGAGGAAGAAATGAAGATCATGAAGGGAACCAACTACGCCACCCGTTTCTTGGAGCTCTTCACTATTCCTCGTGTCCGACGGGCTACCCTCGCCAGCTGGGTCGTCATGATTGCCCAGCAGATGTGTGGAATCAACATCATTGCCTTCTACTCGTCAACCATCTTCAGAGAGGCTGGCTACTCCGTTGTCAAATCCCTGTGGGCGTCTTGGGGCTTTGGTTTGGTCAACTTTGTCTTTGCCTTCCCTGCCGTTTGGGTACGTGGGCCAGCTTAGAGATACGTCTAGATGCTGATGTGATGGCTTGCAGACTATCGATACCTTCGGTCGCCGAAACCTTCTGTTGTTCACCTTCCCCAACATGGCCTGGACCTTGCTCGCTGCTGGCTTCTGCTACTACATTCCTGACACCAACAGCGCTCGTGTTCCACTGATTGCCTTCTTCATTTTCCTTTTTGCTGGTACGTTCACTTCTACTGCCATGCGTGTCGACGTTCCTCACTGTCCACTCCACAGCCTTCTATTCACCCGGAGAGGGACCTGTTCCTTTCACTTATTCCGCCGAAGTCTTCCCCTTGACTCATCGTGAAATGGGAATGTGAGTTTCACCGTTCTCCCACCCATCGAGTTGCCACTGACATTGATCTGGGTAGGTCCTGGGCTGTTGCTACCAATTTCTTCTATGCATCCATCCTTGGTCTTACCCTGCCTCGTATGCTCGGAGCGTTTGGAACTGTTGGCGTTTTCGGTTTCTACGCTGGATTGAATGTTCTCGCATTCATCATGATCTTCTTGCTCCTCCCAGGTCAGTGTCCCAAAACTCATGGCTGTCTCGCCTCCTCATCGCGTTCCCATCTAGAAACCAAACAACGAACTCTTGAGGAACTCGATTACATCTTCGCTGTTCCTGTTGGACGTCATGCGAGCTACCAAGTTACCACTTTCTTGCCCTACTGGATTCAACGCTGGGTCTTCTTCAGGAGGAGCGCGACTCTCAAGCCTCTATACGACTTTGACGAAGTCGAGGAGCACCACAAGACCAGCGAAAAGTCGTCGGTCGCTTGATCACTGTTTGTGCGAGTGACTATTTTACGAATGTAATGAGCCTTAGCTTTATGTTCCCTACTGTAATAACATGTCTTTCTTACTGTATACCCTTCACAAAGATGAATTCGTTCATCGCTCATTGCAACCCACAACTCCCTCCGCGAGCTGCAGAGTCCGAACCCATGGATCATGACGATGGCGCGCTTAACAGCTGTCGACGTCATAGCATGAACCGTAGCCTATGACGAAATTGGCACCAATATTCAGCTTAAATTTCGAGACGTTGGTCTTCCTCTCTCTTTCATCTTGCACTTGCATCCACCATCTAATCTTGAAAATGTCGCGCGTAAATCCAAACTCACGCCCAATCGACGGCTCCAGTACACCTGATTCCTCGAATCCATCCATTCGCTCCGTGGCCAGGGATTTGCCTCCCCAGAGACAGAAAAAGGCTCTGAGGACCGACGTATCACTCCCGCTCGAGAACACAAGCCTACGGAAACTCATTTACATCCTCATCATCCTCACGACTGCTCTTTCCGCATTCTACTCGTACCGCCTCGTTCAGCATAAAGCTGCCGTAGGAGGATGGTGGAACGTCGCAATGGGAAATAAACCACCCCAGATGCAAACAGACAAAACACCACCTGTATACTCACCGACAGGAAGCGGGTCCAGCCATAACCTTGAGGGCAAGATTACCGACTTGGCTAGGTCGTTCGGGATCCCTCCAACTGAACTGGCGTCTGCCATTGCCGTTGCCGTCCGGAACTACGTACCACCTGCAAGCCTGTCATCAATAGCCGCAAAGGAGACAGGAGAGATCATCAAGGTCTTGTTGGAGGGGGATGAGGAAAAGGAGGCTGTCATGGGTCAAGTGACTGCTACCGGCGCAGGAAGTGCTGAAGCTCCCGTTGCGACTGGTGTTGTTGAGGGTTTCATGGACTCTTTTGTCGGAATGGAGGAGCCTTGATTGGTGAACATTGGGCACTCTATAGCTCAGCTTTTTGCTTGCATTCGCGAACCTTATCACGAACTTTGTTCATTCGCTATCGACTTGCCGTACCATGTATCATACGTCCGTGCTTCGACCCTGCAACTCAATATTAATTCTTTTACACGCACGCTGATCACCCCCACCAATGGGTTTTGTTCGGACCTGACGCAGCTTGCCGGGCAAAGGCAGGGCTCGCGTTTGACTGCATGCCAACTTCAGATGCCACTGTAACAGTCCCTTGTGGTGGGCTCATCAATGATGCAAGCCTTCAGGTTCGCGAATCCATTTACTGAGCCATTGAGCAACAGGACTTTTATGAACGCACATGCTACTTTATTGCTAGAAGGAGTGAGAGATGCTTTGCAATTGTTGTCTGAAGTTCCCTACCAGTGAGTCCTGACGCGACCTGCAGATTCCGTCGCGAGACGTCATCTGGGTTTTCTGAAGGGCAGACATTCCCTAAAGCTGCAGAGCTAGAATCTGCACAGTTGACTTGAAAACTGAATGCCTTGTGACCCTTGAGCTTTGACGGCAGTTCTTCTCACTTAATGGCCATGTAAACAATGTAAGTATTCTGTTCACATGAGCCGCCGGTAACACGGCACTCGGAGACATCCGCGATATAGAACCTACCTTGGAAACTACACAGAAAGTCAAAAATAGAGTAGGTGACCAAGCCTGCAAGCGAAGTAGCATTGGACTCGGAGAATCTGAGAAGCTCACAAGGACAGCCCTTGGAAGCTTTAGCTGAGCGCTGATGTTTGATCCTGCTGATGTTCGTCGAACTTCGACGGGAGATGATTGATAGAAAGCATTGGAAGGATTGAGATTGAGACTGAATCATTGCGAGTTGGAAACACGGGAGAAGACATGACGTCACTCTTATCGAGTACGGGTATTATCAGCTCAGGTAGCCCAAGCAGGTGAAATGAGCACTCGTTCTCCCGACATCGTCTTCTCCCGCCTTCAGTAAGCGACGATGTTTCGAATTCGAGGTCCCCCGTTCATGGAAGAACGGTGGCTGTTGCAACAGTCACCCCTAGAAACGATGTTCCGGATTTAAACATAAAAGGAAACACAGGGCAGAAGTGCAAGCTTCGGGGTTTCTTCGAAGCACCGACTATCTATCAATATACTCGTCTTCAGGGGCCCTAAAAGAAGAATCTAGGCTGCTCGTTTTTTTCGTATGTATTGGATGCGCCGTTTCAGATATCGTCTTCCACAATACAGTTGTTCTCAGAGGCTTCAGAGGCTTGCTTCTTGGAAACAATCATGATTGAAGACGATCGAAAAGATACCTCAATTGAAGGATCATCGATCATCGATCATCCTTCACTCCCGCATTGACATACAATGTGCAGCTCTCCAATGATCCTGTACCCGTACACCATGTAAGACTTACGAGCGGCTGTCCAAACCGAACATTTCCGTATAGCTACATTTATTCGGCTTCAACGGTCCTTAAGGGCTAGAGTGGACACTAGCCATTTCCTCAGAAGTCCTCCCGTTGTACACATCGAAACCGGCCTTCGAAAAAAAACACAAACCCCTTGCAACACATATCAACCGGCATACATTTTTGGTGAGACGATCTTCTGCCGCCAAATTAATCGATGGGAAGACTTACGCTCGCTCCGCCCAGTAACATGCGTCTCACCATAGGAAGCGCTCTTACGACTGCCGTTCTGGCTAGATCCCTTGGCGCTCTTGCTTTTGTAAGTCACTTTCGTCACTCTTATCTGAAAGCCTTATCTAATGTTCTAAATCAGTCAAATGAGGGGTTTATGAACGAATTGGTAGTCCGTGAAGTCCGTGACATGGACACCGTTGTTAGAAGGGATCTTAACGGGGCTTTTAATCCTGCGCACAAAAGGGAAATCGCCAGGCCTAGCCACTTCTTGACTCGCGAATACCCATCCAGGCGGAGAATTTTGAACGAGCTCTTGCTGGAGGACGCGCAGATGCGGGGAGGTTGGTAGGACTGGGAAACCGAAGGGGACACAGGTCGCTTTCGTATAAGCGGTTTGGCCATTAATTGTTATGCAGCGGTCAGCGGCCGTCCCGCTGATCGGCCAATTTAGTCACCGCCATTGCCTGGCCATTGACCATTGCGAAGCCACTGGCAGCTTGGATTGAGATATCATCTGTTTCTAAAATGCGGCCTAGCCTTTTCTATTCTGCGAACTCATAAAAGGATATCTTTTAAGATAAGTGCTTGGTCGAGCAGAAGTGGTGAGCAACTGGCGGCGCCATTTTGTGTTGGACACCTTAAACCCTGGGCCTTCTCCTTGCATAATTTCATCGGATAGACAATAATTTGCAAAGCTCTTATGGCAGATGTGCTATACTGCGCTCGTGAGCCTGTGAGTCTAAGTCTTGAGTACATGAGCCTTAAGTTCGAATCAATGAGAAGCCATTTAAGTTTAAATTTGAGCACACGGCGTCTGGAGATATACTAATCTATGTTACATGCCTACAACTAAAGTCAAACATTAATACAAACCACATAGCATAACTAGAGGCTAAGGAACGCCTATATGTGACCTTTTATCACCTGAGGGCCTTGTAAATGGCCAAACCGCTTTGAACACATGGCCCAATAACCATTTTTGATTTCAGGATCGCCATTTTTGGTCAATGGTCGTGAAGTGGTGACCAGAAATGGCCCCGCCACTGGTCACCGTTTCTTGGTAGTCACTCAACCTTTGATTCAAGCGGCTGGGCCACTTTATTCGCTACTTCCTGGAAGCGGCGCCTGAGTGCATAGTGCAGAGGATCGAAACCACCTACCAAGCCTAAATCTTGCCTGAAGCTCTCGGATGCTACTTTCACGAGGGAAAAGAAGAAGCCTAAGGGTAAGGTGATGCGCGAGTTCCTCGAAGACCTCCTGTTCGAGCTGCATGACATCAAGGATATTGATTTGAGCACGTATTTTTGGTAGTCTAGCAAAGGAAAAGGTGCTTCATGCTTCAAATATCACATCTTGGGAAATATGTCCACAAGGTGGACATATTTCCTCGAAGATAAGATTTGATTTGATTTGTGGTGTAAGATGGGACAAAGTTTCATCAAAGTCTTATACAATTCGGTGGTTAAGGACAGGGATGGAAAAAGCAGGAACCCAAAATACAGGCATAATGAAAGGCATAATGACTACTTGAACCATTGTAAATCATTCCTCAAGCTCGGTTGCGCCCTCACTGGCTTGCTCGCGACATTGAGGGTGCTTATTGAAGTGCTTTGCGAGGGAATCCAGGCGACCAGAGGTAAAGCCAGGTAAAGCTTGATCGCAGCTTGGGCAGCAAAGTTGTTGAAGGGTGCCTATGCGAACGTGGGGTTTGCTCATGGCCAGGATGTGACTGCAAAAAACACCGCGGGGATACTCGTTCAGAGCAAGGGAGGCTGGTATCTTGCCGACCACCCACTTCGCATAGCCAGCCGCAAAGGATTTTGTCCTCTCCGTCCGGAATATTAATATTCTTGTGATAATCTCTTCGGTGCTGCCAGATAGACCCTCGAGCAGCTTTGATGGCCCTACCACATACTCCGTTACCGTCGACATTTGGTAGCTGGCAGAGGATAGTCGCCTCGGACTGTTGTGGTGACTTGAGAACGGTCCTGGATGTGGCCGGCTTTTGAGGTGATTCGAGATGTACCGGGTCAGGGGAGGGGGGCCAGTCAATGATATGAGCAGCATCATTTTCGATCATCTCGCAATTGACGGTGACTGGGGGTGGCGAGTAGGGCAAAGACTCCAATGGAAAGGTGTGCACGTGGTTGGATGCTGGATCGTAGACGTTGACTAAAAAGCCAGACCTGCCCCCTTGAGGTGTAATACCGTTGGCTAGTAAGGTATCACGCTCATTCTGCATCGCGAGATAGGAGAAGGGATCCGAGGCAGGGATATCGAAGAAGCTTCCTCGTTGAGGATTCTCGAAAGGGCGGCCGGTGTCCATGTCCATGTTTGTGAGGTGCGAGAGGTTTGAGAAAGGAGGGGAGAGGGATACTGTCCTTTTATTCATACAGGGACGCGTAGGATGGACAATGCGACCAGTCGGCCACAAAACCTGGCGACAAGGCCAAGCAAACGCCAGCTCCACTTTGACGAAAGTGGCCAATGCCGCCACTCTGTCTTTCACATAAGTAATGCTTGTAGTTCCTGCCACAGCAGAGCTGCCTCGAGGCGCTTTCCATACCTGAAGCGTGGCGACGCCGAATTCAATCCATTAAGAGCTTGTTCGCGATGGCATGTCTGGAGCACGTCCAGATTAGGAAGTACCATTGACTCTTTAGGAATGGAGATCGTGCTGTCTATGCTCACCACTGTCCTTCTCTAGCTCCACAAGGCACGACGAATACTTCCGCTTCGTGCAATTTTGGGCGCTTGATGCCCCCCGACGCCGACTATAGTAGCGACTTCGCGATAATGACAGCGTCCAGGTTCGATCCTTGGTTCACTTTGTGTGGAGGTTCCCCTAAGGGTTTGACCAGGTTCCTACGCAAGCAGCTATCGTCCCAATATCAACCGACTGGCTTCATCCCACTGCATCCTTTCCCGTTCTTTCCCCAACACTTGGCCCCTCCTGATCTCCTCTTCGTCAATCCGCTTCCAGTCAGGGTACTGCACCACACGTCCTTCACCAACTCCTTCCTGGACCTCCGCTGGGATACTCTCCAAGTCCGGGTTGGGGTTCAGCACGTCCTCAAACTCGAGCTCTACAGATGACGATGTCTCGTGGTCGGCAATGATCGTCTGGGCGACATCGTACGCGTTCATCATCGTCGACGCCAACACCCCTTTGGCACCCGTTGACGCCCACCCACTCGCATAAACATTCCGGAGGGTTTGGCCGGTGGTGTTGATGATTCGGTTGGAGAGGGTTCGGAGGTGGCCTAGGCTGGGGTCGTAGAACGATGCAGTGGGTTCACCATGGAAGCCCATAGAGGTCACGACGAGATCTGTATTGATCGAGGACGATTCGCCCGTGAGCACTGCGCGCTGCGTTGTGGGGTCCACTTGAGTGTGGGCCAGTGACAGTGTTGGTTGTGTCCCTTCAGAGATATTGAGACCAGTCGGGGACCTGAAAAAGTCCAACGACCACGTCTTCTTGGTCGTTCCAAATGGGTTCTTGGAGCCCTTGGAGAGCAACTGTAGCACACGGCTCTGTTGCCTAGTGAGTACTGTGCCTGTAGATGGTTCGAGGAGTTCAGGGGAAATGGGAACCATGGACGCGTTGGGGAGGTTGATGAGTTCCCTAGCTTCTTTCATGGTGAAAGCAGCTTCTAGAGGGCCACGCCGGGCAATGATGGAGACGTGCTCGACGCCTGAAGCAGCGAGAACGTCAAGGACAGGCTGGGGGACATCGTATTGCTTGAGAACATCCACGCTCGTTAGGAGCATGCGAGCAACGTCTAGAGAGACGTTACCGTTTCCGATGATGGAGACATGAGTCAGTTTGTCGAGTGGAGGTGGGGAAGGGGTGTTGGGGTGTTGGGTGTACCAGTGGACCAAGTCAAGAGCCGGAATAGAATGGCTCGAGGGAGGTAGAGCAGCGTGAAGTTTGGGCAGTGTACAACCTGTGGCAAAGACAACATGAGAGTATTGGCCGAATATCGACCTCAAAGGGACATTTAGAGCCCCATGAACAGGGCTCAGGCTGTCACCAACATTCACATTTCCGAAGAAACGGAACCGTGAATCCGTTGCAGTTTCGTCGAATTTGTGTGTACAATTCTGGGATCTATTAGTTTAGGACGCATAAAATATCAGATTGAGGTTACTCACCTTGACCTCTGGGTGGTCTGGTGCAACACCATACCGAACGAGACCATGGGGAGACCAGAGGCGGTCAAACAAGTGGACCCGGACGGACGATGACGTCTGCAGTTTTAGCAGTCTGCTGGCAACGTAGAATGCTGATGGACCACCACCAACGACGGCCAGCTTCAACGGTCTCATCGTCGTCCTCGACAGTGGCCTGAGCTTTTTCAGGTTATGGCCGAGTTATGGCAGTTATTTGTGACGAGACTACGGGAGAAACCCCTAATTCGCGTCAAACAGATTTCACTCTCCGCTTCAAATTACGTGTTGCATCGGCAGCGCCGGTCAATGACTTGACCGACAACGAGCTCGATGGATTCACCCTTCAGTAAACAACGGCGACGATGTTGCGTATGCTGTCTCGCACCAGCCCTCTACTTTCCAGATCACTGAACGCAAGCACTCTCAGGACATTTCCTAGACCACTGAACCCGGCCAAGCTCAGGACGTTCTCCAGGAGCCATCCGTTGAACGAAATTCGATATGTTCGTTTCGGTAATCCACCACCCCGCCCTGGAGGGGACCCAAGAGGAAAGACAGGAAGGAACCTTTTTCTCGAACTCACTCCAGCTCTCAAGCTTCTCACTGTCCTGGGCGTCGGCGGAGGAGTATATGTTGTTACGCAGTGAGTTGATTTATCCTCTAGAGGTTGATAGAGGGCTGACTGGAATGCATTAGCTTAGAGCAGGTTCCAGATACAGGCAGATGGAGGTTTATGCACGCCACTGCAAGTGACGAAGCCAAGGTAAGTCCAGCACGAATAACCTATGGGATTCAGTTAACATATGGCTAGATGGGTGAACTTGTTAAACAAGAAATCGAGAAAACCATGGGGAACGCCATCCTGCCGCCAAATCATGTCATTACACGACACGTTCGACGCGTCGTTTCACGCATCCTCACTGCCTCCAACCTCGGTACTCTCCGTGGTGAACGTCAGCCAGAAGATGTGAATCTCTTCGGTGTGGTAGGAGGGAACTTTCCTGGAGGGTTCGGCGGATTCTCTACACCAGATTCCGACTTTGGTGCTGCCACTCGTCCGAATGAAGCATACGGACCAGAGAAGGAGTGGGATGTTATCGTGGTGAACGACAAGAAGATGGTGAATGCAATGGCCGCCCCTGGTGTAGTCGTCGTCTTTACGGGTATTCTACCCATTTGCAAGGACGAAGAGGGGCTGGCTGCAGTCCTTGGTCATGGTACGAACCTTCTTGCTCCAGCTATGCCTGGCTCAAACGCACCTTCCCAGAAATTGGCCATGTCGTTGCCAGACACCCAGCAGAGCGCATGTCGTCTCAGTACGTTCTGTACGCTGTCGTCCTTGGGTTGCAACTCTTGGGAATCGACTATTTCGTTTCGCAAGGAATCTCTACCTACCTCCTTGATCTACCCAATTCACGGACGCAAGAACGCGAGGCAGACCTGATTGGCTTGAGGTTGATGTCCCGAGCCTGCTATGACCCTGGTGCTGCTCCAGCCATGTTCGAGCGTCTGGGCAAGGTCGAAGCTGCTGCTTCAGCTCAAGGTTTCGAGTTTACTCGGACACATCCACGCTCCGAGAAACGTGCAAAGGTGAGTGTTGCGTTGATCGTTTTCCTGCGAGTGGTGTGTACTGACCGACCGTTGTAGATTCTCCAACATAATCTGCCCGAGGCCTATCGCATATTGGAAGATAATCCTGAATGCTCCCAAGTTAGAAGACAACTAGAAGGGTTTAGAGAAAGTGTGCGCGGGATTGAGGTTGACGAGCGAGGGGGAATCAGACTCATATAGCTCGAAGTGGATATATTCTGTACTTAATCCCAACTCTGTCTTTGTTGTCATTGCCGTCTCCTTAACGGGACGTTTCCAACAGCGCAAAAGCTCCTAGATTTTGGACCCTTATCGACTTTGGTCTCGCCAACCGGATTGCTCTCCAAAGCGAGGAAGGGATCATGCCTTTAAGCACGCACCATGTTTGGGGGCTGAGTTGTCCTGCTCACGGAGTGGTACACGGAGAGAGGCTGCTTTGTCGGAGAGCACCGACAAACAGCTGCGGATCAAAAATGTTGTTCTACAACCTCAGGTAGACACCGGAATGCTTCCTGGTCCTGCGATTTATTCATGCTGTCGAAAGACCCCAACCCCGAGCTGCCAACGGGGCAGCAATCTCCTTTGCGCGCACTTTACCTTGACTTTACCAGCGTCTGGGACTTGATATTGGAGACGATTGCTTTAGCCCTATCAATGGACCTGTGTTTGCATCTCTACGATCGTTTGTTGAAGACGCCAACACAGTGTCGAAAAGCTTCCAGACATATTGCAGTGCGTGTCAATTGCTACTCGGACAATATTCTCCTTTATTTACTTTGGCAGAGTCTACCCAACTCCTTGTTTTCAAGAATACCCGCACGTGCTTACCATATGGTCATCCAAGTAAAAATGCAGACAAGCCCGATATTGTTGCTGCATTTCAGGAAAACTACCAAGAAACTACAACAGAGTCGGACAGTGGCGACCATGGCGAATCCGTTCTCTGGCAGTGCATCAGGCTCGTAGGCAAAGATGCGTCGAAGCGCAGGGATAAAGCACGAGCAACGAAACAAGCCACCAAGCACCACGAGCTTCTGCTTCTCGCTAGGCCCGATTTCAAGGCCAGCCTTGGCTTGCTGCTCAACAACGCAGGAATGATTATCATGGTCGGTGTCGGTGGGGAAGGCGTGCTTGAATTTCCCTTTACATGGGGCACCGATGAAGCACGCTGCGCCGCACACACCCTTATTTTCTGCCTCTACGGCCCTGGATCCTGGTTGGACCCAGAAATCCGAATGGTGTATCATCCAGGCTAAGAACCTGCCTGCACGTACAATATCGCGATATTCCCAGATGCTGAGGACGAGGCAGCAACCAGGGATGAGAAGGAAGAAAAGCAGGATGTTTCGAGTAGCGCGGCCAACCTACCGACAGAGGGTGTACCACCAGCCAGGAAGAGAGTATTCCTTTCGCACTACACCTGCGCTTTCAGTACCAGTGCATTCGGGACGCGCACCCACATCTTCTTCCTCGACCCACTTGTCGCATCCCAGGGCGACACCAGATGTGGTGTCCCGGTTTTCAAGATACAAATGTGCGAAGAAGACGCAGAGTTCGACGAAGGTCACACCATTGATCACATACACGGACATGGTCCCTTCCCCGGCGTGGTACGGTTAATAAGCTACGAGCCTTTGCCCTCCATCGTTGAAGGCAAAGTGCAACGGCGCTTTGGACTAGGCCAGTAGGGTCAGCGAATTACGACTGTCCGCCATCTTCTTATGGTTGCCTATGATGCTCTCGAAAGTGAGTGCAACCCTCATTTATACCGACTTGAAGGTGATCATGCTCAGTTAATCGAAGACTTTTTGACGAGCGCAAGGTGCTGCACCAAGACATCAGGGCGGGGAATGTCCTTTTAGCTCCCCAACCCCAGGGTAGCGCCATCAGCTCTGGACCAGATACTTTCAGAGGTGAAGCTGTACCACCAACCACAGGTGGGGTGAGCGAGACAGGGTTCATAGCAGCTCTATTGGAAAGACAGTTCGGAGATTCCGACGCTATCTCATCTCATCCTAACATCGTATACAGAACCATACCAAGGCAGCCACCTGCGCTTCTCATCGACTTCAACCGGAGCAAAATACTCTTCCAGCCCACAACCGAAGAGCGTGGATATAGTCGAACGGTCGGTCATTACTCAGCTCGACTAGAATTGTAATTGACATTCTCTTCAGGGGACTCCTCAATTTATGGCTCGAGCCATTGAAAGCGGGACACCAGGGCTTCTGCAAGCACCTCTGGTCAATGTGGCGCGCATGCCCTCGCCCAGCGCCTTCTATGAAGAGTAGTTTCCAAAACGCTGTCAAACAATTTCGCATCTATGAAAACGAAACAGTCGGTTTTAGAAACGGGGGAGACGGAATTCCTGAGGGCGAGGCCTTGCCAAAAGGAACGCGACATGCATTGCACCACGATGCCGAATCGATTTTCTGGGTAATGTTTCATGGGTTGCTTGTGGCACAACCTGAAGAAGCCTCCGGGGCACCTCCTCAAAGTCTCATCTGTCCCTCTATCTGGGGGTGGGTTTTCGGGATACGTGGCCGCAACTACCTTGTCCAGTCCCATTACCCAGATGACTACCTTCATCCCCTTTACCAGCCCCTCGAGGGTTTGATCTTATCTCTCTCCGGGTTTCTTCGGGTGGACCCATATTGGCTCCGCAACAAAGATCCCTGGTGTCATCCAGAGTTCATTCGCGTATGTATGCAAAGGACTATCTACGACTTCCTTGTCAAGCATGGCGAGGAGGATTTCATGGATGTCCCGATTTCCAAAGCCTCTCGTCAGGTTAAACCTATATATATATACCTCCTGACATGCGCATGAAACCCTCGGACAGCTTCACTTCCTCTTCAAGTATATCGGAGTTTACGAAGCCATCTACAAACGAAGAGGTCAGCATTCTACCCTTTCTTGTAGCAGCTTCTCTCTTAATGACTTGGTTTCGTTGCTTTAGCCACCCAAGAAGCGCATGCGCTCAGCCCCGGTACCACCATCTGCAGGTAGCGCCGGCCCTGAGGCTTGATATTTGCGAAAATGGCACTTCGCAGCCTTCTTTGCTTTGCAACTGAGAAACGTGAGTATATTTGCCCCAGGCGCTCCAGCGTCTGAATCCGTTTTTACGTATATCGTGCACAATCTACTAATTCGCATGTCCTTCGGTATGAACAAGTAATCAAAGCGCATTGCGTACTTTAGACCTCTCCTAGGACCACCCTGTGAATAGTATGAAAAGTGAAAGACGAGCACAAACCCTCGTCCTGGTCAGCCATCGCAGCAAGTCTTATCGACGTGGCACAGAACGAGGAGCATCGACAGCGTAGAAGGCGGTAGGAGGTTGTACCTGTGAAACAGAGACCCATTCCGGATGGTAGGATTCCTGGCTGGCTGCATGGTCCTCTTGGATTATCTCCTGCGGTTCCTCTTCAATTTCGGCCGGGTTATACGTTGATCCCCGCTCGAATTCGAGGAGGCGCTCCTTAATGGCTTTCGGCTTCTCAACGCGTTGGCGCAGCCTCTCCCGCGTCTCTGCAATTTCTGGATCCTCCTTCAACATATCCTTGAGGTCATTGGGGTCCATCTCGATGACCGCCTTCATCAGCTTGTCGCCCAGGCGAGCTGCCAGAGCCTGATGCAGCATGTTCACGATGGCCAGAGGAACCTGGTCGATAAATCGCTTCGAGAAAACACGTCAGCAGATGCAACTTGAAACCGGCACAAATCGTACCTGCGAGGCAATTTGCAGATAAGCGTAGATGTTTGCCATCACCTCATGTTCATCGACTCTACCACTTTTGTGTGGTTGGAGGCCATAGCTGGCGAACCAAGCGTTCCTTGCAGCGTCAAATGCCTGCCTGTTCTGGAAGTAAAGAGGAGAGCTGTTGTCAAAGGTAAAAAGCTTTTTGATCATCGCAGATGCCTCTCCCACACATGCCGCCTCTTCAGTCGAGATGATATCCCTACACAATAGCAGGCGTCAGGTGAGGATAAACAGAGACCTGGGTGCGCAGAAACTCACCAGATCCATTCCTTCAACACGGCGAACCTTTCGAACTGATCAGGCTCGGAAAGCAACCTATTGATGAAGTTCGAAAGGTTCGACGACACCCCAGCGAAGCAATCATTGGCTGGTTCTTCCCAGCAACTGATGTGGCGAAGGATAAAAACTTTGGTTGCTTCAAACGGAACGTAACCGGGGAATTCCCAAGACGTATGCCTATGGAATCAGTTAGCAAACCTCATAGTGAGAAATGGTGAGGAAAGCCTAACATACTCCTCAATCTCTTTTCTAACATCCCCCATAGTGATCGATTGGTTATTCTGGCGCTCCCAAGTAACGCAGAACTTTGGGAATGTAGTGTCAACCCCGCGCTTGAATGCTTGGTACCTTGCGATGTTGGCACGGGTAAACGACTTATTGATACTACCTTCAACTGTTTGCTCAAATATCTTGCAAAAGTTGGTGACGCGAGACAGAACAATATGGAGCGGTGGAAGGTTAGCGTCGAGGAGCGGAGGCAGCGCGCTCTGCTCCTCGAGTGCACTTGCAAGAAGAGCGTCGACCTCTCTCTTCAAGGACGGCAAGCTGGGCGGATAATTACATCAGCCTCAGTTATCAACGAACGACGCACTTTCTCTCGATGAGGTTAACAAGCAACTTGCTTGTGCTCTTGACAAAATTGGGAATACCAAACCTACTACGATCGGCAAGGCCCTTCCAAGGGTCTGTCGAGTTGAAAAACGACATCTCCAGTTGCTGGAGTTCTGTACGAGTGTGACCTGCCGCCCGAGCAGCCTCGTTAGGCAGCTTGACAGCAAAGTATCCATGGCGCAAGGTGTGAACTTTTCCTTGAAGAGTTTCTTTCCACGCCTCTAGAGAGCCCAGATCACCAGCAGAGAGTGTATCGGGCTTTGTGGCCACACCTGAGGGTAAAGATTACGATGCTAGGTCAGCAAACATCAGGAGCGAAAGAAGGTTTCTGCGCACCGATCGTCCTGTACCCTTTGGGATCAGCTCGGCGAGCGATTTCGACTGCTTTCTGAGTCTGTATATCATCTAAGTTTCTTGAAGTCAGGGAGCAGTAAAGTGTGCAGGACGGGGTTGTGCTCACCGGTCATGGGCAGTGTGACAACAATCAAGGTATTCTTGCCCTTGATGTTCCGCTCAACGAGCTGCATAACCACGGATGTCATGTTAGGGTCTGATTCGTGGTTGTGGATGATTCCTAGAATAAGAGGTCGTCAGACTTGCACAAACTGCTTGCAGGAAATGGTCCTCACCAGGCAAATCGACAAACGATAAATCCGTGCCATCTCGGTCGGATATTTCAATCTCAACAGTGTTGAATGAAAACGGCAACAGCTCGCCATCCTTCTGCATCTTCTTCAGTTCGTCAGAGTTCTTGGTTCGAAAGGGTTTAGCGAGAGCCTCGGTGAGAGGCTGAGAGGGACTGAGAATAGCAGCTTGCGCCCTTCGAAGCCATAGCTCCACGTCGGCGGGGTTCTTGACCTTTGCAAAGTTGATGAACGTGGGTGTACCTTCGAGTGGTACGCCGTTCTCGTAGTCAAGGCGAAGACGGACATTGCAAGTCCACGGACCGTCTTTCCTCGTGACGGTACATTCCATAGGGCACCTGAAAAGGTCTTTAGTAACGGTGAAAGATGAGTGCTCGGTCGGTTGTACCTCGTGCATGTTCCACCATCTCGTGGTACCTTGATCTGATATAACCATGAGTCGCGGAATCAACAGAGGTAGCATATGCCACTCACGCCTGTCACGCCCTCAACTACAGAGCTCTTTCCAGCTGCAGACGTCGTTATTTCACAGGCTTCGAACGACTGCCCGAAATCTACCGACCTGATTGGTTTCCGATAAAGACTACTCGAGGTATGTCAAGAATATGATTAGCACTGTAACGTAGTTAGTTTGTGCTGTGTTATCGCGACGAAGAAGATTGGGGATGCCTTACCCCAGGTCCTTAAGGTCATTCGTTAACTCGATCAAACGGCGAGCACGTTCACTGTAATCAGAGTGCGACAGGTCCTGCGTCCCAGTTGGACTAGAAGGGGTCGGAGCAGATCCCGAGGCGGACGAGTCTGTCCTCCTATGGCTGTTGTTGGTATTGTTGTTGGATGAGGACTGACGACGACCAAAGCTAAATCGCGACATCGTTGTAACTATGATAAGAGAAGGGTAAATTCGATCTTGGCTGGAAGGGGCCTTCTTACCTTCACTTATATATAAGCTTGAGGCCCTTTCTTACCTATGTGTACACCTAAAACAACAGCATCCTCGAGAGGAAGGGGTACAAGTAACGTCATCCTTGTGCTTTGGTCCAGTGGACACTCATTCTGTATCAAGACTGAATGGCCCACAATGCTGGGAAGAAGGCTGGGAAGCGTCCACAAAACCCTCCTCGTGCATGTTCACGCTATCGAGTGGGTTCTACATGGACCACGAGGCCAGATAGCCAAGCCATGCTGTTGGTGTAACGGTGGGTAGAGGGTGGAATCCAAGTCTTCGTCAAGTCCAAGAAAGGAGTACATTCGATAGAAGCCCAAGTATTGTGTATACAGGTACCTGGCACGCTCTTTGTTAACGTGCTGAGATGCGATGCAAAGCTGTGTTCTGCAGGCGTCCGAATATCCCACTAGGGTCAGCGACAGACAACGAAAGAACTGTCAAAGCTTTGTTCCGCCTTCAGAGGGGAACTATGAAATTCGATGTGCCCACTTTGTGAGTCCCACAGCATGAAGAATGGCGATGGTCATGGGACTCATGGCTGGATGATGGGCAAGATCAAGATCAAAGTGGGCGCTTGGTTCTTTCAATTTTGCAACTCCGATTCAAATACGAACTGAACCCACTCGGCTCGAAATTGCCATACTCATCATTGGCCAGTCTTTGTTGTTGTCCGACAATGTTGACGTTGAACGATGTCAACCAGTCTTGTTCTTCGCTCGACACCTCTAGGGCCATCGCACCTCGTGCGGCTCTCAGGACAAGCATTCGGGGTTCATTCTCGAACTCTCAGCGCAGGGACTAAATGTTCACCGGGATGCTCATACCTATGTTCCCGGTAGACAAAAGTGACTAAATGCTGTGGTGATCTGGGGTGCTGATTCTGGGGCGCCATGATAGCCATTCTACAAGGAAAAGTCGACGGTGCTGCCCCATTCCCCCTTGTCGACAGCTCGTACTATTGGCTTTTCGAGTGTCTGCTCTCAGCGTCGTTGGTGCCCATGACTGTCGCAGATTTTGCTACCAGCGGAAGTTCATACTCCATTCTTAACAGTGTCTTCGGGCTGAGCTTGATCATGCACTCGCATTTTGGCGTACGTTCTGACGTTATCCCGTTTGCAACTTGATTCTCAGAGTCTTATGCAGTTTGACCAGCTCCTCCTCGAGTGCGTCTTCACTATCACCTCGCAATTACCACATACTTATCGTTGCAATCAGTAGGATTGGCGGAGCCAGTGGCGAACATGGGGGGAGCATAGGGCCTCCCGTGGAACTACGGGTCTGCTTCTTTTCCTTTCATTGTACCGCCGTTGAAGATGCACAATCCTAAATTGACAATTGAATCTCGATCTGGGGCTCAAACCACAAGTGTAGCAGCAACACCAACCAAAGCAACTGCCACACTAACGTAGACATCCAAGGTCACACGACCAGCGCTGCCTCCACCTCCTGCACCATCGCCCTCGTCTGTGCCATTTGAACTTTCTGACGGCTCTATTCCGGGCTCGGGCTGCTGCTAAAAGTCGTCGGGCGGCTGAAGAGGTCCAATGAGTTATTTTGGGCAATGAGATCTTTCCAGCGGACGTACAGAGTAGAAATGCCAGGAAGTGACGATGAGCTAAAGACCCCACTGAAAGTGGAGATCGGGGAGAAGCTCGAGGCGCTAGACGTGGACGACGCGTTGCCGGCAATCGAACTGGAGAGGGACGGCTCAGAGTCAGTCGCAGGGAGACAACACTTAAAGTCGTTTGGGCCAGGGCAAAGACCTACGTGCCAATCAACTTCTCTTTCTGCGATTGGGCATGCGAGGACTTACCAGTCAGGGTCCTCCCACTCTCACAGGTCGAGTTGAAGCGACAGATCCCAGAAGCAGCGGGCCCACACTTGGTCGTGCAGCACTTGACGTCCGAATCATCGTTGGGGCAGAACCCGGTGCGTGATGTGCCGTCTGAGAAGGCGCAGGTGGAGGTGGTCACGCAGATCCCAGGGATCCCACCAGCGTCGCAGGGGTCATTGATTGCTGCATGGACGATGGATGAGAGGGAAGAGAACAAGAAACCAAGGGAATAAAAACAAAAGAGGCGGGTATACATGGTCAGTTTCCGTGGTGTGGAGGGAGATTCTCTGGTGGCTATTTGTACGCTCATATATACCACTGGGAACCGACAGAGGTAAGGATCTTACTCAACAGTTCTTCGCAATTATTATCATATTTAACAAAGTTAGAAGGTGTATTTTTAGATCCCCACTGCAAAGGATGCTTCGATGAATTGAGTCAACGGAGAGGAAGGGCCATTTCGGTCACGAAATTGAACAGTCTTGTGCGGAGGGTGTTGGTCCTCAGCTTGCTGCGCTCCACTTGAAAGCCGCCCAAGAAGCAGCTTAGATGCCTCTTCCATTTCTCAAAGACCAAATGCCTTCTAGTGATCGAGCCATGTGGGACAACAAGACGAAATAGTTGGCGATTATGCGGGTGTGAGGAGGCTCATGAAAAATGTATCTGGCTCAATTTGGAGCAGCTGCGATGCTCCCCCACTCTTGAACTTCGATATACCTTGAACCGTTTCTATCTTTGAGGTCAATGCTTATTATAGTAGATATTCGATGGACGTATTATTATTATCTCTCTGCAAAGAACCCTACAAAGGTAACAAGAACGAGATTGTGGATACAGACGCCGAACCAAATAACCGCGTCGCGCGCCTATACATACACAGCCACCAGCAGTGTCCTTTACCTCCAACCATCATGTCCCTCCCGACGCCACACCCACTGCCAGATCGAGGCCATACGCCACCACCTCAGCCACCTCAGCAGTCGACCTCGACGTCGACGCCTGTACGTCCTGCTGACCGTCCATATGCCCAACACATCCGCCAGGACATGCAGGACTTTGCGACGTACCCTTCAGCAGAACAGCCGGAAGGGGATGAATCAGCGCGTTTCCAAGATTTATGTGAAACTTTGAAACTGCAGGATGTTCCGGAACCCACAGAGGAGGGCAGCTTCTCCTCCTGGGTAGACTTCACTAAGGACGTCAACGTAGTCTGCAAGAGTATAAGGCCTCAAGGTGCGTATCTCTTTCACCCCAGCGTTATCTTCTATTTAGATTGTTCCAGGCTCTCCGCTCCTTGTCTTCAAGGACTCGGAGTATAATCGACCCCATGGCCACCACTGTGACACGCAAGCCAGACCCGATATTATCGCGGCTTTCGAGGACCATTGGTATGCGCGACCAAATGAAGATAACCGCAAGCACATTCAATGGTCTTGTGTCAGGCTTGCTGGTGAGAAGGCTTCCAAGGGCGAAAGCAAGGAGGGACAGGGAAAGCATGCCCTAACGTATCTCGATCTCTTCCTCCTTGCTCGTCCTGACTTTAGAGGTGGCTTTGGTCTGTTGCTCACAGAGAAGGAGATGGTCATATATGTTGCTACTGGCGGCTCACAGGACCTGGGCAAATACGCCTTCAAGTGGGGTAGCGAATGGGCTTGTCGTGCGGTTTATGTCCTAGTCCACCGGCTTTACGACCTTGGCCTATGGAGAAACCCCGACATTGCGATGGTCTACCATGACGGCGATACCCCCAGTGCCAAATTCTCAATCTCTTTTCCAAAAGAACCAGAATCAGTTAGTGGATCAAAGGACACAAGTGCGGCAGCCATTCAGAGGGGTGCGACTATGGCTGAAGCGCCAGGCGTTGGCGTGGAGAGAGGGAAGCGCGGCAGCGAGAGGGTCTGGGTTGCCGACTATGTCTGCGTCTTTGGCAGCGCTACGTTCCGCACGCGTACACACGTCTTCGTTCACCAACCCCCAGCCTCTCCAAGCAACGAGAATCGAGGGAGCCTTCAGATCCCCAAGGTCCTCAAGGCCCAACTTTGTCCAACCAATTCTCGTTCGGATGAAATCGAAATACTGGAACACATCCATTTCCTTCAGCATTTCCCTGGTGTCATCAACCTGGTCTGCTATGAACGGCTAACCGCCGTCGTAGAGGGAAAAGTGCAGAAGCATCTGGGGTTGGACCAGCAAGGGAATCCTTTCATGTCGATTGAGACCCCGCAGGAGATGCTCATGGTCATTTATGACACCCTTGAGAGTGAGTATCGTCATTTTCTCGATGTGGCTTACATTGACCGACATTAGTTACTCGTGCTTTGTACAATGAACGCAAGGTTCTCCACCGCGACTTGAGCAAGGGCAACATCCTTTTTGTGCCTCCGCCTCGCGCAGCATCCTCAGCTGGAACAATATCAGGAAGGCCAGGTTCTGCAAACGAACCTTCCCCTGCCGCGGCCAACGAAGACGGGGAGGCCAACAAGTATAGTTTCATTGCATCTTTACTGGGGAAGAGGTATGCACCAGCATTGTACATTTTTGACTGCTTCTGATGACTCGAATAGTACCGATCCGTCGGAGACGTCGGCGTTGCTCATAGACTTCAATTACAGTGAGGATCTCGAAGGCAAGCCGAGAACAACAAAGCATGTGGTAGACCGAACCGTAAGTACCGTTTAGCCTCATTTTGCACTTCAATGTATCATCACTCACGGTTTTCGAAAGGGGACCCCGATGTTCATGGCGAGAGCTATACAAGAGGGAACCCCGACGCCCCTAGAAGAACACAACTTCTTGCCAGACATGCCTAAAGCTCCCCAGCCGTATGCAGACCGATTTCCCGAACGTTGCCAACAATTCCTTGATTGTCAGTCCAAGGCCTCGGCGGACATTCTGAACAGCAACGATCCTCGCTTCTCTGCTGATCCTTCCACACTCCCCACGTTCAGGCACGAGCTATATCACGAAGCCGAGTCCATATTCTGGGTGATGTTCTATTGGATACTGCTAGCAAAGCCCGCTTCCCCACCACCTGGTCCATCAACTGGGACCCCGAACGCGGGTGACCGAGTTCCTTCTACCATGTGGGTAGAACTGCTGACGAGCGACGGTAGGGACAACATCATTGGTCGTGCCTACAAGTTTCCTGCCAAGAACCTCCATCCTTCATACAGCAGCCTCGCCGTTTTGATCGCCTCCCTATCGAAATATCTGAAGGTGGACCCGTTCTGGTTTGACCCGAAAAGCTCTAGGTCCAACCCCGAGTTTATCCACGAATGCTTCCAGCGCGAAATTCTCAGCTATCTCATCGAGCACTTTGACAAACCATTCATGTTCTGCAAGAAGTCGAAAACTGATCGTGTCGTTGACGAGACATCTACTACGCCCTCCCTCTCCACCACATCTATTGCCTCGCGGGTTGCTCTTCCTAATCCTAATCCTAATCCTTACGCAGCCACGACTCGCTCAGTGCCCACCTCGTTCACCACTCCATCGCACACCACCACCTTTGTGTTAGGCCCGCGAGCTAGGAGTTCTTCTACTAATATCGACGATCCGGTAGGTTCTTCTGATCTCTTTAGCGTGGCTCGCATTTCCCTAATGCGGCATTTTTCTCTAGCGTTTAGCGAAGCGTGGTCGTTGGAGCCAGACACACTCCCCATCTGCTTCAGGAACTGGTGCCGAATGAGATGGTCCACTGAGTGAGAGATCCGGAAGGATGGACAAGACTCTGACGAGGACCTGCCACAGGATACGGTAGCTCGCTTTGGTAGTATCTTTGTACGGTCATACACTTGCCATGAATTACATGTTGCCCTCTGCGCTGATATGCTTCAGCCCAAGCGCTTCACACTTCATTGGAGGGGCAAGATAGCTACTCGACCTCTCCCTATGAGAAGAAATATTTCTGCGCATGCGCTACTCATAATGCTCGATTTCCTGTCAACGCAAAGAACAATGCCGACAAGGCTGGTATATATTGATAGATGATCGGTGCCGATGCACGCACTTACTTTCTTGCACACCGGTCAGAGGTCGATATAGACGTTTTACTGCGCGTGCGGGCTGCTTCCAGGAGACCTTCACCGATGTGGATGCGGTTTGCACGTCGAGGTGTTCTGAAGAGGAGAATATGTAGATGCATCCCAGGTACGCATGAAATCACTTGATATCCAGCTTTACGACTTCTTGCGGAACTCGGAACTCTCAATTGGGCATTGGCGCCCATCGTTAAGCGCCCACCGTTAAGCGCTGCTGGGAAGGGACTGCGGAACTTCCGCGGTCCTGGATTTTCGGTTGTGACATGTGACATGTGACTTTTGTGGGCGACGTTGAAGAAGCGAGCGGAGATCGAACCTTCTTTTAACGTATATATAAATGGACACCCCTTCCCCTTTTTGTTTCACAAGGGCTCGCTTCTCGCGTAATTCCGAGCAGGGATTCACGAACCGCGATTTCTGTAGTCCTTACCACCTATTCAGTCTCTTTGTGGTCGGAATCTATCAACAAGTCCTCAGTATCAACAACGGCGATGCCTGCAACTGCTGTGAAACTAATCCTTTTCATTGCCGGTATCACAGGAGCGGCTCTATCCGCAGTGCTGGTCGCTGTCCTCAGTATCCTCGCTGCCCTCGTCTTCCCACCCACTATCCTCATCAGCCCACTGGCTCTGCTCGCCAGCGCACTTGCTTTTCTCGCTGCCCCTGTGGCCTTTCTGCTTGCCCCACTCATAAGTCTTGCCACCACAATCGCAGGGATTGCGTTGGGTGCCGTCGGGTTTACAACCGGTGGTGTTGCCGTTGGTGAGTTCCTTGAGCCCTTTTCAGTTACTTCAAATATCGCGGACTGATCATGCTTGTCGTCCTTGAATTGACAGGGTCGTTTGCTGCTGCATGGCAGTCTGCGGTGCTAGGCCCTATGACGGGGGGAGTCTTTAGTGTCTTACAGTCGGCAGGAGCGACGATGGGCTCTCCGGCAGCTGCTAAGGCGGTTGGAGGCATTGTAGCTTATCTGGCTGGGATGTTTGGCCTGTTGTGAGATTTCAAGACTCAGATTATGATTCCTTCGTCCATACTTTATACTTGGCCCAGAAATCTAGTCGCAATTATCGAATCGGAGAGCTGACGAAATTGAGGGCACTCAGCTGACTCCTGTGAAAGGGATCGTGATGTGGATGTGTTTTCATCCGCGAGTCCCATTGACCGTATTTCAATTTGCCTCTGGCTCACATCCTCAGCGCAACCGAGCCAATTCTTAATCTGCTGTCGGTTGAAGTAAAAATGTACCTGTCAAATGATCAACACACGAAAATGTGTCATATTATAGCGCTTTGTGCCTGATTCCCTGACAGCTCGAAGTGAAATCACTGGAGACTTCGTTGGGCCTACATGCTGTAGCATAGTCTCAGAGCTTCACAGTTAGCGACATTTACAACCTCTATATCTGCTACAGCGACCATACTGGGTCGAAGGCGAAAATCTTGTCATTATCTTAGACGCTTTGAGCAATTATGCGCACAAATGTAACATTATTTTACAGGCGCGGTAGTTCCGTGAAGGACATCCTTCCAGGAGACTGGACGAACCACTACTGCCTTGATCATGAGCTCGCCCCTTCGGGCGCTAAACTTGATGGCAGCCATGTGTGATCCCATCAACCGCTTCTTATCCGTTGACTACCACCATTCATTCAAATACGTTGCCTGCAGCACTCGAATTGGAGCTCGTCGAATGCCCCAGCCGAATGTGAGGCTCAAGGTAACAGTTTCGCTGAGGAAGTTGTCAAGCGAGGGGCACTGACAGCCTGTTTAGCTTGGACGAAGACCCCAAGGCCGGACCCGGAAGAACCAAGGTATGTCTTGGTTCGCGACATGGTCCTTTTGACCTAGATTGGGCAGCAGGTGCACCAGCGTCACAAGTAACAGCTCTGGTTCAAGGAAGGAGTCAAGTCCAGATTAACGATGGCAATATCAATGTCATAGGAAGGGATAGTCATACCCACGTTCATTATCATGGTACCAAAATCGATCTGGAACCTATCTTGAGGGCCATTCCCAACTTCCGCAAGATTCATCAAGACGCATTAGCCAAAGCCACGCCTGGTACAGGAATATGGCTTCTGAGAGCTGCCAAGTTCAAGCTTTGGCTGGAACCCAACGGTGATCTCCATATCTTATGGGGTTCTGGAATTCGTGAGTTCTTGTATCTCTTGTTTCAGCTATCATCTAATCCTTCTAATACAGCCGGAGCTGGGAAGACCGTCCTCGCGTAAGTGTCAGTCATACCGGTTCTCAGAAATATACCAACGCCGTCTCTTTCAGGTCACTTGTCATTGACACACTCGAGGCCATGGCTCGAGAGTCGGGACGTCGCCTCTGTATCGCCTACGTCTACTTCCGCTATAGCGACCAATCCGAGATAACGCTTCGCACTGTCTTGGAGGTTCTGGCCAGACAAGCAGCGGAACGCCATCCCGAGCTTTGCTCTATCTTCCAGCAGGTCTATGATCAACATGATCTCGAAGGTACTGAACCTACGGAAACTCAGCTTCTGGACCTGCTTCAAGACTTCACGATGCAGCTTCCAGCTACATTCTATATCCTGGACGCACTCGATGAAGCACCGGTCGGGATGCAGCTAGCTCTTTTGAAGAAGCTCTCGTCCCTTAACTGCAAACTGTTTATCACGTCGCGACCTCTCAAGGCGGTGGAGGCACATTTCCCCGATGCTTACACCTTTCCCATTGTCGCCCACGACGAAGACATCGATCTTCATATCAAGCACAAGATCGAGAGCAGTGCCGACCTCCAAGGTCTGCTTGCAGCAGTTGATTGTTCGGTGCGGGAAGAGATTGTCAACGCTATAAAGCAGAAATGCGGGGGAATGTGAGTCAGGCTTTGATGATTTGCATTCATGAGCTAAACGTCCTTTCATAGGTTTCTCCATGCCTCGCTGCAGTTGGACGCCATATGCCAGTGTGTCAGCCTTTACGATGTCAGGGAAACCCTTGAGGTCTTTCCACCGGAACTCGAGGATGCATATCATCAGACATGGCGTCGAATCCTTGCTCAGAACCCGAAGCATGTGTTGTTGGCCAAACATATCCTGCTATGGGTCCTCTACGCCAGGCGGCCAATGACGATCGATGAGCTGCAGCGGGCAGTGGCAACGTCTCCCGTGGACCACATTTTCGATTCCTCTCGTATCGTTCCTGTAGCGACGCTGGTGGGCCTCTGCCGTGGTCTCGTGGCCGTCGAAGAAGAGAGTAGGCTTGTTCGCCTCGTTCGTGAGTCGCCTAGTCGTGTTGCACGAACGGCTCCCCTAATTGCGTTTAGACTCTACGGCGAAAGAGATCATGCACCGCCTGCTTCGCGACTCTTTCCCCAATCCCCACCCCCTTCTTACCTCCGTCTGCATCAACCGCCTATTCGCGTGCGGCCTTCAAAATACGTCCATCGACTCGAAGGAAGACCTGGAACAAGTTTTGCAAGCCGACCCGCTCCTAGCCTATGCCCACGACGCCTGGGCATTTCATGCTCGCCATTCGCTTGAGGATGCGCGAGTAGCCAGCCACCTCACTGTATTCATCTCAGGGTGCCGCGCATTCCCTCAGTTGATCGATGGTACTGGCAAATTCGACCTACTATGCGGTATCCATCTCGCTGCGTTCTTCGACCTGCCGATCGCCCGCCCAATGGTTCTGGTTGCAACCGATGAAAACGTTACAACCAGAAAGGAAGGGAACACACCTCTCGGGTTAGCCTGTTGGCGGGGAAATCAAACCGCCGCACATTCACTTTTGTCCTTGCCCAATATCCTCGTGAATGCAAGGAACGGTGATGGAATGACAGCTCTCATGCTCGCAGCTCTCGGGGGCCATGAAGGCGTTGTCGCGCTTCTCCTTGCATGTCCCGACATCGAGATAAACTTGATGGATACCAACGGATGGTCAGCGCTGATGCACGCAGCTTTCAGTGGCCACGAAGCCGTAGTCACTCTCCTTCTCGCACATCCCGATGTCGAAACCAATCTGATGGCCACCAACGGACAGACCGCACTCATGCGGGCCGCCTGGAACGGCCACAGAGGTACCGTTGAGGTCCTCCTCGCCCACCATGACATCGAAATCAACCCGGTCACTCCTGCTGGGTGGTCAGCTCTCATGAACGCAGCGTTCAACGGCCACGAAGACACGGTTCGGCTCCTCCTCACCCGTCCCGAAGTCGAGGTGAATCTGGCTTCTGCCAGCGGATCGACAGCGCTCATGCGTGCGGCATGGAACGATTACGAAGGTACCGTAGCGCTTCTCCTTGCCCATCCCGACATCGAAGTCAATCTCGTGGACACCAGCGGATACTCGGCGCTCATGAGGGCTGCCTTGAACGGCCACGAAAGCATCGTCAAGCTCGTTCTGGACCACCCCCAGACCAAGGTCAATCTGGTGTCCAAGGACGGGTCATCAGCGCTGACGAAGGCAGTTCTGAGAGGCCATGAAGGTGTCGTCCGACTTCTACTCGCAACCCCCGACATCGACGTCAACGCCATTGACGGACACGGCGACACGGCACTCAAGATCGCCGCTGAACACGGGCACGAGGAAATAGTTCGAATACTCTTTGATGTCCCTGGGATTGATATCGCGATGGCTGGTGGACAAGACGGGCTCACTGTCACTTTGGCTGCTTTGGCCCAGAGACACAAGTCCATCGCCCATTTGCTGCAAGCATTTAAACCTGGGAACGGGCTTTCATTGGTATCGACGGATCAAGATGCTTCACTGCCAGTGGGAATGAACAGCGAGGAGGGCGAATTGGAATCTGATGATGAGGACATTTATGAGGATGCTGTGGAGTCGTTTTGACATCATTATTATTGTGATATCTCTACCGATATATTGTCTTTCTCGACGACTGACGGGCCTGAGGGCACATTCCGGCGCTTAACTTGATGGAAGTTGTCCGTAATCCCATTAACTCCTTCGAGTTCTCGTCCATCAACCACCACTATTCGTATCTGAATGCATTACCTGGAGCACTAGCATAGGATCTCATGCCATGCCACCCACTAACCATCGAACAAAGGGAAAGGGACGGTTGGGACAAAGCGTCTCTCTGTCTCGCAATCGACTGTCATGCAAGGCCAAATCTTTACCATCCCGTTGGAGTCCTTCATCTTGTCCCTCTGTGGCTAGCTCCATCAAGCGAGCAGCTTGAGGTCATAATGAAGGCAACATCATCCTCCGCCGCCATCGCCTTCTTTCTACTTGCCCATGAACAGAGCCGGAAATGCTTAAGCTTGCGAGGTTTACCTTGGCAGCGACGTCTGCGGATCGGCTTGAGGTACAAAAAGATTGGATATGTGGAGGACACGGAGAGAAACATATAAACAGTATACAGGTACACGAACGAACAGGTAAAAGAAAGGCCGTGGGGTTGTACAACAATGAGGAGCGTTAGACAGAAAAATAAGCGAAATGAAAGATGGCAGGCGAATCGTATACATTCGAGGAGACTATAACGACTTTGGAGTGTAACACTCGGTCCATCTATAGCCTAGCTTCCCGTTTGAGAAATCGAGGTGAGGAGTAGCAGATGTAGGGAGAGTGAGGACGTTGGAATCATCGGGTAACTGAGCCGCGGGTGGAATGAACATGAGGTGGAGAGAGGAATCGCTCGGGGAAAGCAGCCAGCCCGTGTACTGTCCCTCTGAGTCCTTCTGGCGGACGTAGCGGGTTCTACGGGCAGGGAAGAGGTCCCACACACGGACTGAACTGTCATCTGAACCAGAAGCGACATAGGCTCCATCAGGAGAGTACGCCACTGCATTGACCCCCTTGGTATGGCCCTCGAGGACCCTCACCACCGCCTCTGTGGACAAATCCCAAACCCGGACTGATTTGTCGGATGAGGCAGAGACGACACGGGTGCCATCAGGTGAGTATGCAACTGCAGTAACCCAACTAGTGTGGCCTCTGAGTGTCTGCACCTCGTCTGAAGCCAGGTCCCATACCCGGACCAATTTATCATAGCCAAAGGCAACACGGGTCCCATCGGGTGAGTAGGCCACAGCTTGGACCCCTCCAGCGCTCCCCTTGGGAGCCCACTCCTCCCTTATTCTAGATAGTTCCGATGCCTGAGCGGAGTCGCTATGTATTTTGAGCGCAACCTGCTCTCCTGTTGATATATTCCATACCCGGATCGATCTGTCAAGGGAGCCTGAGACGATATGGGTCCCATCAGGGGAGTACGCCACCGCGATGATCCCTTCGGTGTGGCCTTTGAGGATCCTCACCTCCTCGTCTTTAGATAGGTCCCACACCCGAACCGATTTGTCCTCTGAGCCAGAGACGACATGGGTCCCATCGGGCGAGTAGGCCAAAGCCACTGGTTGGGATTTGCCATCAGGAAGTATCTTGTGGTACCACACCTCGTGTATTGGATGTACCCCCCGGCGGGAGGGGGGATAAGGCTCTCCTAAGCGGCCAGACCTGCTCTCCTTTCGATAGATTCCATACTCGAATCGATTTGTCAAGGGAGCTTGAGACAATACAGGCCCCATCGGGGGAGTAAGCCGCCGCAATGACCCCTTTGGTGTGACCGTCGATGATCCTCACCTCCTCCCTGGTGGATAGATCCCACACCCGCACTGACGCGTCGAGTGAGCCAGAGACGACACGGGTCCCATCAGGGGAATACGCCACTGCTTGGATCGAGTCGGTAGGGCGACGGAGGGACCCTGCCTCCTGTGCTGTAGACAGATCCCATACCCGGACTGAGTGGTCGCTTGATCCGCATACAGCATGGGTCCCATCAGGAGAGTAGGCCACTGCAGATATGCTGCTGGTATCGCCACCAAGGACCCTTACCTCTTCCCCTGTGGACAAGTCCCACACCCGGATCGTTTTGTCGCCAGAGGCAGAGATCACTTGAGTTCCATCAGAGGAGTAGGCCACTGCAATGACCGGGCCAGAGTGGCCCTTCATAATACTCGTTCCTTCTCCTGTAGACAGATCCCATACCCGGACTGATTTGTCCTCTGAGCCAGAGACGACATATCTCCCATTGGGCGAGTAGGCCACAGCATAGACAACATCTGTATGTCCCTTGTATATCCGCACCTCCTCTCCAATATCCAAATCCCACACCCTGACTGAGTTGTCGCGCGCACCAGAAACAAAACCGGTTGTGTCAGGGGCGTAGGCTATGGCCCAGACACCGCTGGTATGACCCCTCAGCACTGTTGGCTCCTGTCCTGTGGACAGGTCCCACACGCGGACTGATTGGTCGAGGGAGCCCGAGATGATATGGTTCCCATCAGAAGAGTATGCAACTGCATAGACCTCGTCGATATGTCCTAGAAGGACACATATCTCTTCCCCTGTAGACAGATCCCACACCCGGATGGATTTATCGTTTCCGCCAGAGACAACACGGGTTCCATCAGGGGAGTACGCCACGGCCATGACTGAATTGGTATGGCCCTTGAAAACCACCACCTCCTCCCCTGTCGATAGATCCCATATTTGCACCGACCCGTTACATGTTCCAACAGCAATGTTGACACCATCTGGAGACACTGCAAGGGCAGTCACCCTGTCTCCAGCCACGATGGAGGCCACCACTGATTCACCACCTACCCCTGGTGCCCCGACAAACCTGGGGATACCCCCAAATTGCTGTTTCCAGTTCCGCACTATGCTGGAAGGTCGGGGGAAGGTGACAAGGGAGGAGACATAGAGGTGGGGTGTCGAGAGTGCAGCTTTACTTGTGCTGTGATATGTAGCAAATGCTGCAGCATCGGCTAATTTTCTGACCAGCTCCATTGGATCCTGAACCAAGTGTAAGCATAGGCATCAGGACCATATAAGCGAAAACAACCTCAGACTTTGACGCCCATCGTTGAGCGTCACGCAACATGCCCTGACAGCGCCCACGCTGTCCTAAAAGGTTCATCACCTCCATCCAGAACAAGATTCGCAGCTTGAGGAACTCGTTCAGACTGTCGGATAGATGTTTAAGTGCTTCATGAGATGTGAGGATGAGGTGCGCAGTCCAGTTTGCGCAGACATATCTCAACGTCATGGAGACGTTGGTCTTGACCCGCGTCGAGAGCATCTTGTTGTCGGAATCCAACTGGTAGGAACTCTGGATATCCCCAATGTTAAAGCGCAGCTGTTTGCTCATGACCTCAAAGCAAGCCTCTGTAAGACGGCAGTGGTGTTCTTCCTGGTTGCAGAAAAACCTCCGTGAACGGTTCTTGTCGAACAAGAAGTCTACAAATGACTTGTGGTACCACACAACCTGGCCGCCTTGGCTGTAGAGGACAGCGTGCAGTCGATGAAGGACGCCGTTTGCAACACCAGCGTCGATCATCGCGTCAGCATTGTCCAAACTAGCATTCAGAATATCAATAGCGACCCAAGTCGAGGTACGTTCAATGGTGCAGAGGAAGGTGTGGAGAATGGAGAGACAGTCTTGAAACACATCGGGATCATCGAGATCTCGTTGATCAACGAGGGATGTCTCGAGGATTTGGAGGTACAGCTTGTCCAGTATCGCAGTCGCACCACGTCGGCGGGATGGGCGAGGAGCTGTTAGAAAGAAGTGTTTTCAATTGACTTCTTTGCTCCTCAACGTCGCGCCCTTTCACATACTCCACCACGGTGGCAGCGTAGATGAATAGCCCAGCTGCATCTGATACGAGCTGTTGGAACCTGTGCCGTGGTGGCGCAATCGGCAAGGTTTTCATTGAGGTATAGCTTCGATGTCGGCAGCTGCTCTCCTCGAGCGGCACCTCCTCTAGGCGGCAGACCTGCTTGTCCGGAAAGGATTTGATTCGCTTCGACCAACGCTGGGTCTGATCGGCTGGTGACGAAGAACTTGAGCCCCGACAGATCCTCCTTCTCGAGCACGTCGAACAGCGTGCCCAGAAACTCCTGTTCCTCCTCTTCCTTCCAACTCATCGACGGCATCGATAGGGATGACATAGCAGGGTTCGTTATTTCGCCACCCGTCCCTGCGGCTGAAACCTTCCATGGTTCGACGAGGAGACCCATAAGCTGGGATTTTGGGCCAAGGTCAACGGTGTCGAACCTTCCGTGCTCTTTCAATGCCGCCTGGAATGCCTTTGACCGGAGCGCAAGCTGGTAGACGATCGTACGGATGATCGAGGACACAGATCGAGTATCCGGGAATTGGCGCGAGCAGAAGAAACTTGCGCCGAGCACGACCTTGCTGCTTGCGTTGCTCAAAAGGGCTTCGAGTTGGTGGCAGATTGTATACGCGATGGTGGTTTTGCCTGCACCTGCTTGTCCTGAAAGCCAATACACGAGCTCGCATCCAGGTGCCATGTCGGTTGCCCAAAGGATGATAAACCGAATGATTGCGACTCTAGTGCCAGGGGTGCAGGAACTACGATGCAAGGCACTCTCGTCTCCGCATCCATAGTACCTATAGTCGGCCTTGACCGAGATTTTGAGTCGCTCGGCAAGGTTCAGCTGTAAATTGGGGATGAGGAATGTTCACAACAAACGGACAGAGCACATACGATAAACCCGTCGCTGTCAGAATTCATTATGACCGGCCCTGAATCAAATATATATGAGGATGTTTGTTTCAACAGGGCAAGGGCTGTTACCATAGTTTGGACCAGTCCATACATTCCCTGCCGTTCCGATATTGTAAACTGGACCATAATTGAAAACCTGAGGGGGTTCCCCGTCTACAAAGATGGACAGTAGCGTCAGCTTCTGCTATGATGCGACGTAGAGAGGAAAGTGTAGTACTTACAGATGCTTCCATAAGGAGGAGAGTTTGGATAAGGGCTTTGGAAAACGCCGCCTGATGCCTGAACAGGAGTTGAGCCCTCTGCCAAATCATCCGGGTTCGTCAATGCTTGCCTCTCAAAACCGGGCTGAACACACACCATTGGAAAAGTAAGGCCAAGGGGGCTGGCCTTGACGGGCGCCTAACCAATGGGGTGGTGGATCTGCAGAAAGATTCAGATCACATCGAAAGGCGGGTCAGATGATGCTGGGGAACGATTGAGTGGGCAATGCTAAATGCACCTGAAACGTCTCGACGAGGGGGCCAATCGCCGCCTGGCATGTTAAACGTATCGGACCCCGAGGTTAGATAGGAAGGTCGAGAGGCTCCAGACGACGAGGATTCATTGGGCATAGTGTTGTCATGCCCCTCTGCACGGTTCCAATGCTGCTCCACCGTGTCTCGTTTTTGGGATGAGGACCCATTCGACATAATGAAAACTGACGGCGAAGGGAGAGGACAAGAAATCATCTAATCTAGTGCGTGACCTGGGTGCTCAATGGCTCACATGTGAGCAATGTGATTGGATCGGACATAAGTCGCCTTTAGTGGACTGCCGCCAATGCCCAACTGAGGAATGTAATTGATTCGGACGAGCTAGGCAAGCCGGATCGAAGCCACGGCGCTGTGTATATGATGTGGACATTGGGAGTGAGCATCGTCTATCTTTCGATGTGACTTACATGGACCAATATAGGTTGCTCTCGCACTGTACAAGGAGCGTAAAGCGCTCCACCACGACTTGAGCAAGGGCAGCACCCTCCTTGTGCCTCCGCCACGCGCAGGACCTTCTGCCGCAACGAATTCATGCAGGCCGGGTTCTGCAAACGAACCCCCCCTCTCTGCCACGACCAATGAAGATGGGGAGGCCGAAAGGTACAGCTTCGATGCATCTCTCCTGGGAAAGAGGTACATGCACGCATCCTACATTGTCAAATACTTCTGACGAATCCAAGGGTGTCGATCCGTCAGAGGCGTTGGCGCTGCTCATAGACTTCAATGGGAGGAAGGCATTGGTGGCGGAAGCGGAGAAAGACGCTTAACCGGAGCTGGAACCTCCAAATGATGCGATCAGCAGGCGCTTGAGCATCACATCCGAGTCCTCAAGGCTCACAGGTCCTCAACGTTGCCCACCCTCACCAGCCTCCCCGACTCTGGCTTCCCATACACTCTCCCATGAGCCCAGAATGTCTGATAATGGTATGACCCTCAGTCTCATCGTCCTTCTAAAGTTATACAATGGTTATAAATGCACCTTGCCCTCTGTATTAACACGCTTCAGCCCAAGTTGTTGACACCCCGTTGGAAGAGCAGGGTCGACCTTTGCCTTCGAGATAAGATACTTTTGTGCATGCTCTAGTAACTATGCCCACTTCCCTTTGAAATATACCAATGTCGTGATGTTGAGATGAAGCTAGCGGGTATCAGTGACCTTGGTGCTACAGGAATGCACGCACCAGAGGATTGCCTGTCATCGTGCGTTTATGTGTAGCGGCCATGAATGTGTGCTATTCCTGTGAGGCCCGGTCTTCTATGGCACCAGATGGGCCACTTCCTTGCCTTGCTGAGGTCGCTTGCAGGTCGGGCGCTAAACTTGGTGACAGTTGTTTGTGATCCCATCACCCGTTTCTTTTCCATTAACCACCACCATCGCAAACGCATACAGTGCCTACAGCACACCCACAGGAATTCGCACCATGCCCCAGCCGCATGTACGGTTCAAGGTAAGGACTAAGCAGAGAAAATAGTCAAGCAATGGGTACTGACGACATGTTTAGCTTGGACGAAGGATCCAGGACCGGAACCGGGCCAGTCAAGGTATGCCTTGGTTCGTGACATGGACCCTCTGACTTAAGACTGGGTAGCAGGTGCACCAGCGTCAAGAGTAACGGCTCTGGTTCAAGGCACAAGTCAGGTCCAGATCAACGATGGCAGTATTAGCGTCGTAGGAAGGGATAGTCACACTCATATCCATTACCATGGAACCAAAGTGGATCTGGAGTCTATCTTGCGGGCCATCCCCAATTTGCGCAAGATACATCAAGATACGCTGGCCAAGGCTACTCCTGGGACAGGGATGTGGCTGTTTGAAAGCGACACGTTCAAAGTGTGGTTGGAACCTAATGGGGACCTCAAGATCATATGGGGATCGGGCATTCGTACGTTCTCTTAGCTTGTAATTCTAGCCGAAATCTAACATTCCAATCTAGCTGGTGCTGGAAAGACGATTCTCGCGTGAGTGCTGGCATGTATCAATTTCCGGGACACGAACTGAGTGCATCGTAGATCACTCGTCATCGACATGCTGGAAGCATTGGCCAGAAACGCGAACCGCCAGATTTGCGTCGCCTATGTATATGTCCGCTACAGCGACCACTCGGAAATGACTATCAGCAGCCTGTTGGAGGTTCTTGTCAAGCAGACTGTCGAGAGGCACCCCTGAGTTCCTGCCGGTTCGTCCAGCAGGTTTTTGCCCAACACGTCCACGAAGGGACCCACCCAACGGAACTTCAGCTACTAGGGATTGCTGCAGCAGCTTACCCAACAGGTGGCTACATTCTACATTCTGGATGCCCTTGACGAGGCACCGGTTGGCATCCAGCTCGATCTTGTCCAGAAGCTCGCCTCGCTGGACTGCAAGTTGTTCATAACATCTCGCCCTCTCAAGGCTCTAGAAGCGCATTTTCCCAGTGCTCACTGCTTTCCCATTGTTGCTCCAAGATGAAGACCTCGATCTCCACATCAAACAAAAGATCGCTGGTAGTGTTGATCTCCAAGAGCTGCTGGCAACGATGGATATCTCTGAACGAGAGGAAATCATAAATTCTGTCAAGCGGAGATGTGGTGGCATGTAAGTCGTGGTCTCTCAGCCGACGTTTTATCACTCATCGACATCGCAGGTTTCTTCATGCCTCCCTGCAGCTGGACTCACTATGCCAGTGCATCAGCATTCAAGACATGCGAGAGACCCTCGATGCCTTCCCAGCTCAGATTGAAGATGCCTACCACCAGACATGGAACCGGATCCTCGGCCAAAACCCAAAGCACGTGTTACTTGCCAAGACAGTGCTTCTATGGACTATCAACGCGTACTGGTCTATGACAGTCGAGGAGCTGCGACACGCCGTTGCGACGTCTCTTCAGGACCACAAGTATGAACCCTCCCGCTTGGTTCCCGAAAACACCCTTATCGGTGCATGTCGAGGCCTTGTGGTGGTTGATGGCGAGAGCAGGCTCGTGCGCCTTGTTCGTGAGTAGTCCCTTGGTGCGATCATGATAATCGACCTGGGAGAGCTGACCTCCGTCCAGATTACACAGCCAGGGACACCTTACAAAAACTGCTCTATGAATCCTTCCCGCATCCACATTCCCTCCTCGCTTCCATATGCATGGCTCACCTCTCCGCCTGCGGGTTCCAAAACACGCACATTAGCTCGCAAGAGGAGCTACAGCAAGCCCTCGAGTCGGACCCACTGCTATCTTATGCGCACCATGCCTGGGCATTTCATGCGCAGCAGTCGCTAGATATCGCGGCAACAGCCAGCCAACTGGCCAAATTTGTTGCCGATTGCCAGGCATTCCCCCAACTGGTTTACCGCACTAGCCTGTTTGACCTACTTGGCCCTCTCCATGTCGTCGCCTGGCACAACCTCCCTCTGCACCTCGCGGAGTCTCACACCCTCAGTAGCCTCAACGTCCAAACCAAAATCGAAGAATTCACCCCACTGGGCTTAGCCGCTTTGCAAGGGAACCGAACCATAGCGGAGGGATTGCTATCTCTGCCAGGCATCCTTGTGAATAGGGTGAACCGCTGGAGGATCTCGCCTTTGATGCATGCGGCGCTTGGAGGATACAGGGGCACCGTCGAGATGCTTCTCGCGCGCGCCGAGATCGAGGTGAATCTGGTGGACACCTACGGATGGTCAGCGCTGATGCACTCTGCTTTGCATGGCCAAGAAGAGACTGTCGAACTACTTCTGGCCAACCCGAAACTGAAGTCAATCTGGTGAACGTTCACGGGTCCTCGGCCCTCATTTCGGCAGTCCAGCAACGGCCACGGCCATACGGCCCAGCTTCTCCTCAGTCATCCCGAGACGAAGGCAAACCTGAAGACCAACTACGAAGGGAGGTCGGCGCTGATGTTTGCCGCTTCCAATGGCGACGAAGCCACCGTCGAGGCCCTTTTGGCCTGCGTTGACGTCAACGTGAATGAGGCCGACATTTACGGATGGACGCCACTCATCAGTGCTGCCTTTGAGGGCCACCAACGGATTATCGAGCTCTTCCTCGCTTGCGCCGACATTCAGGTCAATCTGGCCACCACTGAAGGATTCTCCGCGCTCATTGCGGCTGCTGCTTTGGGTCACCAAGGTGTAATGGGGCTTCTCCTTGCTCGTCCCGAAATTGATATTAACCGCGTCGACTTCGAGGGGAGGTCCGCATTGATATTTGCGGCATCCAACAGCCATGGGGCGGCGGTCGCCCTCCTCCTCGCTCGCCCAGAGCTTGAGGTCAATCGGTTGACCATTGAGGGGACTACGGCAATCATGCTAGCAGCTGCGAAGGGACAGGAAGACATCGTCGAGCTCCTTCTTACCCATCCCGAGGTTGAAGTCAACATGCTACCTAATATGAAGTGGCCCCCGCTCACCTTGGCAGCTTCCAGAGGATACGAAGGCATGGTCAGGGCTCTTCTGGCCCAATCCAAGACCGACGTCAACATAGTTGATGGTATCGGCCGCTCGGCGCTCATGTACACAGCCAAGAACGGTTATGAAGGTATCGCCCAGCTCCTCCTCGCTCGTCCGGAGATCAACATAAACCTGGAAAACCCCGACGGATGGTCGGCACTCCACAATGCAGCGTCGAAAGGCCACGAGGGAATTGTCGAGCTCCTCGTTGCTCGTCCTGAAGTCGATATCAATCTTGTCGACAACGAGGGCTGGACAGCGCTCACCCGAGCAGCTTCAGAAGGCTACGAAGGCATCGTCAAGCCCCTCCTTACCCATCCCGCGATCAAGGTCAATCTGGTCACAACTGAAGGATGGTCAGCTCTCATCTGCGCGGCATCCAATGGCCTGGATGACATCATTGAACTCCTCCTTGCTCACCCTGACACCGAGATCAACCTCCTAGACGAAGAGGGATGGTCAGCACTCATGTTTGCGGCTCACCATGGCCACAAAGCCGCTGTCAAAGTCCTTCTTGCTCACCCCGATGTTGAATTCAACGCGCCCAAGCCTCGTAGCTCGAGCCCATTATTCGTCGCATGCTACCGTGCTCACGTCGAAGTCGCCGAAGTCTTCCTCGACACCCCAGGCATCGACGTCAACGTGACTGACGAAGATGGCGACACTTGCATAAAGATGGCAGCTGAATATGGGTATGAACACATCGTTGAGCTGCTCCTTGGCGCCCCAGGAATCGACACCAGCATTGTCAGCACAAACGATGGACACACGGCCATGTCAGTTGCCGAGGCCAAAGGGCACGATAACATCGTTCGCCTCCTGCAAGAATTTGAAGCCAAGAACGGAGCATCAACTCCATCTTCAGCCAGCGACTTGGGGGGAGAACAGGTCGATAATGGGTCGAGCTCTGAGGATGAAGACTCGGATCTGTATGAGGATGCCTTGGAATCGCTGTAAGACCGTATAGCTTGGTAGAGCACAGATTTCCTGCCCATCCATCACATAATCTATCAATCCTATTGGGCCCCTCGCGCGATGAGCCCAAGATGAACCTCGAATGTCAGGTATTCGGTGATGATATTCTGTCCATGGTCCTATTGTGCCGCGGGAGACTGCCGAGGTTTGGGTCCCCTCTTAGTGCCTCGTGGATCTCTCATCGTGGTGAGACAGGGCCGTTGGGATGTCATCTGGTCTCCTAGATCCCAAAGAAACTTATCTCACTCTCAGAGACTACTCTCAGCCGCTATAGATCCTAGCTCGGGTTACTCGATCTCCACCTTTCCAAGCACGGCTGCTGTCCATTTAGAGCGGAAGCCTCCTAACTTTAGTGCTGGTGGCTGTGTTTCAGAGGCATCTGCCTTTTTGGCCGGCTTCCTCTGCTCTTCCACCACTGACTGCGGTCTGCAGTCGACCTTTTTCTTCCATCCTCGACGTGCTTTTCTCGAGATTTATTTCACTATTCCTGCTTTTACGACTCGAACGACCATCTGACGATCCATTGGCCTGATATCCGACGCGAGTCACTGGACCAATATTAGAGCAATAATGGCGACATCCTATAACTCGCCTCTTCCTTCACGAGCACCCCATCCACACATACCCACCACCTGCTCAAATTCGTCATGTCAAATTCCACTTGAATTTCCAGTTCCCCTTCCACCTCCACCACAGCGGTCCCTCCTGCACGTCAAATGCTGGAAATGCGGGATCACCTTCGAACACACGTACTATCCAGGGCAAGTGCCTGCTCAGTACCAGAACATCATAGGAGGTGCCTCGTCGAGCTCCCCATCCAATGCCACCACGAGTTACAAGCAGCAGCAACAGCAGCAACCATCCAGCCAGAAGAAGACGCGCAAGATCGGCACACAGGAGAAGCCCCTAGAGACAGCCTACTATGACATCCTCGGCGTGACCATAGATGCCACCACGGACGATATCAAGAAATCTTACCGGCGGTTAGCCATCAAGCACCATCCCGACAAGAACCCAAACGACCCAACCGCTGCTTCACGATTCACCCAGATTGGAATCGCATATCAGACGCTGTCAGACCCTGATCTGCGCAGAAAGTACAACGAGTTTGGTGCCAAAGAGTCGCAGCCTGAAGGAGGGTTCGTGGATCCTGAAGAGGTGTTTGGCGCGATATTCGGAGGGGAGAGGTTCGTGCCCATCATCGGGCACAGTGGACTGGCAATGGAGATGAAAGCGGCACTGCAGGAGGACGATGATGGAGAGGAAGAAGAAAAGGACAAGGACAAGAAGGATGTGAAGCTGATGACCCCCGAGGAGAGGGCTAGGAAGGAGGAGAGGGATCGGGTCAAGGCAGAGAAGCAGCAGAAGAAGGATGCTGAGAAGGCAGCGGCTAGGGAAGAGCGGGTCAAAACGCTGGTGCAGAATCTCGTGAGGAAACTGTCAATATTCACCGAATCTGCGACCGGACCCAACGATCCCGACGTCTCAACCAGCTGGAGGACCATCTGCCAGCTCGAAGCAGAGTGCGTATTGTTTGTTCTCTTTCTCCCCAAGCCTCGTACTAACGCGTGTATAGCGAGCTGAAGAGAGAGTCGTACGGTGCAGACCTCTTGCACGCTATCGGGTTCGTCTATGCATCGAAGGCCAAGCACTTCCTCGCCACAAACCAAACCATCTTTGGGATGGGAGGATGGCTGCATAACGTGCAAGGCAAATACCACGTGTTCAGCGAGACGTATGGCATTTCCTGTGTATTGGAGCGTCCAGCACTGATCAGTCTTTCTGCAGCGTATCAACACTCAGAGCAGCTATAGAGCTCAAAGCCGTATTCGATCAGATTGCTGCTGCGGAAAAGAGCGCTAATGGCCTCTCACCGGACGAACGAAGGAAGCTGGAGGAGCAGGCTGCCGAGAAGGGCTTACAGGCCTTGTTCAAGGTTGGTCTTCTCCTTTTGATCGAATGGAAAGCCATGTCTGACACTGAGCAGGGCACCAAACTCGAAATCGAATCTGTGCTTCGAGAAGTTTGTGATCGCATCCTGGGAGATCCACAGATCTCTCGGGATAAGCTCCAGCTGAGAGCCGTGGCACTCCAGATGCTTGGAGAGGCATATACGAGCGTGAAGAGGGAGGAGGGTGTGCCTGGTGTAGGGAACCCGATGGGCCAACCCCAGCCAGGTGCGTGAAGAGCGTCTCTTGTTTTCCTTGCAGACTAGCTGCTAACTCTTTTTGGTGGAACGATTAGGCCCGTCTAACCCTGAAGACGAGTATGTGAGGGTTGAGACGAAGAAGAGCCGTGCGGCGGCGGCAGAGGGTCAGAGTCAGAACCAGCGGTCAGGCTATGGACGATAGCCTCTGGAGATCTACCTTATTCACCCCTACCTTTTACCTTTTGAAAAGCATCTAGACGATTAATCTTTGGATGAAAGGAAAGGATGACAATGGCTGAAGAGACCCTTGGCATATATACCGAATCGAAGAGCCATATATTGCCTTCAGGCTTCCAATCATAGTGCATTATGGCCAGTGGGGTTCCATTCGACGTGACGTGCGGTAAACGAGAAGCTGTCCAAAATTAGTGGGGATACTTCCTCTTAGAGGAATGAGGTAGAGCTCCACCCTTTTCAGCAGACAAGATATCCCGACAGGAGCATAGCGACAGCACTTTAGTATTACACTGGTCGTGCGTCGCGTTGTTGGCTCTGGTATCGGTGCACCCCAATTCGCTCAAGCACAGGTATACAAAATTACGCCTTGACCAGGGTCGAAGGTGTTCTCGCACGGTTTGAAATCCTCCAGGCACATATCGCCACTTCAAACCCCGGATCGTCGAGATTTAACGTACCAAGGGATTACTTAGCTATGAAAGCCAACTGGGGTCTACTTTGGATTGAGACTCTTCGTATTCTTTACCCAAGCAAAAGGTGTGCGTGTATCGATGCATGCATCGAAGCGATAACGTCCCATAACGCACGGTACGGTTTTACAGTGAATCAAGAGTTTCTGGTACGACTGTCCCAGGGAAAGCAAGTAGGAGATCGACAAGCTCTCTCTGTGTCCCTGTCGAGAGGCGTGCGACAGCGCCGTCTTCCCATCTGGTTTAGTCGCCACATTAACGTCAGCCCAGGGGCTTCGAGGAAGAGCTTTACAATTTATGTATGTCCCTCGTGAGCAGCGTCGATGAGGGCTGTCTGGCCGTCCTTGTCTGTTGCATGGACGTCGATGAAAGGGAGCCCGAGGAGGAGTTGAACAACTTCTGTGTGGCCCATGTATAGAGCATGCTTGAGGGCCGTGTTGTCCCATTCATCCGTGGCGTTGATGTCGATGTTCGGGGACCCAAGGAGGAGTTTAACAGTGTCTATATGGCCCTGGTGCGCTGCAAAAATGAGGGCCGTCCGGTTTTCCCAACCTGCTGCGTTGATATCGATGTCAGGAGCCTTCATGAGGGCTTGTACACATTCATTATCGCCACGGATGGCGGCAATCATCAGTGGATTCATCTGGAATTCGTCGCTTTGGTTCACGTCGATGCCCGGCTGCAAGAGAAGAGCGTTTGTGCAAGCAATGTGGCCATTCCAGACAGCTAGCATCAACGGCGAGCGCTGGTGAACCACTGTGCGATCGTTAGAAGATTGCAACCGTGCTGCCGGAGGAATCAGGTGTTCGAGGCCATAGAATGCAGCGACGTGAAGGGGGCCACCAAAATCAACATCGAACTCACTGTTCCAACAAGGATAATTCGTGCAGCTGAGCACGAGCGAAGCAACTGCCACCATGACAGATGTATCAGAATGGCATTGACGAATGTGGTGGACCCACGACCAATGAGAGTAGGCAAGTAGGGGGTCGTAAAGGAGGCGGGTCTCCAAGTTCTTATCAACGTCCCCGGTTACTGCTCCCAGACGGTAGTGCGGAAAGTCGCTGGTCTTGAGGTGTTCAATGCAAACATGCGCGAGAATAGCATGAGGACATGGAAACGCTTCCCCGATCTGTGGTAGGATGGCATCTTGAATCGTATAATCTAGAGTGCTAAGCGATTGAGGATAAAGCAACGTCATAGATCAAGGCGCGATGGGACTCACGAACGAGACGCACGAGCTTTGTCTTTTCATCAACCGAAACCAAACCACAGCAGACCGATAGAATTATAGCCTCCGGCACCATACGCTTAGGCTCGAAGGCATGGGTTTCCGGTGAGGTGGCAACAGCATGTCGCAGTGTATCAATCGTTATTTCACCATGGGCATGGGTGATCCAGAGCAGAACTAGCTTTGCAAGGTTCGAGTGTTTGGGTCCCTGCCCGAGGATTCGCTCCCACGTCTTCATGTAGATCGCTTTTATATCGGTGGGAAACCCGACCAATGTCTCTTCCACATCTAACAAGCTGATACACTGACGGAGCGCTTCCAGCTGAAGCTTCGCATGAAGGAACCTACAAGGTGCGTCAGGATCATGAAAATGGAGATGGATGGAGAGTCTTACATTCCACCAAACTTCCGATGAATGACCTCAACAATCTGTTCCTCGTAGTTGGTCCCTTCCAGGAGAGCGACGACATCCGGATTGTGACGAAGAAAGTCTTTGATATGTAGGTCAATGTCAGATGGACTGGCAGCGATATCAAAGACTCGAGACTCTGGAAACTGCCGCTGAAGGGTTTCCAATGGTCGGGAAGTGATGAAAAGCCTTGCGTCCAACGCGGCAAGGAGTCTGAGCAAAATAGGTCTATCCTCCGCTCGCATCTCGTCTATGGCGTCCAAAACGAAGAACAGTGTCTTTCCGCGTTTAATGAATTCTGCGAGCACAACCATCAGGTCGCGTTGACTGGGTCTGGTCCTTTCTTGTTGGCGCTTCCTGTAAAGGCCTTCAATGACCTGAACCAAGTCGACGTGGCGCTCGACAATCTGCTTGACCAGCGATTCCAGAATGTCCCTGACATTCAAGGGCTCGCTATATCGAAGGTAGACATAGGCGACGCAGACACGCCCACCCGATGTCTCCTCAAGATTTTCCAAGTAGTGGATGACAATCGACCTGTAGATGGTGTCAACACACAATCTAGGGCCTTGTTGGATCTTACTTACGCAAGAATGGTCTTTCCAGCTCCGGCTACAAGCCTACATCAGAAGAACGAATCTGACTGAAGTGATGTGGCGACATACGAATTCCGATTCCCCAAAGGATCTTGCCATTTGAAATCCAGAAGAGAAACACTTCGCCCGTTGTAAACCAGATACAGGTCCCCTCTGTCGCCTTGGCATGCGTGTCCAACTGTATGTCTCGGAAATTAGGGAGAGATAACGAGCTGAGGATATCCATAATTCCTGTTGGCAGGGTCTGAGGACCATAATTGTAGTTGACGACTGTGTTATTGGTACTCCCATGCCCAGATACGGTGAATGTACCACCGCATATCTGAGCGCTCTGGACACCAGATATTAGCGCTGAGGCTGAGGCTGTTGGCGAGCACTCTGAGGGCGGTACAGCTAGATCAGCTTCCCATCTACCTCTCTTCGTTGATAAATTCAGGTTCTCAGGGTCGCTACCCTTGCGCTTAGGGTTACCATACATGGCGAGTGGGGTGAAGCGTCCGAATGTGAGAGAGGAGGAGAAGGAGCGATCACAGCATTGGCAGTTTGAGTGGCCCAATTGATGGCATCAATTGAGATCTGAACCCGAACTGTTGGTTTCCTCTTGGCTCTGAGGTCAAGCAAAGTGACTTGTAAGTATTTAGAAATGTCTAAGAAAGAAGCTCCAAGGATTAATTAGAGTGGTGTGGTGACCTAAGGTCGGATGAGTGAGGATCTGGTTCGTCCTCAGGGTCAATCAGTGACGCTCGTCGAAGCCGATTTGCGAACTGAGGTGAATGAAAAGAATCGTTTGCCGAAGTCTCGCGTCAGATACGCGAACTACGGTCTTCAGGCCCCATCAGAGGGTCATTCGTCTATCAGAGACGAAATCGCGTTGTCCAATAACGCGCAAAGCAGAGAATGTGAGTTAAAATAGTGTATAAAGCACTGTAAAGTACAGTGGGGTGAGATCAACTGAAGTACGCTATAAAAATCGATCTTTTTGTATTCTACTGGGACTGAAGACGGTCCCGAAAGTGAGTCAAGAAATACTGAGTCCAAATGACTCTTCTTGACGTGTTTGAAGCCCGAATGCTTCCTCGAAGGTTTGGATTAGATAGGGGGCTCCCACGACGCGTCGAGTCTTTCTGAATCACCTGTCGCCAACCCCGCTATTCCCTTGACCAGTATGACGTCTGTATGGGTGGCCGCGTCAATACTAGGCGCTTAGCCACGACGCGACCTCCGCAGTGTACCACAAGCGTACATCAGGTTCTGTCTTAATTTTGAACATCCAGGAACTGGCCAGTCAATGCGAGGAGATCCCAACGGCTTTTTTACGCTGCGACCAGAGCTACGAGAGGACTCGGGCGAACACTTAACTCACAGCAGAGGAAATTTGCACGTTTTGGCAGTGAGACCTATTCCAACTGTAACGGGTCCGCATCACGATCAACAGCTGAAGTGCTGAAGACTGACATGTGTCGGGAGGCAAGGAGTGGGGACAAACAGAGAAAGAGAAGGAAGCAACGACTCATACTACAGCGTATATCTATGGACTGAAACCTTTTTGCCATTATGATCTTTGGGCTTGATCTGAATGTGGAAGGGTACAGTTCCAATTAGAGAGATAATATAGGACGCTGAGCCGCAAGCTTCTAGAGGTTGATGAGAAAGGCTATCTGGCAGTGATCAATGGCAGATATGCGACTTAGGGGCGAATTGGTGGTTGGGGATTATCCGAGTCGGAACCTGGTAGACATAAATCGCCCAAACGCCGCTACGACTTCACAAAAACCTAGCTTCTAGGTATGTTCAGGACTAAGATTGTGGGAAAGGAGGTAGGGATATGCATTGCCTCTCATTCCACATTCGAAGGCGGACGGGCTATGTAATGACTCTATAGGTGTCCCAATTTTGAGTTACGTTCCTGGAGGGTGGTTGAACCTTGGTTGAACATCACCTTGCCACGTCACACATACTCTGCGGATATACATTTAGAACGGTCGCGGTGGAGTTCGAATATTCCTCTTGCTGCGGCCTAGAGGCGGATGTAGCACTCGCGTGGTTTTCAAGAGGAAATCGAGACTGGAAAACCCATTCAATCTGCATAGTTGAAAGCCATGTGCACTATCCCAGCACTTGGATGGACATGAACTCTAGCATCTATTCATGAAAAAGATTCCGTGTGAATTGAGCTAATCGGGGCTTGGAGACTGGCTCGGAGGATACATTTAGTGCGGACGTTGCATCGGAGTCTGAATTGCTGTGCGATGATGTCAAATGGGCGCCTATCGCCTGTTGACCTCTACCTTTACCTTCGTTGGACAGATTCTCGTTATGAAGAAACCGGGATCTTCAGCTAAGGGCAGGAAAAGAGGCCAAGGGTCCAAGGGAGCACAACCAGGGCCAGCGGAGGAGGCCATCCCTGGTCTTTGCGAGAGGCTTCCGCCCAGCTCCAGCAAACTTTCGCCGGAAGAAAGGAACATAATCAAGACAAAAGAACCACTATATGGCTTGAGATCGAGAGAGGTGAAAGGAGATAGTGTAAGATTGGCCTTGGTGCGTTGAGGACTCACTACCAGGAGGCTTAGGTGTTCACCTGAATCTATAGGAGAGCGATGTGAACCCGTTCACCCAGCAGCCGCATACCGCGCAATATAGAAAGATTTTGGAAGCAAGAAAGAAGCTTCCTGTATTTGCCCAAATGGACGAGTTCTTGACTATGGTACGAGTGTCATTTGTCGACGTGCAACGGTTACTGAAGCCTGGATAGTTCAACGAAAATCAAATCATCGTCATGGTTGGCGAAACTGGCGCGGGGAAGACAACACAGTGCGTTTTCAGAGAATCACATACCCAAATCTCTCAATCGGGGTGAATTGAATCTGACTGAAGTGAAAAGGATCCCTCAGTTTGTAACATTCTCAGACTTGCCCCACACCAAGAGCAAGATGGTTGCCTGCACGCAGCCCCGTCGAGTCGCGGCCATGTCCATGGCGAAGCGTGTTGCCGACGAAATGGATGGTAGGTCTTCCTTTCGCTTTTCAAATACTATGCTAACAGGCCCATAGTGCAGCTGGGTCGTCACGTTGGATACTCCATTCGTTTCGAGGATATGACAGAACCTGGGACGACCTTCTTGAAGTACATGACAGACGGTATGCTTCTGCGAGAAGCTATGAACGACCCCGAACTCTCGCGATACAGCACCATTATCCTCGACGAAGCTCACGAACGCACCCTGGCCACGGATATCCTGATGGGCTTGCTCAAATCTGTCGCTAAAAAGCGACCTGACCTCAAAATCATCGTCATGTCTGCAACTCTCGATGCTCTCAAATTCCAAAAGTACTTCAGCATTCGCTCAAATACCCAAGCTCCTCTCTTCAAAGTCCCTGGTCGGACGCACCCTGTCGAGGTGTTTTACACGCAAGAACCCGAACCAGACTATGTCGAGGCAGCAATCAGGACCGTTTTGATGATCCATAGGGCTGAAGACCCTGGTGACATCCTGCTATTCCTGACCGGAGAGGAGGAGATTGAAGACGCATGCCGCAAAATCAAACTCGAGGCGGACGACTTGCTCAACCAAGATCCCGACTCTGTTGGGCCTCTCATCTGCATCCCTCTGTACTCGTCCCTGCCGCCTCAACAGCAGCAACGCATCTTCGACGCTCCTCCCGCCCCGCGCAGCCCAGACGGGCCCCCAGGCCGTAAGGTCGTCGTGTCGACAAACATTGCTGAGACTAGCCTGACTATCGACGGGATTGTTTATGTCGTCGACTCTGGCTTCTTTAAGCAAAAGGTCTACAACCCCAGGATCCGTGTCGAGTCACTGCTCGTGTCACCAATCTCGAAAGCGAGTGCACAGCAGCGCACTGGTCGCGCTGGGCGTACAAGGCCTGGCAAGTGCTTCCGACTCTACACGGAAAAGAACTTCATGAAGGAGCTCGAGGAGCAGACATGTCCCGCAATACTGAGGTCTAACCTGACAACCACCGTCTTGGAGCTAGTCAAACTGGGAATCAAGGTTAGTGCTTCGTAACTCTGTTCAGTGGAAGCTTGCTTATCCCAAAAACAGGATCTCTTTCGTTTCGACTGGATTGATGCGCCAGCGCCGGAAAACCTCATGCGTGCCTTGGAACTCCTCAACTTCCTGGCAGCCCTCGACGATGATGGAAATCTTACACCTCTGGGTGCCATGATGGCTGATTTCCCTCTCGACCCCCAAGTACGCTCGTCTATATCTCCCTCCTTATCACAATTCTTACAACCCACATTTTAGCTTGCGAAGATGCTAATTGTCAGCCCCGAATTCCGCTGTAGTAAAGAAATCTTGACCATCATCGCCATGATGTGCGGTAAGCATGTATTGATTTTCTCAATCAAGGTTCACAACGTGGCTAACATTCCTCTGCTGATACAGTTCCGAATGTATGGCTTCGACCGGCAAACCAACGTCGGGAAGCTGATGCCGCCAAAGCAAGATTGACTGTACCAGATGGCGATCACTTGACCCTACTAAAGGTCTACAATGAGTATCGGAACAGTACGTCTGTAGTCCCATCTTTGGCAGCAAGGATTTGACCGCGGTATAGATATGCACGACCGGAACTGGGCCTGGACTAACTATCTCAACAACCAAGTTCTCATCCAAGCCGATAATGTTCGTGCTCAGCTCGAGCGCAACATGGAACGATTTGAGATTGCGTCGATCTCACTCGCCGACACCAAGAAGCTGTATGTCAATATTCGCCAGGCACTAGTCAACGGCTTCTTCATGCAAGTTGCACATCGCGAAGGCGAGAAGGGTACCTACTTGACTGTCAAGGATAACCAGGCTGTTTCTCTTCACCCCAGCTGTGGTCTAGAGGGCCAACCTGAATGGGTATTGTTCAACGAATTCGTATTGACCACCCGACCTTACATCCGCACTGTATCTAAGATCAAACCAGAGTGGTAGGTTTTGCGGGTTCTCTTTGTGCAAATTGCGACGAGACAGCTGACCGTCGTTGTAGGCTTCTGAAATACGCACCTCTCTACTATGACCTCAAGACGTTCCCCAACTCAGAGACTAAGAGGGCATTGCAGAAGGCCGGGGTTGAGAAGTACGGACCTGCCTATGGTGACGCTGTCTCTGGCAAGAGAAACGGAATTAGCAGCAAAGACGACATTCCTGAGGTACGGAGATCAAAGAAGGCCAGAAGATAGGTGTAACCGAGAGGGATGTATCATGTTGGGCGCTTTTGTGTAAAAGTTTGATTCCAGGCACAACAACAGTCACTTTCTTCACCGCTGAGCTGTTGTGAGAAGATCGAATTGATGACTCGGGATGTTCCGAGCCCCTGACCGAGTCAGATAATCTTTTCGATATTAACCTTTGCCCTCTTGTCCCCTCCTCTATTGACTCCATTCACGGTAGAAACTACAGAAGGCTTAAATAATGGCCTCTGAGGCAGTCCCGACGCTTCCAGCAGCTCCTGAGGCTGCACCCTCCGAGCAGAAAGCCGAGGTTCCCGCTGATTCCGCTTCAAAAGTCGACAATGAACAATCGGGACAGAGCCCAGAGGAGAAATTTGAGTTGATTACCAGGAGATTACAGGAGGTCCTAGGTGCAGATCTTATAAAAGGCATCCTGGCTGAAGGGAGACATCCAAAATGCTACTGGGGTACGTCTTCCTGACCATTAACCGACTTGATTTCTAACGTTTGCTCGTATGCGTAGGAACTGCACCCACTGGACGGCGTAGGTCGATCCAAATCTTGGCTTCTAGCGCTTATCTTTGTGCCTGCGTATAGCCCATATTGGATACTTCGTTCCTCTGACCAAGATCTCTGACTTCTTGCGTGCCGGCGTTGAAGTCACGATCCTTCTGGCCGACGTTCATGCTTTCCTCGACAACATGAAGGCGCCTCTAGAGCTCGTTGCTCATCGGACAAAGTACTACGAGTTCATCGTACGTGCGGTCCTAGAAAGCTTGAACATTCCTACCGAGAAGCTTCGATTCGTTACTGGTACGTGCTTGACCTAACCGGTTTGGCGTATCAACACCTGAACCTTCGCAGGCTCTAGCTACCAACTCTCGAAAGAGTTCAACATGGACAACTACAGACTTTGTGCAACAGTCTCGGAGCACGATGCTAAGAAGGCCGGTGCTGAGGTTGTAAAGCAAGTCGAATCACCACTTCTGTCAGGTTTGCTTTACCCCGGATTGCAAGCTCTTGACGAACAGTACCTCGACTGCGACTTCCAGTTTGGTGGCGTTGACCAGGTTTGATCCCTCCTTGCCCTCGTATTGCTGCTGTCTGACTGTTTGGGCACAGCGTAAGATCTTCACGTTTGCCGAACTCTACCTTCCTCGACTTGGATACAAGAAACGGGCACACTTGATGAACGCCATGGTTCCCGGTCTATCAGGCGGGAAAATGTCCGCCTCTGACCCAAACTCGAAAATCGATATTCTCGACCCTCCGGAGGTTGTCAAGAAGAAGATCAAGTTGGCGTTCTGCGAGGAGGGAAACACGGAGGATAATGGTGTGCTAGCATTCGTTGGTGCCGTGCTCATGCCCATCAGCCAACTGCGAAGGGATCATATCGCTGAAGCCCAAGCAAAGGGGGTCAAGACGGAGGAAATCGACGCTTTGCCGAAACCGTTTGCTGGTGACGGTGCGCCGGATGACTGTGTGTTCACGATCTCGAGAAAGGAGGAGTACGGTGGACCGTTGCACTACAGCAGCTTTGAGGCCATCAAGAACGACTTTGGCGAGAAGAAGATCCATCCTGGCGATCTCAAGGGCGCTGTGACGCAGGGAATCAGTGCCCTGCTGGCGCCCATCAGGCAAAAGTTCGACCAGAACCAGGAGTGGCAGAAGATTCTCGAGCAGGCTTACCCTCCTCCTCCTGCTGAGCCGAAGAAAAAGAAAAAGGTGAGTACGATCTTGTTTAGGTGCGTAGTGTATGGCTGATCCCTTGTCGTAGGAGAAGGTCTACCATCCTCCCCCTCCAGGTAAGGGGAAGAACGCGCAACAGCCACCACCTGATGCTGGCGCTAGTGAGTCGACTGGTGCATCTTGATGCGGTGGAAGTTAGCTTAAAATTATATGTATTATACCACTCTCGGGTAACCGACATGCTTGGAATGACTCTTCGAACAGCCGTCATGACGGTTCCCGGACTCTTATAGTGAAGATGACAATAGCGATAAGGTACAAGGCCACCTCTGGCAGCGCCTTTTGATGGGATCAGAGGCCTCGAAGGCCAATTAAACTGCACCCTGCAATTGGCCTTCGGGGGTCGTTGCAGGTGCAGGTCCATAAATAGACGAGCTTCGAAACGCGCACCTGCACCTGCACCTGCATTTCCGTCTGCACCGGCACTTGCACTTGCACCTGCATGGTCATCTGCACCTGCACCTGCACTGCTGCACCCGCTTCTCTCCACATTGCCGCCCATGCAGGCACGGGTACCCGGACCCGAGGGCGGGTTTGCCCAGGTTGAACTCGCGCTCAAATTATGCTTAAACGAGTAGGTATTCACTCAAGATTCTTTTGCGTTGAGTAGAAGTGCATGTTAGTGCTAAATAGATGTATTTACCTTGGGATTTGACCGAGAATTGGCTCCGGCGTCGGGGTAGTGAGTCTGATGGTCTCCTGGTGGTACCCAGAACTTGAGCACCAACCACAGTCCAAAAAAGCGGTCTTTTGGTACAAATCCTTTTGTAGTGTATAAGCCTAGTTCTTGGTCAAATAATAATGTATTTACTTCTTGTTCTGAATGGGAATCAGGCTCAATATCGAGGTACCAAATCTGCTGGCCTCCTGATGGTACCCCACGCGTCGAGCTCAAATTGTGCTCGCACGGAACATCCGTTAGGCGCAAGGTTTTTTCCCATGGATGCGTATTATTTATACCTACCCAGAACCATAATCACGTTGCGATATTTCTCAAAATTGCATTCACCGGCGGTTAACTAAATTTGACACCCTCCTGATGGTACCCGCAATTCAAACTCAAATCGCGCGTGAACACAGCATCATTTCAAAATCTATTTGCTGCATTAGTCCTCCATTCAAGGTTCAAAATGATATATAACCCTCCTTACTGGCACCAGCCCGCCGGCCCTCCGGGATTTAACAGGGTAGGGGTCCAGTGCCATGCTTTGTGACCCGCGGGTTACCCGTGGTGATCAGTGTCCGAATGGTAGGATATTGTGACAATAAGTGTATTGCTGTGTCTCTCACTTCTATTCACCAATATTTTCTTTGTTTGAAATGTGGACTGAACTACGAGGAATTTGCCCTTCGAGTTCATCAGTAAACTTTGGTCTCATCATGATTTTCGCTAGACTTTAATTCAAAATACGAGCCTCACCATTAACCATACCTTGTAAGTAGCTATTTCTGAATTAAAACCAGTTCATATACTATACTCAGATTCTCAGAGCTCCAGTACGCTCTCTTGAATTACTATTCAATTTTGTATGTTTTCCAGTACGGAGAACCCCCGGCCTGGCGTTGGGCGCTTATTACGTTTGTTGATTTCAGAACTGAACACAGTGTTCGAAAGATGTTCAACTTTGCCTCTATCTTTGTAAGCCCATCCCTTCATCGTATGTGTCGCAAGGTTCAGAACACAATCTCGCAGATTGTGGCCAGTTCAACAGGATTCTCATTTAGACCTGCTTCTCCGCTGCCAGCTTGCATGCAGAATATGAAAAGGAGGGACAGGACAAACAGGTGCTCTAGGACCTCAGTTTTTATCCTTACCTGGCCAGAAAAGGTTTATCCAACATGCTTGTTCCCGTCTCAATATTTCCTTCTCTTCAAGTTTCGAGTCTCACAGTCCTGATCGCATTTGTCTCAATTCTTCTCCAAGCCTCTGTAGCAGCCTACTTCTCTGAATTGCCGTAATGCTACCACATATGTGTCTGTCTAACTTACAGCACTCCTGTATTAAAAAAATTCACCATTTGGATATCCAAAGCTGCCATTCTGCCCTAGTCGAATTCGGGTCGCATCCCTGCGCGGGGGATGGCTAAATTGGGCAAGAGCGCGATGCACGCACTGGCCGCCATCATTTGGGCAAAGCCCCCGCCGCATGTGCAATTTGCTGGGACGATGCCGGATTGACTCTCCGACCTGCACATTTACGTCTCCAGGCCGAAGTGCACAGCCATCTGCACTGGCTCAATGCATCTGCAGGTCCATTTGCAATGCCCCACTCGCCCAGATGCCCTACCCCCATTAGGATTTTGGTGGAAGTGCACCTCGTGCAGAAGCCTCGGAGGCCAATTGTGAGGTACAGTTTAATTGGCCTTCAGGCCTTCCCGTGCTTATAAATCGCCGTTGATGGCGCTGCCAATGGTGTACAAGGCAAACGCAAGAACTAGAACCTACTCAGCGCTACTCTTACCTAAGGAGGTACTGTACAACACCAAATTCGCAAACAAACAAACAAATAAATCATCCACCGATCAAACTCGACCATCATCACCACCTTTCCCTGCCCCCCTCCGCTTCGTGCCCGGCATGCCGCTACAAGACAATTGGTGGCGATCGTACGATACCTGAGTGCTGCCGTTCCTGTCTGCAAACACTTGTTTGCACTTTGGGCAATGCTGGCGCTGCATCTCCGGTACGACGTGGAGACTCCGCAGAATGTGCTTTCCGAGTTTGGAAAGCTGGAGGGTTGCCTTATCACTTGTGCGCGACTCGAGGCACTTGTGCTCTCCCACAGGCACAGTATAGTTGGGATCGACGAGGCGCTTCTGGGACTGAAGTTCAGCACGCGAGGAGACCTTGCGCTCGTCCGTGCTGCACAGCCAACGACAGTTGATTTCGGAAGTGCCATCCAGCGTGGTCTGGATTAACTCCCCGTCGCCATCTGCCAATCCACCGTGGTAGTACCGGGAGGTACGATTGCTGAGGAGGTGGATGCTAGCGATGTGGTTTTTGATAGCATTGGCAAGTTGTGTCTCCGTACCATTCCTCTCGTATATGATAGCCTCCATGCACAAGGTGTGCGTGCCGTCCCGAGGGTTGCCCTTTGTGACCCACCGGCACTGTATCGTGCTGTGGATCTTGGGCTTGTAGACCACCTCTGGCCTGTAGAAGACTCGAACATCGCGTTCGTCGATCTCCTCGTCGATGTGGTCGTCAGTCGGCCATGGCTTTGAGGGCTTTGCGGCTTTGCCTTTTGCAGGCGTGTTACCCTCATCTTCGTCTTCAGACACGTCATGGCATTCCTCCGTCGCCCTTTCCTTTCCTTTTCCCGACCCCTTCTTCCCCTTTGAGACCCCGCGCTTCCGCTTCTGCTTCGAAGACCCCGCTTGTTCCTTTTCGGAGCTGTAGCCCCCATCCGATTCGTATCGGGTTTGCCTGGCGGCTTGGCGGTGAGCTTCGTAGTTTTGTTGTGTGAAGAGCGAGAGCTCTTCAGGGTTCCAATTGAGAGGTGCCGCGGACGAGGAGGCGGTGGTCTGAAGGTATGCCTGATGGCCTGCAGTGTAGGTGTAGCCGGTGGATGGGTGGTGGTTCTCGTACGTGTTTGCGTCCTGGTAGGCGAACGATGGATCAAGGTCTTGCCAGATGGATGAGGGCTCGATATGGCTGGGAGGATATCTAGGTGTCGGTTCGAGGAGATCACAGGCTGACAAGGCTGTCGTGCCAGATGGGAGGTCGACTAATCCGAGGTCGTTGCCAGGACGGAGATATATTCCGTACTGGTCCACCTCGTTTCCTTGTTGCTGTAAAGGAGGGGAATCGAATGCCCAGTTCTCAGCACCATCCAGGGTTGGGACGTGCGAGAGGTTGCGTTGGTCCCTTGGAGGTATACCCTCACTATCCGGAATCGAGTCTGGGTTGAAGGCAAACATATCAGCAGGCCCATAGTCAAATCGTGCCTCTGGGGTTGGGCTGATGCTTTGCGCGATAGGAGCGTATGAGGGAACGGGCAGTGGTGGGGAATGGCATGCGCTTGGGGCGGCGACGGGTACGGCGTCATACGGGAAAGGCTGGTACAAATTGTTGGGCTGGCCCACATAATCGAAGAAGGAGCTGCTGTTCGAATAGGATTCGGTCGAGTAGGGCTCGTGGGAGGGGATCGCGTCGAAGCAGAGGTCTGGGCCGCTCATGCTATTGATGAATCCAGCCGGGTTGTATGGTAGGGCAGCATCGAAGCCTTGGAGCTCCTCAAGCGTAGAAGGTGTCAACTGTTCCTTCTGTCTGTTAAGAACCTCCAAATATCATCGATAATTCGAGGTCACTTACTATGTTCCCCACATCCAAACTGCTTTCGAACGCGACTAAGTCTCGGGTGGTGGGAGTGTCGATATACGTAGTGGCACCTGTGTCGTTGGAGGGAAGGTAAAGAAAGTTGTTGGTGGTAGAGGACGCGCTGACACCAATGAATGACTGCTGCAAGTCTCCGAATTGCTCTGCATCAACGTTGGACAAATTGGTGTTATTCAAGAGAGACTGGGCCAAGTCAGCGTTATGCGAGGGGAACGCGCTGGGGGCGTCAAGATCGCAAATGTTCTCCACGTTGCTCAGGCCAGTGAGCTCGTATGAGTGGGTGGCATCCAAGCTCTGAGACTGACGATGTTGCTAGTCATTAGCACCGTCGAATAATATTGAATCCTTGGGTGAACGTACAATTTGGACGACATCCGGATTAGTAGCAGGCCATTCGCTCTGTGCGTCGTCGCCAAGGTAAGTGAACTGAGAGAGATCAAACTCGTCGGTATTGGGAGCAGCTTGGTTAGGTTGAATGAAGTCGTCAAGATAATCATTCTGGAAATGAGGAGCAGAAATAAGCATGGCTTGAGAGATCATGGCTGGGAAGGTGAAGTACGCAGACGTGTTAGGTGAATCCACGCTTGCGAGGCAACAGTTATATACGCATTCGATGTACGGATGTTTGCCCTTTCTTAATGACACTCAAAGGGTTGCAGGATTCTTGCTGTAGTCAGGGGATACTTCCGTGCCTTTGTCGACGCTTTGTCGTGCAGTTGCAAAGTGGCATTATTGACTTTGCTTCCGTTGTAAATTAATGATTGGCGGGGGATGGTCCAAGCGACACTGCCTTTCGACGGACACTGTAGTGCGCGAGGCGCAGCCTCCGTTTGCATCACCTCTATATTTCGAAAGTTTAATATTCCTAGATGCAAGATGCGTTCGGACAATGCTGGCGCAGGACCTCGATCTTGCAGATCACTCCCATGCTTTCTGTCGACTGATGAGTTCTGCCGTGACGATCTCCCAGTCCGTCGACGTGTGTAAATGAGGGTCGTTTGAGGCTTAACTCTAGAGTTTTAAGATATACTCCGTGGATATATACCAGTTCTGGGATTTCCTGGGGGGTTTGCATGGGTAGACATTGTTTCTACTACCCGGGACAGAATCGCAAAGCTTTCCGTTATGCTTGATGCGACATGGATTTTCACTCCTTTCTCTCCATATGGTACTCTATCCTTATCTTTAAAGCCTCTCTCATAGAGGGGTCCTGTAAAGACTACCTTCTCCCAACAATAGGCGCCCAACCCTCACCAATAAATACCCTTCCCCCGACTCGGCTGAGCCCCTGTTAAGCGGTTGATCCAGTTGCCCAGACTCGATGCCCAGAAGCGCGGATCCTTCTCGAACTTGTTTCCGTGACATTCCTGATCTGGACAGCAGAGTGATCTTCCCAGATGGCAGGCACGAGGTTGATGCCATTTCTCGATTCACTGCTGGGCACTGCTGTGGCCATCGGACGACTACTATGACCGTAGAAAGCGTGAAAGGGCTCCGCCTGAATGTTGGATAAGCTAAGCAATACATTCTACGCTTATTAGCGACCCTTGAGCGCCAAAAACGCCCATTTTGGCGGATGTAAGGGCTTTTAAAGCGACAGCCATTCAAGTTGAGCAAGGAAGCACCCAAATTTGCACGACGTCACGCCGACGCGTGCATGACGTAGGCAGACGTCGTCACTTCCTAATTGGGAGACGATTTGTTAGGGGTCGACGCTTCCACTCCATTGAAATGCGTAAATCGCTGTAACCTGGGGGTATGCACTTTCCAACAAATGGGCTTCTGACAGCGACTTTGCATCATAACCGCTCTCATTTAGAGCGGTAATACGTACGTTAATCTTTTTACATCCTTTCCTCTTGCCTTCACGCAAAGGAACAGCCAAACCCGCGTTTGCTCTCGAAACGAGAGATTCGCAGTTGCCAGCTCTCAAACCCTTCACCAGCGGCCTAGATTCAATGCCTGACATGATGTACTTTTCGGTCGTTTTACTGGACGTAAGTTGGTTGTATAAGCGATCAGCGATACATGGGCTAATGTGCGGCCTCAGCAAAATGTTGAACACGACGAACGCGACATGCCAATGACAGGTGAGTGCGTCGTATAAGAAAGATACGTTATTTTGCTAAATGGACACCTAGGTCGAGATGAAGAGAGTACCGGATCCTTCCAACGATTCCCTGAATCGTCCTCCAGGACTTCTCTGGGAGCCTCAACTAGCAGAACTGTTCCCAGTAAGCAGAGGCGCTGAACTTTTGCCTTTCAGAAGCGTCTAACGCGTTTTCATAGACAACTTTAGTCGAAAGAGTTATGATAACTCTTCTGACGACTCTTCGTTCTCCTCTTCACCCCCTCCGATGAGCTTCGAGGGGAGAAAGCGCAAGATTGCACCTGGTCTCTCGCGTCGCTCAAGCTATCATCGAGCGCACGTGGATGAGCTGTATAGCAGCTCACCGCGTACTCTGTCACCCGATGCTATGGACACTGGTTCCTCTGCCACGGAAAGCGAACGTTCCATGAGCGCGTCTCCCCCACCACCTAACGAAAGTTCGGTATGTGTCTGAGGCTGGATACGAACCTAGCAGTCACTGACGCACATCCCAGGCATCCTTTACCAAGGTGGTCATGACCAAGTTCAGCCACCCGCCTGGATATCGTGCCAAGAAGGTGAAATTCCACACCTGTACAGAGTGCGGGAAGGCCTTCCCTCGGTGAACATATCTCTGTTCCTCAACTTTACGGCGAAGACTGACAATTCTTCGACAGACCAAGCGGTTTGCGCACTCACATGAACACTCACACCAAAGCGAAGCGTATGTTACGTTTTGCATGGTCGCGAGACACGCCCATTAATTATCTTCGCAGCATACCCTTGCACGTTCGAGGGCTGCGACAAAACCTTTTCTGTGATTTCAAACGCCAAACGACACTTCCGCACACACCTCACGGGACCTGCACCCGACCCATTCGGGACTTCTGGTCCTTTCATCGTCGACTTTAGTGAACCTGTTGTCCTCGACGCCATTCCGCCGTCATCTGCTTTCGATAGTGAGGATGGTGGAGTTGGCCGTGCGTCACCATCGACGTCGATTTCCTCCTCCGAGTCGGTTTCTCCTCCTGGGCTCCAGCCGGTCAGCTTGAAGTGGCTTCCTCCTGGATCTGATACTCGCCGCTCCCTCTATACTCCAGTTTGCCAAAAAGGTGCCTCTCGATCCATCTAACGTCGAGGTGGCAGATTTATAGCCTCTCTTGAGGAGTTGCTCTCTGGACTTTTTCTAATTATTCTCTTTTCCTCGGTTCTGAGTCTCTTTCTTTTCGTTTTCCTTTGGGTTTTGTGTGTATATCCCTCGTTCTTCAGCTTTCTTGCATATTTCTTCTTGCACCTCATCAGTCACCACGCGCCTTGTTCCATAGAATCATAGCATATCGGGCATGATGAAACCGAGTACATCTGTTCCGACCATTGGCACACACTAGTTTATTACCATAGCTTTCGATAGTAAACCCCATACCACGTACCTGTATAACAAATATCCGCTTGCATACCTCAACAGATTCCTGGCCAATACCGAGGTCATCACTTTATATTGTCACGAATGGATTGGACGCGTGAGCGGTTTTCTCTATATACTAGAAGTTGATCTCGTCAGCCACACGCTTCTGTGATATGATCGACCTGCCCTCAGGCCTCAGGCGCGATGTCTTGTGACTGTGCTCAGCGAATGGCAAATACATAGGAGCACAATAGGCGCCGAGATTTAGTTCGAAATCAGACTCTGCAACCTCGCCACGAGGAACACGAAGAGAAGTTTGATAAGTAAACACAGTGATTTTGCACCGACAAGAAGTGACTCAAGCCTGGAGCAGTGCACTGCGCAAGTATAGAAAGGAAGATCCATATACGTTACTGCCGAGTGGAACAAGTAGGAGTGTGATGAACTCCTCGGCCTTGTGCCCTTTAAAGCTCCGCTTGAATCTCTCACCTGCGGATATTGATCCGAATCAATTCTAGTTTCGACATACCGCGCCCTTGGCTTTGTGCGCAGGACATGGTCTCTCTGACTCTTCGCGTCTAGGCATACAATTGGCCACGTTCTGCGATGCATAGCCTTGTTCCATGATGATCCACGTACCTCCCGGGGCTTCTGAACGCTGCTGAAACGCTGAAACGCATCAAAAGTACAACGTTTCTTGTCCTCGAGCCAAACACGAGGCGCGCGGAGATGTACTTCTTTGGCAATCTATGACATTTGTTTCTTCTCATTTGGTTATCGTCATTTGAGGGGTTGCGGCACGCAGTTCGGTACAACACGCGCTATTGTCCACCCTGCAACGAGGCTGCCTGCCTGCACCTTGTCACCATTTTCATTGATAACAGGCAAGTTTTCACTTGAAGCTTCATTGTTCTGAACCACCACCTGCTCTCATCCTACCTGCATCTCATTTTCCTGATTACTGAAAGCTTTATCGCTTGTCGATTACACTTTTCATATTTCTAGCTGCGCTAGTATTGTTCCATCTTTTGCACGACCTCTCCACAATCCTCCTCGTCACGGTCTACTCACCGCACCGCAACTATGAGCACCACACCAACCTCGTCCCCAAAGCCCAGGCCAGAGCGCTCGTTCTCCCTGAACAAGATTCGTGGCGCTCTGCGTCGAACTTCCAAGGGGTCCGCTGATACTCCCAACGGGTCTTCTCCTGAAGCCTCTGAGGGTCGTCCATCCATTGACACACCTCCAAACTCGCCACCTCCCAATGTCACCACAACTCCTGGCTCACCCACCCCCGCTGGTTCCCAGAGGAAACCCTCCTCCCTGAGGCGGATGTCCTTGGACGTCGTCCGACCCAGCAGGCATGGCCGAAGCGGCAGCGTTTCCCTCGTGCCTCCAGCTGCGGACGGTTCCACCGCTGCACCGGCCACTAACGGAACGGGAGATAACAAGGAGGCGGCCAAGGAGGATTTCGATCCCTTCTCCGAGTCACACGACGATAAATCCAAGCCTCGTGGTTGGAGGAAGACCGTCAAGGGTGCTCTCAGACGGACGGCTTCTAGGCTCTCCACGTCGAGTGCTCACTCTGCTGGTAAGGCTCCCTCGATTGATAAGGAGGTCAGCGGGGATGGTGCGGCGGCTGTTCCTCCACTTGCTTCTCCGCCTGCTGTGGAGGGTCCAGTCCCGTCAGGGTCGACCGACGATGCGAAGGTTTCTCCCGTTGTCCCAGAAACAGCAGCGGAGTCGAAGGCTGCTGAAGCCTCTGAGGCGTCGCAAGAGGGAGCCAAAGAGGATAAGGAGGAGGCCAAGGACGCTACTCCACCCGTCGCTCTTGAAGCTTCCACCAGCCTTGAGTGGGAGCACGTTGACACCGCCGAGGCTGAGCATGCCACCCCTTCAGCACCTATTATCCAGGCAACCCCTTCGGTTGAGGTCACCCCTTCCGCTGAGCAAGAGGATGAGGATGAGGATGTTGCAGAAGCGAAGAGTGGACTAGCTCCTCTCAACGTCTCGTCGAGGCACTTGATGCCTCTCCGTTCTGAGATGGGTAAGTCTCGAACCTTTTCATAGCTGCAGAATGTATCTAACGATTGTCTACAGCTGAGCTGAGCCCGATCATGGAATCGCCTCTTACTGCTGCTAGGGACGATGGCGAAATTGGTCTCATGATTCCCATCCACGAAGCCGCGACCGCCCTCCACGCCCCTTCCGTTCCCGCTATCGAAGAGTCCTATGTCGAAGTTCCACATCTCTCCGAAGCAGCCACAGCAGCTGAGGATGCCGATGTTGCCAACGCAAGCTATTCGACCCCTCTTGCCAGCCCACCACGCTCGACACCACCTGCAGGTGCCATCGTCGTTGACGTCACGCCGGCCACCCTCAAGCCCTCCCCTGCGGGTGCATCAGGGTCGCATGTCACAGCCAGCCCAGCTCTCAACGCGATCGAGCTCGGGAACGGCGGTGTGGAGGCCTCGGGCGACGCCAAGAAGGAGGTTGCAAACTCTTCGACACCTCTCCTCGCCAACAGGAGCGCCAGCACATCCAGCGCCAACAACGGCCAAGAGGCATCCACTGATGCTCAGCAGCCCTCGACAGTCTCAGCACTCTCCTTTGTCTCCAACACAGCATGGTTCGTCGGCGCCTGCGTCGTCGTCGGGATCGGCATGGTCGTTGGACAAGTCAGGAGTTATCGCCAGGTACAGAGACGTTCCACTTCCACTCTTTCTTCCTACTTCACCACCGTGAAGAGATGGTTGAGGCTTGCATGAAACATTAAAAAGAGGATGACTGTTTTCTGATGCTATTTTTTGTTTTGATCAGATGCTCGATGGACCCCTACTTAGGAGGTAGTTTCGAAGACAACGACTGTGTTGTACGATACGCATCTGTGCGGATGCTTTTTGACGACTGTTCATGATTCGGGGCAGCAGGTGGCCCAGTAACGATCCATTTGTATGTATGTAAAACCACCACCACTAGTATTTACCTCATGAATGTCATGATGCCATGTGTGGCTTTGCTGCGCAGGCGCGGTTTTCGAATCTTTGGAGGGACAAGTCATGGGTTGAGCTTCGGGGGTTGGTATCGCAATCAAGGTAGCGAATGCTGATACATGGAGGTACTATATGACTACCGCTTTATCCTAGGCTGCCACTTCTGCTTCGCAGCATACGCCCTCCATCGCTGAATGTCTTCTCGTTCAAGCAGAAGCTCCACAGTATGATAGTACCTAGCCAAATCATCGTTACTTGCGACGCGATGTACGGCAGAATGGCAAGCTCTAGAAGCCTTCCTCAACAAGAGAAACGCGAAGCAGCCCGGAATAACAAAACACGCACCGACACAGCCAAGCAACCTTGTTGATCATCGACTCAGGATGCCAGCCTTTCTTCAAGACTTTAGCATGCGTGGATCGAGGGATGAGGTGGTGATATGACAGCCCGACTTGTCGTTCACAGATCTCGCATTCCGTCGTCCGTGTCGCTTTCCAGACAGGTGGTGGTGCACACGCCTGTTCAACATAATCTGCGATGACCTTCCGAAGGAACTTCAGGGCATCGTCATGATCTGCGTCTTTCGCCAGCTCATACGAGATAAAGGTATCAATGAAGGACGCAGAGATGGCGTCGAGCGAGATAGAGTCGGCGTCAGGTATCTTGTCGCGATCTTCGTAGTTGGCCTCTTGGAAGGAGACAGGCAGGATTGGCCAAGCCTCTTCCGCCAGGTACGAGGCAAACTCGTCAAGTTCTTCAGCTGCACCGCTAAAGTCTGGTTTAGCGAGAAGGCGAGACGCTAGGCAGTCCTTAAACAGACTGAACTGCGAGGAGGTTTCGGTGGTTGAGGACATAGGGGCAGGTTATCGTTGTGGTAGAGGTAGGTTCGAGTTCTTGATGCTTTTAAGGACTGAATGTCGAGATTGATATCAAGGCAGCGACCGGTTCCGACAGTCCATACACCTGGAGAGCAATACATTGTCAAGTGTAGAATCACTGGTTCGGAAGCGAGGTGATGACATACGAAAAAGGGGCTTTGCGGGCTGTATGCGTCAGTTCTCTCACGGAAGTCCAAAGTGTACCGAGTCGGCTTGTCTCGTGGTTCTGGAAGCGAAAGACTGAATTACAGCCCCCAAGGTAACATGAACTGTGTTGTCAGGGATTAATATTCAGACTCTACGACCTGGTGGAAACAACTTGAAGGGGTGGCGAGGACATAGGATGAGATAGCAGACGGGAAAACGTCGCCAGATGTCCAGCTCAAGGCCTTCGACGTTCCAATGACCGTGGATATTAAGATGAATTAGTAAATGATAATCTAGAGGGTGCCACTTATTACACTCGTATCCGTAAGCCCAATACTGTATCATTTCGAGCAGTTGGACAGTCAGCAGTCAGCAGCCCGTCTGTTCTGCCGAAACTTGGGGGGGGGGGGGTGTCAGCAGTCAGCAGACCCCCTGTCGAAATTTCCACCGAAACACTTGTCCATAATTTTCGAAGCCTCAAAACGCGTCTGGATTCTCGCTTTGAGATCCCTGCCTGTTTCCTTTGTTACCCTGTACCAGAATTATATGCTTATGCTCTAACGAAATCCTATAGAGATTAGGGCGATGATCTGGCTATCGAAGCCTTCGTTTGCATCGCCTGTTCCTTGGTTCCTCGCTCGACATTATCAGTTAACCATGCCGCGCGATGTCCAGGTGTTCAGGTGTTCTGTCGAAAATTTCGTCCAGTCAGCAGTCAAACCCCCCAATGTCGAAATTCAAATTTCAACCGAAGTGTCAGCAGTCAGACCCCGTGTTCAACTGCTCGAAATGGTACAGTACCGTAAACCCCATATCATAAACCGAGCGAGGAAATGAGGAATCAACTTGAATAGATGGTCAATGCTCCTTAAGCGGCGGGCGCAGCGTCCTTCGCAACACGGGAGAGCGCAGGGATCATCGATCATCGATCATCTGCGAAACCAATCCAATGATCTGAGGGCTCTTGATCGAAACGCAACGCCAGAGGCAGTAGACTCGCAGGAAGAGCCCTGATCGGCACTTGACGTGGGGAAGCCCCTGCCGGCAAAGAAGGGGCCGTAGCCAACAGCGGCGGGAGTAGAGGAGCTTGAGCTGTTCACGCGTGGGAATTATCGGTCCGCCCTACCGGCCAGCGCCAATCCAACTAAGACCTTCCTCCGAGCATCCATGTGTATTCTCCGCTGTTCATCCAAACGTTTGCAGGCAGACCTCATGGCTTATTGAGGCTATCACATAAGCCTTTATCTCTGAGGGGATTGGCATCCCGCTGAAGTCTCAACGTCGAAGGTTTTCCACTCCCTAGCGCTTTATATAAGCGCCCAATGGAATGAGAGCTGTTCGATACACTTCTGCAAACGTCTAGGGAGCTAGCCACCCGGGATCGATATACGCGGCGTGTTTCTCTATATTGGAACACGTGCCTCTGATGTCCTGTTCTCATCTGCCTGTTTCGCCTCACGAGAAATGGCAGGAAGGTAGTAGGTGCCTCGTGTACCTGGCATGTCCGACTATTAAAAAGACTGTCTAGGCTCTCATTGAACGGCAAGTGAACACTTTAGCCTTCTAACTCGTCTATATGGCTGACCCAAATGCCGTCGGTACAGACTTCGGAAGAGGTGAGTTCAAATCGACCGTCCATGACCCTCCGATTCGTTCTGACAACCAACTAGCCTCCCCCAGCACGCATCAATCCAAGGATACGGCTTCTTTATCTGGCATGTTCGTAGCTGAAGCTTCAAACCCTCCCCCCACCGGTGCTGCTGGCTTAAAAGCCAAGACGAACGGCGCCTCAAAATCTGCGAGGCGGAAAAAGCCTCCTTCAAAGCAAGACATCGGTCGCTATCCAATAGGTTCACCACCTCCACCGCAAATGGCGGGAAGCTCAACACGTGTTGGGACGCACAGTTCCTCCAGAAATGCAAAGGTGCAGCCCAAGGGAGGCAAAGGCGGGAGTGTCTCTAGCGAGTGCAAATCGCCGCCAGCCTCGACTCCCCCTATTCTTGAATCGGGGAACTACGAATCCAATACACCCGCCTTGCAGCCCAGACCCGAAAGTATACCAGCACTGCGCATCCGGCGCTCCGGCGCTCTCAATAACATTCCAGAGGCAAAGGAAGCGACAGGGAGCGAGAGACCCGAAGGCGGGAATGTCCCCAGCCAAGACGGATCGCCCCAAACGCCTCCTCCCGCTTTTGCTCAATCAGAACACCACGAACCGCAGGCAACCCCCTTGGAGCCCACGTACGACGACTTCCGGCGCAGCGGCGGCTCTGATGTTCTCGGCAACGCTCAAGAAGCAAATGACGCCACAGGGACTAACAGTGAAATAGAGAACACAAACCCCTTCAATCTGGATGGCAATTTCGATGCTGCTCTCCCATCACGGGATTCGACACAAGAAGCTGCCGCAGACAACCCTCCCGCAGTCCCTTCAGAAGCCCAACCCCCCATGTTTTCCGATCAAACGTCAAACAGCAGCCCACTAATCCCTTCCTCATCTTCTGAGTCGCAGAAGCACTCCACATCAATGTCTTCCGCTGAAACTGGCACTGGCCATTCTGAAAGTCACCCTCCTTCAAAGCCATCCGTAAGACTGGAAGAGAAACGGGAATCTACAAATCCCTCCCAGCCGGTCAAGGAGGTTAAGGATTCCACCAATGTACCGTTGAGAAACACTTCGGGTTTCGCGGACGTTGTGGAAATGAAAAGGATCCTAGCCATTCCACATTCTTACCGCAAAAAGATTCAGAGTGCCATGGAAAGACGGCATAGGATGCACACTCGATTCACCATTAATATCCAAAGGCTCACCGATCCTCAGCAGCGGAAGTCGCTCAAGGTCTCAAAGGAGTATACACTACTCGAACTCTACACTCTTGTCTTTCTCTTATTCAACAGTCACCCAGGTAAGTAACACTGGCCTGTCACAATTATTGTTGATATCCAAAGAACGCTCTCGTGTAGAACAATGCTGCCTTTATTTCAAGAGAAAGGAACTTGACAGTGCAGACCCAGCAGAGGCACTCGACCTCCTCATGGGTAACGAGAAGACGTTGGAATCTTATGGCATCGAACCCGGGAGTGCATTGATCCTCTCGAACTCAAGCCCAGGAGCCTTTGTCCAAGTCGACACGGCTCAGGTGTGTGCAACTCTCGTTTGGAGAATGTGTCTGATTCTCATTGGCCTCGCTAGGCAGCTGAGAGCCTGTCGGTGAAACAGGGCTCTATGCTGATTGCGCATACAGTTGTATCGCGATCCCAGATACGGTGTTCAGATAGCCAAGGACGGATCGGGATCGTCGGCTATCGAGGCGTTCAAATTACACAGTGCGTTCTCTAATATGCCTGGCTGTAGCATCCGGCTGAGCGTAAATAGGATGTTTAAGCACTCGTTGGCAGATGAAATCGCCACAGTGTCCGTCCCAGACCCACTTCGAGTTGGTACTATTCGTGCACCGATTAGTTCAGAGCCCATCCCTCTCAAGGGACCTTGCAGCTTACTATGCTTTCTGAGTTGCGGGCTCCTAGGCAGTCACCCGTCTATGGTCGTTAATGCTCGGCTGCATGTGCCACCATGGAGCGCCGACCGCCCGAATACCTCCACACTCCTTCCCAGCACTGGAAATCCGCATTTACTCTTGAAAGAGAACTTTGGCCAGTCAACAGTGGTGTTTGAGGCACGGTCAAATCATTTCGAATTGCCCAGCCCACCCCCCAGTATCAAGATCGCCGTCAAGTGCCTCCCGCACGGGAATGAACGCGTGTCGTTTCTAACCCTTGGAGTCTCACTACCCGAGAAAGAACGGATCACCGGAATCTCACCAATGGGGGACTTTGGCGAAGTTGACGCTGCAATGGTATCCTCCCATCACATTCAATCTGACTCAGTGGGCGTGAATCTGGGGGTTGGATTGGACGCGGTTGCAAAGTTAGATGCACAACTAAAACGAACAGGACAACGTCACACTGGTCAAGTCTTTGCCGGGCGAGCACAGCGAAAGACCGAGGGTGTTAGGGTCGGCGATTCTGAAGCGGTGTGGATAATGAACGAGAACCGCAACGGATTGGAGGGGTTAGCCATCAACACAGATCTAACGCTTGAATTCAATTGCAAGCCGCGGACAGTCCTACTGACTTACCGTATCGATGTGACGAGACCGGATAGGAAAAAACCTATGCAAAGGGAAGGCACTGCTTGCTTTCTATTTCCCTAGCACTGATCAATATTTCCGTCGACTGCTGAAAGTGGGATTCGGACACTGACTTAGGCTCTACCTCATGCTATGTAATATGCGTATGTACAGTATTAGGATCTAGTCATAATCACCTCTAAGTTATTGGAACATTCTTACAATGTTCGTACCTTCCCCGGAATTGGTCTCGTATGCCGCTGGTAGCCTCGAGCGGCGAGGATTGAAGGCTCTCTATCGTCCTAGGCCTGTTTGCCCCCAATGGCATCTGTGGTTAATCCATGCATTATGTAACGCCTCTTCAAGAAGTCGCAAGTTATAATTAGCCAAGGCAGTGACCGGTTCCTTGAACCATAGTACACCTGCAGATCAATCCACTGTCAAGCTTGGAACCACTGGCTCGGAGGCGAGTGATGACATACAAAAAAGGGGCTTTGCGGGCCCATGTGTCAGTTCTCTAACAGAGATTCTATCGACTTGTCTCGTGCACCGCGGTTCTAAAAACGAGTTTCCAGGATGCCATATTGAGATTCAGACTCTACTATGCACTCATGAACTGTTTTGAGGGGATCTGAATAGATGCCTACGTTGTTCCGATTTGAACGAAAGGAGTTGTGGACTTGGGTGAAAGAAACAGCCCGAAGAGATGCGAGAAATCAGAATGAGATAGCGGACGTGAAGTCGCTAGATATACAGATCAAGGTTTTCAACATTCTAAGAACTGTGAATATTGAGACTAATTAGTAAATGACAATCTAGAGGGCGCCACCTATTACACTCGTATCCGTAGACCCCATGTCATATTAAACCCCATGTCACAAACCCCATACGATAAACTCCATGTCATGAATCAAGCAAAGATAGTAATAGACAGTCAATGCCCCTTAGGCGGCCTGTGCAGCGTTCTTCACGACACGGGGGAGTGCAGGGATCATCTGTGAGACCCAACCGATGATCTGAGGGCTCTTGATCGAAATGCGACAGCCAGAGGCGGTAGACTCGCAGGCCCTGACCAGCTTTCGACTTGTAGTAAGAGCCCTTACCTACAAAGAAGGGACCATATCAGAGAGCCACTGAAGTAGATAAACTTGAGCTGTTCTTGTAGGTCTCGAGGTTGGAGGTAGTGCCGGAGATCTCGAGAACGACGGTTGCACGCAACGAGGAAGGCTTTTGACCAGGCTAGCGGCGCACGAAGCAGAATCGACTGTAGTTGAGTATTCGACTCCAGGTCTTGTTATAGACCTCCTCGATTTGAGCAGGGAAAGCCACGAGGGCTTCCCACACGTCGTGGATACTGAGGCATTGTCTAATAGAGTCCAGCTGCAGAGGCGCGTGTAGAAACCTGTACGGGATATCAGCTGGATAGATGAAGATGAAAGGGACGCCTACGTTCTACCACGCTTGTCCTTAACCAGCCTCACAGTCTCCTCTCGTATCGAATCATCCGCCGTCGAGAGTGGTCTTCGCAGGTCCACACGTCTATCGAGCCTTTGCTAGATGTGGAGATCGATATCTCCTTGTGCAACGATCGGAAAGCAGTAGGCGGCCAGAAAGTATGCCCGAAGGACCTCGAGTGGCCTTGACGCTATACAAATTTGCAATCCAACGACGAAAGCTTCCTCGCAAGGTCAGCCGGGATGATGACGGGACCTCATGAAGAGCGCCGAGAATAAAGAACGCTGTCCCCTGTTCGGCAAAGTGCCGCAGCAATCGCAATAGCTGAGCCACTGATGGTTGGGTTCCTTCATGCGTGTGTTAAGCATATACCTCGCGAACGAGTGGCCGGAGATCACGGTTCCACTCAACAAGTTATTTCATGAAAGCCTCCAGAACACTTTGGACCGTCATATCTGAGCGGTCGCCGCTGTAGCAGGTGTAAATGTAGGCGATTAAGATTTTTCGGCCTGATTCTTGAGCCAGTGATACCAGCATGTCGATGACCAGTGATCAGCAAAGCGATGAAGTTAGGGTCATATACAGCATGAATGATACCGATGATAGTCACTCACGCGATGACAGCCTTTTCAGCACCCGCTATCACATACTTATGAGACGACAAATAAGACAATGGGGGCTCTGGTAGCCCACGAATTCCAGACCCCACAAGATCTTGAGAACTCCGTTGGGTTCTAACCACAGCTGTAACATGTCGGTCTTCAGAAGCCATATGCCCGCCCCAGGGGTTGCCTCAGTCAATGTGTCCTAGTGTATCTTCAGAAAGCTGGCGATTGCTCATAATATCGATTCCAAGTTGACTGTACTTCCGTGGTAGTGGGCATGGCTATTTCGCCCGATGACACTGGTATTGCCATCATTAATCTGGACTTGACTGGTGCTTCGAACCAGTGCTGTGGATTGAAAGGTGGACTTTATAGCTGATGGATGTTCGTCAGAGCATTGCAGCTGCCGAAAGAGCGAGTCTTGCCTTTACTGCTTCGGTTCTTGACTTGTGACCTTCGCCCAGCCTACCCATGTGGTCAGTGTCAATCTTTATATGTCGTTGCTACTCCAAAGCTTACCTTCAGCCGCAAAACCGCTCAGGAGCACAGGTAGTTGCGGGGAGTGGTCAGTGCCTTGAAGGAGGTAGTGGTCGGTGAGTAAAGAGCTGATTGATGGGATCACAATCAGTTCGAACTTCAACAAGCGCCCGTTGGCCTTGTTCCGGGACTTTCACCCCTCGTTGCTGGGATTCATTGCCACACAAAGGGCCGTATTAAGATCACCTGAAGGCTCAAACATCAGAAAGATTGATGAATGGACGTTCGATATACCCATCTTTGAGGTCAATTGTCAATGAAGGGTTTCTTCGGGGTCGCGATTTGTCCAACCGGACCATCAACCGTTGTACATATCTTTCTAGTCTGATTCCTATCCAGCCACAGAGCCGAGATAGAGTCTAGGATATATGCAATGTGCCAAAGAACCGTGGTGAGTTAATCATATCAACAAGATGTTATAGTAGGAAGTGTAGTAGGTAGGAGTCGTCTGTGGTATTTGTTTAGAAGTCCGAATCAGCCATCAACGTTCAGAGAGTCCAAGAACTTAGTCCAAAAGCTATCGTAGTCCCAAGTTTGACAGAAACAAAGTCCATGAGAAGGCTGAGAGTCCACTAATTGCTTAGATGTTCCAAATCTGGTTCTCGTTACGAGTCTGAGCACATTCCCAAGTCTGGACCTTGTTGCCGTTTGAGAGATTGCCATCGGTCAAGTCGAGGCATTGGTCTGCGTTTAACCGTTGTTATTCAGACATCCACCATACCCGAACAAAGCCAAGTGCTTACTAGTGCTCGATGTGCGGATGGTGCTATCAATTGTGTACGCCCATTGCTGAGCGGGCAAGTTATCGTAGCACTGCCAGATCTTCATCTTCACGCCACTTGCGGGGTCTGTAAGATTGCGTTAGGCAGCAAGTGGGAGACCGCAATAAAGGAGACGTACTGGAACCAGCATCAAGGCAATAGTTTGTGCCAGAAAGCTTGATTTGCGTACCGCCGCGCTTGATGACCCATTTCTGAGCTGCCGTACCATTACAGTCGTAGCTATACATCTCTATTAACATCCTCTTTGACAAGGCATGTGAGAAAATAACACGCACATCTGAACAGGTGTTCCATTGGCCAAAACACCACCTGCGACGTCCAAACACTTCTGGTTGGACTTGAAGGGCTGGATGTTGTTCGCCCGGGTTTGATAGTTGGGGATAGTACCATCTGGGCAGAATCTATATTTCCACGGTTTAACCTTGTCTAACTCGACGGAAGGAAGCGGGAAATAAATGCGCACTTGACGGTGTAGCCGGTGTCAGCAGCAGGACACGCGTAGAGAGGCGTCTGAGGCGGGGTGCTGTTGGGAGGAGGGAAGGCAGTCGGAGGAGAGGTGAACGCATTCGGACAGTTGTTCACCAGGCATTCAAGGCCGAAGCAGTAGCCGCCTTTCTAATGGGAGTGTTAGATCGTAAAGCCTTTCCTATAGTTGATAGGAAACCTACAGGAGCACGATTGATAGGCGTAATGCTCACGCCAACATTGAGCCATCGCTCGTCCTTGACGATGTAATAATAGTTATCCTGGAATAGGCATAAGCATTTGGCCCAAAGCGAGCAGGGAGAACGCTTACAGTGCCATAGAATCCTGCTCGGACAGTCGCAGTTCCATCCTGATTGCCTTGGTTGAAATCAGTATAGATGAAGCCACTCCATCCACCGGGCAAGTCCCTCGCGGTCGAGCCTCCACTCGAAGTGAGGGTTCCTTGCGACTCTCCATTGACGAAGAGGGTGATCGGGAGAGGACAATTGTTGATGATGTCATAATGTCTGATGGCAGAGACAACTTGGGTGAAGGGAACGAGGAGGGCGACGCAACGGAGGAAAGAACCTTTGAGGGAGGGCATGATGGTGGTCAAGAAGAAGAGGAAATGGGAGGTGGGGCGAGAGAAATGGGCTGGATACTGACCCCACATTCACGTTCTGCACTTTTTTATATTGAATTTTGGAAATGAAAGTGGGGTCTCACGGGAACATATTCCGTTCCGCAAACCATCGGGATGGAACAGGCGAAACATCCCAAACGTGACTGCCAGGGCTTTGGCTCATGAGCCGGACGTGAAGGGAAAACACTATGGAGATGCTTGTCACCTCCTATTCAAATAAACGTGCCCAGAACGTGTATTTTGGAGAAGGTTTAGCATCATTTACGTTCCTGGAACCTTGAATGCAAGTGAGAATTGACGGAACAAGTCTCCTAGATTCGTATCAACTCGACGGGATTGGTTCAAAGATGAGAGCAAGGGCTGAGTTGCCCGATGGTCAGGGACAATTCAAGAAAATCAGGGCCGTAAGCGGGGCTATGGTCGCCTGTGGTTTGCATATCAAGGGGTAGACGTTGCGACCTTGATTGATCCAACCTTGATTTACGTCCAAGCTGATGATTTTCAGCTGGGCTCTGGGTACCTGAAGCGGAATATAGGACAGGGTAAGTCCCTGGAATAACCTGAGGGCGGGTTATTAGTTACTAGAAGCTTCCTACCATGTACAAGCTTATGTTGCGTCCGGATCTAGATCGAACCTCAAGAACAAGGAGGCACGGAGAGTTTGATGGGTGGTCACGAAGCCCTTCGACCGACGAACTGCAAATGATCGAGGGTGAGCTGAGTCAAAGTCGAGTAGTGAGGCCCACTGGCTGACAAGGACCGCCTGGTAAGCGGGCGCAATTGGGTAGTCTCCACATGAAGCCCAACGCAGCTAAATGTCGAATTTGAAGATAACCAAGCCACTGATCATGAAATACTGTCGGCCCAGTCGACGACTAGAGACCTTAGCTCTAAAGGAGCCTAGCAACTGTAGAAGACCTTTTCAGTCGTCGCTGATGGACAGGCTCAAGAGGAGCCGTGTCGTCTTGAAAGTGTTTATGGAGTGATAGGTCCAATTCACAGGATTTGAACGCGGCTTCGATGATGGTCAGGTTGGGAGGAAGAGTAGGTGTTGGCAGGGTCCGGTGATATTTGAGGTTACTCTCACCGATACACCCTAGTAAGGGCATTAAAAGTATTGATTGATTTTTCGATGCTACGAAGGCCTGAGTGCCAGGCAATATAGGCGACCATCAGCAATTGGCTTGCAAAGTGGCAGCGATGATGCCATTTGCAACTGTACTTCGCTGCTAGGAGCGCAAGTTTGCGGGGGACAGCGAACAGAGTTCAATAAGGACATCTTTTGCTAATGGTAATCCAGTCAATAGACACTCGTCCCTTAATTCCCACGAATTAGGAGAATTCCTCCAAGCAAGTATGCAATAGGCATATCGCCTAGCGCTAGAAGCCGTTCAGAGTCTTACTCTTTGCGATACCCCATCTTCATTTCAGATCTTCCTAATGTTGACTTGGCACTAAGAGCCTTCTCGCTCTGTGATCAAGCCATTGAGAATGAGTGTCCTCCTCTGTAAAAGCCTGGGTCGAATATTGATGAGATCAGGTAGACGCTCGGCTTCTTCGAAGCAGCATGCTTCATACTGAGATCTTTTTCGTGCTTCTGTTCGAACATTCCCTCTGGACCTTGAAGATGATTCCCCGAGAAAACCGAAGTGTTTCAAGTGTTGTATAAAACACAAGCTTTCAGGGGAAAGAAGTAATCAAATCGAAGCTGGAATGGATAAGCGAAGAGCATAAAAGGAACGTCAAGACTTCCCCTCTACGTCAGCTAGAAGTTCAAATGAACATGGCACTCTCAAAGCGCACTACCCAACTCACTTTGCTTGCCATCGCGCTAAACTCCTTTCTTCAAGTCGCAGTGGCAGCGATCCCAGGATTAACCGCCGCACCCTCGACTCCTACCACCACTTGCCCACCCGTCAGCTGCCCCCAATGCCCCTCGGGGTACTCACCTGACGTCCCCGTCTGCCCAGGCGTCTGCAGGCGTGACTGTGCATGTACATTCGTCATCCCTATACCCACCAACACTGTGTGCCCTGCCGCTCCTGCGTGCTGCACCCCCGGCTACACGCAGATTGCATGGTATCCTATCCCGGTTACAGCGTGTCCAACATATAACTGCATTCCTACATCCACTCCAACTCCCTAGTCTACCGCAGACAGATTCGTTGTGAGCCAATCGTAAGATACTTGAAGGCCACACTCGTATGTAGTTTTAGTTTAGTGTACTGACGAACAGTATGTAGTTGTTATACTGACTCTCATCCGTTCTGTCGTTCACAAGGCCAGAACAATTGGTTCTCTCACCCCATTACATAGCCGACACCATCAAATGACGAGCCCAGTGATGGCAACAGGGCCACACATCATGGCAGCCAGAACTCAGCTGTCTCGTTATTCGGGATGGCCCAGCTGGCTTGACAGCTACCCCAGGTGACATGACCCAGCTGCTTGGCCAGCTCACCATTACGGGTGGTGCAGCGGATCGCGCACCAGTGCCCGAATCATCCGCGAGCGGCGACAAATCCGACCTAGGCGGCGAACAACTGGAAGCGGCAGGTGCTGAGCGGCGCATTCCGTTGGAAGCGGGTGAATTGATTGGAAGCGGCGACCTTCGCGAGCGGCGCTCGCTCGCGCTCTGCTGCAGTTTCTGCTCTGCAAGCGGTGCTTCCACCAAAGAGATAATTACAGTTGCATTGTAGGCCATTGGAGACTGAGTGTAGATGAATGTTGATTACTACATTATGCATATACTAGGTTTCAGTGGATGGTGCTCCATGAGAGAGTACGCTGCGCAGCTGGACTTCTCGCAGGCGGAACTCACGTGCAGCGTGCAGCGTATTCAGTTCACTATTCATCACAGCTACCAGCTCGCAGTTTCGGTCATAATGTCCCACAAGGACGCCGAGCCATCTGCGAAGATGTCCGAGTACTTCCTCAGCACCAGCTGAGGAGATTGTTCCCACCTGAAGGGCTCCAAGATCGAAATGGCCATCGTTTTGAAGGATATCCTTCAACCTATGGGCCATATTACCAAAGATAGTGTAGTGCCCGCCTTCCTCCGCAGTGTCTTCAGGGAAGATCTTCTCGGGTAGGCCATCTTCCTCGAACGGAAGACGGTTCGCCAAAACATGCCCAAGAGACACCCCAGGACCAACCTTGGACGTCAAATGAACATATTCTTGGATGACTAGTGTCATCTCATGGACTGGGCGGCTCAGTGTCCATTTGAGAAATTCATCTCTACTGGAAAATGGGGCCCACAGATTGTCTTCCGTCACCTCCCTTTCTTTACCCTTCCGTCTATCCTTTGGTGCCCCTGCACTGCATTCTTCGTCCCTATCCTTGGCTTTACCTCTCCCATTTTCTTCACTGGAAGCTACTACCACAGCATCAGAAGCGGCCATTGATGTATCATCGCTCCCTCCAGCTGTGATTGCAGGATTACCGCCCAATGTCCCATCTGCACTGTCGTCGTCAGGAGCTGGTGAATTCGCAAGAAGGGGAAGGCAAGTGAAGCTCTCATCCATGCCACCATCATGGGTAGTTGATGGTGATTCCGGAAGAAAAGGAAGGCCGGTGAGACCCTCATCTGCGCTGTTGTTGTCGGTAATTGGCAAATCTGGAAGAAGAGGGATGCCGCTGAGATGCTCTTCTGTGTGCTCCTCGTCTGCCCCTTGATCAACTTGCATTCGATTGGTCTCATCGTCTGATAAATCAAGACTTGACGTGTTATCGGATCGAGGATGCTCAGGGGCTAGATTATCCATCTATAAATAAATACTTATTTCAGATGATAGATCATACCACAAAGAAAAAGAGAGAAATGCAGACCTTGATCTATGGAGCACTGTCTGGTAAGGTACTAGAGGAAGGCAAGCCTGCAGATACTGCCCAGGCCACGCCAATGAGGGATGGGAACGATCGCCGCGTGAGTCGTCCCAAATGGGTTTAGTTGATTGATGCCACGTGACAGTCGCGCAATGTCGGCGCGTTGGATAAGTCGGCTCTCATGGTCTTTCCCCAACCTCCACAAGCAATGGCAGATATTATCCAACGTTACCAGCCTCTATTTGAGCACCTCCAAACCATTTTGGCTCTGCATCCATCCTGGCCGCATGATTCGCACGGTCATGAGCGTCTGCGGAAGGCAGTAATTGAACTTGCGGTAAGTCGCCGCACAAGTGATGTTGAAAGAAACTGACCTCCGAAACCAATCAGCGCATTGTCGGAAGGTCACCTCGGGAGTTCAGAAATCAAGCAACTGATCCAATGGTCGGTCGATTCATCAAGGCATTCGCCAACCATCAAGACTGGAAGCAAAAAGGCGCAACGATTGATGCTGGTCTCTTTGCGGCTGGCTCCGCAAGGGACCCACTGATTGCAAACGCAAGCTCGAGAGGAATCATGGACATTCTTTCGAGCGCGTTGAAGGTCTTGGAGCAATGGAATGCGGCCAATAACACGAAGACTGTCCCATCCGCCTCCTCAGGAGTTAAGGCAGACGCGAACCAGCCCACACAGAAGCCGCCTGTTGCAGTGGTTCAAGGGGGCAGCAGCAGTGGTACAGAGGTAGTCAAGCCGCAGCCAGTCCAGGTCCAACTTCGAGCAGTCGTAGAGCAGAGAAAGGAACCAGAGCCCAAGGATGTTGATGAGCCGGAGAAGGAGGGGAAGTCGGTGATTGAGCTTGCCCGCAAGAAACTTGAGGTTGAAGGGTTTAAAGCGCGTATGTGTATTTTTGTGTTTCAGTGTTTGCGTTCACTCATGCGCTTGCTAGCTCCCAAGAAGCCCAAACGGACCAAGAAGTACCCTGCAGACAGCCAGCCTGGCGTTGATTGTCCCTATCCCGGCAATGCCCACCCCCTCAATCCGTACCCTCTCTGCAAATGTTGCTCAACCAAGCAGCTTGAAGCAGCCGAATTCGACACGCCAATTATTTGTGTTCCTGTTGGAAGTCCGGATCCGTGCAACTGGTGCCAGATCTCAAAAAGGCGCTGTACAAACCGCCCTGAAACCACGAAGCCTTCAAGGGGCAAATCAAAGCAGTCTTTCACCTCGAAAGAGATCGTTGCCGATGAATCAGGATCTGAGGATGATGGGGGCAAGGCCGGAGGGACAGCAGAGTTGCAGGCTGTACCAGTTGAGGACAATGAAGTGGCAATGCAAGATGAGGTGGTGGGGGATGAAGCGGCGGTGCAAGACGAAGCGGCGATGGGGAACGGTGCGGCGAAAGAGAAGGGTGCGGCGAAGGAAATTGATGCGGTGGAGAGTAATGCGGCGAAGGAGAAGCGTGCGGCGACGGAGAGCAATGCGGCGAGGGAGAGTGGAGCGGTGAAGGCTACTCGTGCAGTGAAGGCTACTGGTGCGGCGAAGGCGGCTGGTGCGGCGAAGATGACTGGTGCGGCGAAGACGACGGGTGCGGCGAAGACAACGGGTGCGGCGAAGACAACGGGTGCGGCGAAGGAGATCGGTGCGGCGAAGGAGAGCGGTGCGGCGAAGGAGAACGACGCGGTGGAACCTTTGGCTGCAGGGAGGGAAGAGGCAGATGTGGAGATGGTGACAAACGATGAAGGCTTCCCCGATGCAGAGGCTCCCTTCGCCCAAATGGCCGATATCCCCCATGCAACGGCTGTACCAGCATCCCTTGGTTCAACGCCACATCCCACCCTGACTCTAAGAGCTCCTGAACAGAGCACCAAGAGTATCACGGAGACCCGGACTAAAAACACCACAGCTTCTTCTTCTTCTGCGAAAGCTCCGTCTGGGAAAATGTTGCAGGGGAGGAATGAATCAAAAGCCAGTGATTCACCTTGGCAAGATCCATCTCTGGTCTACTACCACCCCAGCTCCGTTGGTCGGATCTCAGGAACCTTTACAGCAGGTCCAGATCCTCCTCTCTCTTCAGTTGCTGCAGATGTCAGCAGCCTCCTTGAGACCTCGGCAGAGACGTTGTGGCGACTGACCTGCCTCGAAGGTGAACAGAAGGGCTTGGCTGCATTAACCAAGGAGGTTGATTCTAGGAGAGGTGTTGGGCTGGTTGATGAAAAGGAGTTCCTCCGGCTCAAGGACCGTTTCACTCGACTTGAAGAGCAGTACAAGGATCTCGAAGAACGCCACGAGCTTGAAAGGAAGCAGATGCAGGGACAATACAAACACCTCCAAAATCGGCTGGAGATCACAGAGACGACATGGGATTTGGGTCTAAAAGAAATAGAGAAGTACGAGAAGAAGATCAACGACCAAGACGTTGTGATCGCTGCACTCTTGAAGCGAGTTTTTGGCGAGCATGTAGCCCCTGCCAGTTTACTTGGTTCTGCCTCCGTCCCTCCTACAGAGCACCCAGCTGGCGTTTCGGCTCTGAGTGCTCCTCCTAACATTCAGAGCCATCATGCAGAAGACCCAGATCCGACTTCATCGACTTCATCGGCTCCTCCATTACTTCGTATCCCCTTGAAACCCATCATACCAGACACGATTGGCTCGCCTGCTGGCACCGGAGATACATCGGCTCCCCCTTTCCTTCCCACCACCACGCCTACACGTGAATTCAACCCACGCAGCGAAATGTCTAACAAAATGGCGCGGATGAGACTAGTTCAATGCAGACACCCTCTGTACACCCTCCGGTGGACGTTGACATTGACTTGCAGGGACCTTCCACCACTCTGGACATGCGTGAAGACTCACCGTTGTCACCAGCGCCCTCAAATACCCCATCAACTTCACTGAAACGGAAGCCCGAAGATCAGGGCGATATTGAAGAGGACATTGAAAAGGATGCTGGTGCGGAGCAGCCACGCAAGGTCACTAAACGGCGCAAAGTGGTCCAATCTGGGGGTCGTGTACGTGCATCAAAGAGGTTGGCAGGCACTTCTAGCTAGTAGTCTTGCCCGAATACTTGTATTTCTTTCTTACATTATAAAGTAATTGATCTTTGCTTTCTTCAATGCGTGGAAGGACTGCTTAAATTGATTCTACAAACTAAGGACAGCATATTCATGTGGACTCAATAAGGCGTTCAGGGGCTTTGATAATACGACGGTTCCTCCGACTTGCAACATCGTCACGAGCTGGTACTGGTGCATCAGTGCCAACTCCTCCCTCCTCGGCGGGTATAATGCTCCCTGTATTGGCTGAACCCTTGAGACTCGCTGTCTTCATTGTTGCTTTCTTGGGAGGAGCTCTACTCTTTATTTTGGGCTTCCTAGGTGCTGACTCTTTCTCTGCAACATCGTTTTCCTCTGGTGCAGTGAGATTGGTAACCTTCTGTGCCAGGGAGGTCAACGTTGTCCCACCAGCCGCAAGGCCGTGTCGGCTATGCCTGTCGTTGTTGAACAGGCCATCCTCCATCTCGCCAACTGTGACTGCTCCTTGGATTGAGAGTTGTGACTCAATCACAGCCATGGGAATCCCATGAGTCGGCGATCCATCACCAGTCATGGGAGTCGGCAACATATGCGGCGCTTCAAGCATAGGCGGAGAGAGCAGATGAGTCGGCGACTTGCTTTGAGTCGGCGATGTGCTTTGAGTCGGCGCAGTGCTTTGAGTCGGCGCAGTGCTTTGAGTCGGCACACTGCTTTGAGTCGGCGCATTGGGTTGGGTTGACAGAAGGAGAGGGAGCGGAGGGACAGCTCCAACTACCTGGCGTGGAGTAGCGATGAAAGGAATTCTGGCAAGCCTTTCCAGCTGGACGATGTCAGCATTGGCTTCCACTGAAACAGGAAGTCTAAGACAACCATCAGGCCCCTTGACACGGCTGAACCGGAAGGGTACCAGGCCAGATTTTTGCCTGTCCCAAAAATGGAAGAGCAACGCTTGGAGCTTTGCCTTGGTCAAGCCCGTGGGCTCCTTCAGGTAACCCATGATGTGTGGCGGAAGTATCTCTGCACTGATGTAGTCATGAGGAGCAGCCTCGATATCCGACCAAGGAACAGTAGCTCTTCCAGCATGTCCAACAGCCCGACCTGAAGGCTCTAATCAGTGAACTGTTAACAAGATTGGATTTAAGGCCTACCATATGCAGTAGTGATAAGGCTGCGAGCAAGCAATGCTAACCATTTCTGCTCCTGGCTCACAGGCGGGTGGTGAGGATCAAGAAGCAGAGGGTCTCCATCATTGTTGAGGGGCAGGTCAAGAAGCGCCTGCGCCGCTCCCTTTTGCCGGGAGGGTACAATGGGGGCAAACCCTGTTCCTGGCACCGGAAACTCTCGCTTGGCCCAGGCAAGGAAAGCGGCAGAAAGCCCACAGTCACGAAGAAATCCCTGGTGTTCATTGACAAAGGAGGTGCCTCCGGATCCTGTTCGGTAGTCAACGTGCATAACTCGGAGAACCCCTTCGGTATCCTCGAAGCTGAACGAGAACATTCCTTTGACACCCATATGATTCCATAGATAATGAGCAAACCTTTCTGCAGCTGCTGAAAGGCCTTTATCAGCGTTCCTAAAGGCATTAACTTAGCTCAGGTTTTAAGCAGTTAAGGGAAAGGCTTACCTTCTCTTGTCCTCCAGAGGTAGACCACGAAGGGTAATCAGATGTGACCGCAGATGATACTCACGCTGGTCCTCTTTGGAAAGGTCATCCCATGCCAATGACACGGCCTCCTGAAAGAAGGCAAACACTAGCTGACTTTTTTTCTGAGGAAGTGTGCCAGCATGAAACCTCTCCGTTGTACACTTTTTCCCTTTGCGCTGACCCGACGCTCTGTCAATTTCTTCTGCTTGATCCAAGTTACTACCATCTTGAGAGAACTCTTGCTCATCCCCTTCATCGTCCTCTTCATCCTCCCTTGGTTCTTCGTGACTTGTGGCCTCCTGAGCTGGCACGTCAAGGGCGCGGGCATCGTCGTCCGTGAGCTGAGGCAAGGGTACATTATTCTTATTCCCTGTCGCATAGGGAAATGCTTCCCCGGTAGCCTTCTCATATAGCTGCTTTTGAATGAGCTGAATGGTACCCTTGTTGTGACGGATAAACAGTGTTCGAGCTGTGACCTTGCCATATATTGTCTCCTCTCGTGAAGCTTCTTTTCTTCGGCGACAGTTGGCAATGAACCAGTCCCGAACAGCCTAGTCAATTATTAACAATTGGCTAAGGCAGTTGCATTCATTTAATTGTAAGCACATACCTTGTATAATTGCTGGCTTTCCAGAGGGGTCATTGGCCCTTTCTGCGCCTGTCGTCCAGCTTGTATTTCGTCTGCGATGCTGTCTGCAAATAGGAGACGAGCCACAGGAGAGGCTTGGTCCTTGTACTTGGCCTTTCCTGAAACCAAGATAGATTCTTCATGCTCTTCAAAGGGAAAGCCACCGGGCATGGCAGTGAGATGGCAAGTGTGTCGGTAATTCCTGGCAGCGATGAATGCTGTCTTTGGCCACCTATGGCGACTGGCTTACACCCGCCCAAGTACTAGAAATGAAGACCGGCTCACACATGCGACAACCAATAGGGAGGCATACCGAAGCATCCCTGCGGTGCCCGACTCGGATCTGAGATTCACTTGCCTAAAGGAACAGCGTGGATCATAGATCGATTAACAGATCTCGATACTAATCACCACCTCTCTCTTTACACCATGGCACCCAGAGGTAGCGCAAAGGTCAACAGATCACAGGCAACTGAAAGTACCTTCGTCCAGCAACAGTCGAGGCGAGGAATTCAAACTCGAATAGCCAGCCTTCCACCCCAAGAAATATCTCCAACCACCAGCAAGCGCCAGCGACTCGATCCATCGTCACCCAATGTCAATCAGGAAAGGACAAAAGAGCAGGATTCTTGCCATGAATCACCTCCAATACTTTCATTTGAAGCCAAGGAAGATCAACCAGTAGTTGAAAATGTAATCTTCTTCTACGGTTCAAGTGACCATCCACTGACAAATGAGTGTGTAGAGTAATTTTGACTACATGCAGCAGTGGCTCCCAAAGATCAACGATCATATTGAGGCACTTTATGCTTGCGAGTCACATCCTGCAAAGGACTTATGCTCTTGCTGTGGACTTGCCAACGCAATATGGAAGTGCACTTCTTGTTTTGCTCAGCCCTTGCTTTGCACGGCATGCTGCAAAGGCGAGCACGATCGGCGGCCTTACCATCGAATCAAGATGTGGACAGGCAAGTACTACGAGGACTCTTGGCTGTGGAAGGTTGGAGTTGCGATCTACACAGGTCATGATGGAGAATGTTGCCCCAATGCCGACGCTCTTACTGCACCAGATCTATCACCTCAAGAGTTTCAAAATGCGGCGCACTCAACAAGCAACCACCATAATGACTTCTCGTATGGTGCTTCATCGTACATGGGAAAACAGGAGCAGTCGGCAGAGATTGTTGTTGTTCATTCCAACGGCATTCACCATCTGCCCCTGGTGCCTTGCAGGTGTGAAGCAAGAGCAGAAGAGGGTCCACATGCAGACACTGAAGTCACTAGCGAAACTCTAGTCATACAGCTGCTCAAGTTGGGTCTGTTTCCCAGTTCTTTTAAAGATGTCAAGACGGTGTTCACCTTCGACGTTCTGAACGACTTTCACTTGGATACATTGGAGTGCAACACATCTGGTTGGCATTTCTATTCAAAGTTGCGACGCAAGACAAACGCCCACTTTCCCAATGTTGTTGAGGTATGCATTCCATCGGTCTATTATCGGATGCGCTAGAATTGACCAACGGATAGAACCGCTACAGAGAACTTCTCCGAGTGGCCCGTCAGTATGATTTCCTCCGTCTCATCATCCAATTTCTGTACTTCCGTAGGGAACAAGCAACTGAAGAGGGATCACTCGCCCTCTTCTGCGCTGCTTGCCCTCAGCCGGGGAAGAACTTGCCTGATGACTGGAAAGAGGATCCCAACCCGTAGGTTCCAAGACTTTTTCTGCCGCTCAATCTGAAATGTGCCAGATGGAAATATTTCATGTCGTTTGTTGTTGACGGCAACTTTGTCTGTGCACACCTCAAGGGAAAAGGGGCTGGACAAGACATATTTCTCAAGAGCGGTCAAGGGTATTTCGCCGGTTTGGAGCGATACATGGCCCATGTTGACTCCAAGAAAAGAGAGGAGGAACCAGTGCGTCTCATATTACAAAGGTGGACTGGAAATACGCTGACAAGACCAGAAATCAACATGCAATGAATTCCGAGCTGTAGCCGACAGAAACAAATTCCACAAAGGCTACGACGCGACTGGAATTGCTGCATTTGCGTGTGCAAGACACGGGTGCATAGTTCCAAGCTCTGTTGTTGACTTTCAACGAGGCGAGCGCCAGCTCAATGTGGACTATGGCCTATGTCAAACGGTTAGGATGGTTGTTTCACCAGAAGTCCAACGACTCTTCCTCTTGTACGACATTGCATGCCATTACTGCGTCAACCTCTTGGACCGTGTGGAGCATGGAGAGTACTTGTACCTCCCAGAGCTTCTGGAGATCGTCTTTGGCATTGGACAATTCCACGTTCATGGCCATCAGGAGAGGTGCTTTGCCCGATTTTCTCCAATGTTCATCGAGGGTCTTGGCCGAGTTGCTGGTGAGATCTTGGAGTCTGACTGGTCCATTATCAACCCAGTAGGGCTCCTCTGCATTGCAATGACGTACGCTCGTCGCATGGAGGTGCTCGACAGCAAGATGTTGGACCTGAATTGGAAGAAAATGGTTGGACTTGGTAACCTGCACATTGTCGTTTGTTCTCCCAACACTTATACTCTCACTTCTTGCAGTTGCGTCTCTGCCCAAGCTACATGATGAAGCGACTTTGAGCCTGCGCGAGTCAGAAGAGGCCTTGGAATTGTTTATAGAAGGTACTTCAAGGACCGATCGTGCTGCATGGGAAAAGCAGCTTGCACATGCTCAAGCCGAACGTATTCAAGGAAATATTGCAGCTATGGATGTGCTGCAAGCATCTGTTTATAAAGGTAAGTCATTTACTCGCTGTGTTTGGCCCAAATCGATCCATCTGAGCGCTCGTAGTTCCATCCCGCAAAGATGTGCAGGCAACCCTAATGACAGACGAGGATGCATGCAAGAGCGGTCTTGGCATTAGCTGCTGGGTTGCAGAAGGTATTTCAATCCAAGAGGCGCAGTATGTTTACAATGTTGTCTCTATTATTCCCCATTCTGAACCTCTTAGGATCGCGCTCCTTACAGTGATCGCCGCGTCGAAGAAAAACCCAACTGACGCCAAGCGGTTGGACGAGCGGCAGCGGCGACAGGGTCTCCTTCGGCGCATCACCAATCACATCAATGAAGCGGCGACTCTATTTCCGCACATTGCGAATCAAGGCGCCGCTTTCGTTGCAGCGCCGATCCGTGAGCCTTGTCGTTGCGAGGAAGGGGACGTTTGCGGCCATCTTGGAATGGACGTCAACCCCTTCCATGACATCCAAGGGGAAAATGTGGCTAGCCTTGAGGTGCCTTTGCCATCCTGCGCATTGAATCCATTGCTCTTTGACCAAACAACAATACAAAAGGAGGTGCATCTCCGCGCCGCCCAGGCAGATGAAGCCCTGCAGGGCCTTAGGCAAGAGATTGGACTAAAAACTTTTCTTTTCAAAGCGAACAAACGTCTTGCAGCAACCAAGAGTGAGCGTGTGCGTGGTTTTGCTGGCATAACTGCTGCCAACCGCGAGATTGATCGCTATGTGCGAATCTACAATCAGGCACGCTGGGCCCTACGTCGTCTCTCTCCCCACAGTTCCTTGCTCAGCCGCTACCAAAGCCTTAGTAAACAAGACCTGCGTCCACTCAAGACTGTGTACTCTGCTAATACTCCAGGAGCCACAACAGACACCACACCTTGGATATGGAACATTGGTTTTTCCGAGACAAAATCTTTGGCAGACAGTCCGTATATGGTCGAAAGTATGTACCCCCTTATGATTGCCGACATCCCCTGGAATCTGGTGGCTAATGGGACAGAAATAGTTGCCCGTATCAACTATCTCAGGGCTCTTTGCCGCCGCGACAGATGGCAAGAGGAACGAATTCTGGTCACTTCCGAGATGGACTGGGTCATCAGATTCTTTGAGCAGTCGGCGTCAGCAATGGATGCTCGATTGTCTCAGGACGGCCCAATTGGATTTATAGAAGCCGTTGCTCGCAAGCGAGACTTGTGGAGGAAGATGGCGCTACAAGCCCGAGGAGCATTTCAGTCGTACCTTAAAATATAATTGGAAGTCAGTTTGAATCTCCGACCCAATGATGGTGTTTTCGCGCCGATCGCTAATCAGATCACTTCAAGTCGCTTTGAACCACCATGAGCATTCCTGCCACCTCTCAAGACGGGCGGGATGGCACAACTCCAGCTCCTGACCCACGCTCCTACTCAATGTTCTCAAGCTCCATACACCTTCTCAATCCCATCTCTGATGCCGACCTCCAAATGCTGGCATACTACCTCTCTAGCCGCATACGGGCAGCAGGTACCCACTTTGCACGATATGGGGAGCATCTATCTTTAGAGATGAGATTTGAATATGCCCGTTACCTTTTCAGTGAACTTGTAAGCTACCGTTCCTACCCAATTGGACAAGACTGATGTCTGCACAGTCTTGGTTCACCACAATTGCGGGGTTTGTCCGATTTCGAGTTGGACCCCAGATGGTGATGCCCGACTGTCTTTGCCGTATGGGGCGGCTCTTGTTACTGCCTCGCAGCTATGGCGACCGAGATCTCATTGCTGGGGCCTGTTTTGAAGGGTCCACATTGCCCGATCGGATCCTTGCCTATTACTATTGTAACTGGTGGGACCCTTTCAACCCTGCATCTAACTGGGATGGGACCATTGAGAAGATCCTCCTCAATTTCAGACTGCAGCAACCAGCGATGCATCACATGCCAGCGCCGCCCATCTCCGCCGCCCGACTGTCAGATCTTACAACAGGAGAAATTGTAAAATGTTACAGTTCGCTCCAGCGCAGCCGAGACATGGTGCACGCGGACACTAACGCAACTCTTGCGGAAATCACGCACTGTATGAGCCTAATCAAGCGGTTCGAAACGCTCAAGGCAGCGACATTGGCAGAAGAAAAGGAGCAGTTACTCAAGGTCAAGAAAGCAGGGTTGATATCCGCCGGAATGTCTGAGGAAGATGCCCACCGCTTTTTAACATCCAGAGATGATGTGCTAGCTTTGTAGCTACTCAATCAAAGTGCTGTTCTTGTAGTTATGACCGCCGATGTTTGCCACTGTTCAATTCTAACATAACTTACATAAGCTATCTTGATTGCCTGCGCGCTCAATCATTCATCATCACTTCAACTGCCATGTTCAACTGGTTCTCACAGAGACATTGGATCTCTTTCCTCGACTTTCTGGCTATTCGGATCAAAATGGCAATGCAGGCTAGCCTTTCAGAGAACAGAGATGACTGGAAGAAGCATTTGAGGCTCGAAGTTGTAAGTGGGGTGCAGTGTCAAGCGCTGATCTTTACTCAATTCCCCTAGGATACCTTTTTCTTCGGCCTGGGCATGGCCTATATCTTCTATCCTTCTCTTGACTACAAGAGCAGCTGCATGCATGACCTTGTTGACAAGTGGAAGGATGTCTTTCTTGGGGACCAAGGCCCTGAACAGTGGGATTTCACTCCCTTAACGTCAAGGCTTCACGACATTCCTACCTTCAACATGCCATATGCATGGTGGGAGTCCGACGAGAAGCTTGACAGCACATTTGACCTGTATTTTGCAGCCGGCCTCTGGGAATGTTACCTTGGTCGGAACCCTCAATTAATCCCCGGCCCTCCCCTCATATCACCCACTCCCAAGCTCCTTGAATTATGGACGGAATGCAAAGACGAGCTTCAATCAGTAGCTGAAGACCAGAAGGACCAGTTCGAGGATATTCTTCTTAGCGCGATCCCTGCCGTAGCCAAAATGCGGCGCGAGATCGTCGCTGCATCCATCTACCCTATCATTGAGTTTTCCAATCACACTGCGCGACCCTTCAATCCCAACACATTTTGTTTTTCCGATTCGTCCGCAAGCATTGTGTAGACGTTTGTGTAAATAAAATGTTCCCTCCATCATAACGAGAACACGGCGACTTCCGCAACATATATACACTGAATGATGTGCTCGGCTCCGCTCCCAAGGTCTTACACAAACGTCCAATGGGGTCTCTTCCACTTTCGACGTCTACTTTTGAACCTGCCCGCCTGTCAGCCGCGCCAGTCCCAATGACTCCATATGCATCCCCTTCTAGTGCTTTCCGGGAGGTGTCTTCTTCACCACCCCTCCATGTTCATCCCCCACTACTCTCGCCACTCATCATCCATCCTGGCACAGGGCCTGCAGATCCACACCACATGTTAGCCTCGCCTCCACCCTTCTCGGCAGAGGAACGATACTCGCAGCTTTTGCAGAGGTCGATTTCCGACGTTCTTAGACTGGAAGCGTCGGTTACACATGCTGAAACGCTGTTGGCGTCGGAAACAATTCGATACGCCCAAAATATGAAGAGACGCCAGATGAAGTTGAAGGCCTTGGGGAAATCGGCAAGCCTCATGGCTATGGCATACCGAGAACTTTCGGAGATCATGATGCTTGACGAGGACAATTAGTTTATTTCTAATTACTGCCCTTGACCTGTTATAGCCCGCTGTTTCCTTCCTTTCTGCAGCCCTTGTGGCCCTGTCATAGATAATACCGCCATTGTGGTTTGTACCTACGCTTTGAATGTTAAGCCTCATCGTACCTACTTTCAGCCGCTTGACAACCATAGCGCCGACAAACTGTTTCCAACTCCAGGTTAGGCAGCACCTACCGAAGCACCAACCAAGCGGTGACCTTCCTGTAGGCGGCGCTCTGCAACCAAGCGGCGACATCATGGATAAGCAATAAATCCACGGCGAAGCGGCGATGCTGAGGTGCGGCGACCAGAAATGAAGCACATAACAAATCCAAAATGAAGCGGCGACATGTACGAGCGGCGATGCGGCATGCAAGCTTGGAGACGGCGATTTGGTCTCGAGCGGCGACATTCCATCAAAGTGCCACTTTGGTCCCGATGCGGCGAAGTCGAGGCAAAGCGCCGCACGCGTTCCTCAGCGCCGAGTCGGAATGCTCAGAGTCGCCGATTCCCCACATGAGTTTATTTGCTCGCCGACTCAGTGACTGGAATCATACTAATTTACATTAACATCAATAACATTTGTGTAGTGTACTTGATACTATCTATCTAGCAGACAGGCAGACGGGCGTGAATCTCTGCAACGGTGGGAGGTCTTTCCGGGTCAAACCTCTCTGCTCCAACAATCCACTCTACAACTTCAGGCCGCAGAAAGTGAGCAATGCAGACTCGGTCTCCCTCAACAGCGGGAACACCATGTTCAATCACATTGCTGAGCAAGAAGACGATAGTTCCTGGGTTGTAAGCAAACTTGATCCCCAAATTTGGGCATTCAAGAAAGGCTTTACGGTATGAACCAAATGTTAGGAGGGCATCAAACCAGAATGGATGCCCTTGAGTGTCACAATGGAGAATTGTTTCCCGATTATTGATCACCTGGGCAACATTGAATGGCGAGGACCAAAGCTTGAGGATCTGTTGCATTATTTCAGCAAATCCCTTCTCAACCTTTGCTGCATGCAAGTTTTCAGGGTCCTCTTGGAGCTGACGCCACGCTTCAAGACCAAGCGCATACTGAGTGGGATGAATGATTGAGAGAATAGCGCCGACGAGTGCAAAGGCCTCTGTCGTTGCTCGGATGAAAGGCTTGCCGCCATCCTCTTCCTTGTCGTCGCGAAGGGAGGCAGCAGGCTTGGGTTTGAAGCGGGGTGGCTGTTGAATTCAATGAGCATTTACCTTCCCAGTCACAAGAGGTGTGAATGACGTACTGGATGACCTGATGCGAACCACAAAGGCGACAAACTCACAGCCCCAGACCTAATCCCATGAACCTTATCTTCGCTTTTGAAATACTTCGGCAGAAGTCTCCAGGTGCCTTTAGGCTTCATTTCAATGTGACTTTTTGGGGCTGCGCCTAATTTGGTGGCCGCATCCTCAAGTAGCTGAAGATGATCGTTGCGAAGAATGTGGGGCAGGTGAAGGAGTACAATCCGACCCTCTCGGTCGACGACATGGCAGGGCGCATTCTGTGTCCTTAAAATTGTTGCGCAAGACATCTCAAGAGGAAGTCGGCCTGCGTAGCCACGAGTCCCAGCTTTGGCATTGGCAAGATACGTGTCGAGGAGCCAGGGGGCAGAGACTGAGGGGACAGATGATCAACATGGAACGATTTTTAAACGGAAAGAACTCACTTTTGTTTTTCAAAGCTTGTCGAAGGGTGTGACTAACCACATGACAGCTCATGGTATGCTCATGGGTGAAAGCCTGTGGGATGGGTATGTGGACCGTTGGATTTCCATCTGAAGAGTACATTTTTGTGACATAGTCGACAGTGAGGCGGAGGAAATCAAGACCTGTGGTCATGGCTGTTCAATCAAAGAAGCGCTGGCGTCGATGTTGGTGCCTTGGAATTTTTGTTCAACTTGATTAGGCACTTGATCCGCTTGATTAATTGATGGTGCTACCTCTGTGCGCTGTTAGGCTCTATGATTTATCGGTCAATTCCACCAACAAAGGCTCGACAAGAATGCTGTTGGAATGCTTAATCGTATCTATCACTAGTATACTCTTTATTTATCCCTATGCTACAACTATAGTTATGTCTTTGGTGGAAGCGCCGCTTGCAGAGCAGAAACTGCAGTAGAGCGCGAGCGAGCGCCGCTCGCGAAGGTCGCCGCTTCCAATCAATTCACCCACTTCCAACGGAATGCGCCGCTCAGCACCTGCCGCTTCCAGTTGTTCGCCGCCTAGGTCGGATTTGTCGCCGCTCGCGGATGATTCGGGCACTGGTGCGCGATCCGCTGCACCACCCGTAATGGTGAGCTGGCCAAGCAGCTGGGTCATGTCACCTGGGGTAGCTGTCAAGCCAGCTGGGCCATCCCGAATAACGAGACAGCTGAGTTCTGGCTGCCATGATGTGTGGCCCTGTTGCCATCACTGGGCTCGTCATTTGATGGTGTCGGCTATGTAATGGGGTGGTTCTCTGCAGCTTTATAAATGTTTTATCCATGATCCTGAGGTTCCTTCCAGCTCTAAAATGGAGCAGTATGATACGAGTAAGTGATCTGACCCACGCTTGGCCGTACCTAGGCGCGCCAGGGGGTGTCGGGGTTGGGCGCTTGAACTGCGCTGTCCACAGCTCGGCGCTTAAATGCAATCACGAGACCCTGGGAGTCTCTTCAGCGCTGTGCGAGAGGCCCCCTCTATACCCTGGGAGAGGTTCGATCCTGGTGTGCACGGAAACCGCCCCCAAACCCCCACAATCTCTGATCTTGGTGTGTACAAACAGGCCGAAAAATTGACCCATGTCCGATCCGTTGTGTGTCTGGCCCTCCCTGGTCGGTAGCGATGTCCGATCCAGTATGTGTACGGGAGTCCGCTGGCCAAGGGCCCCCCATCCTGTCATCCTTGACAACCCTCAGGACATATTAGGGACAGGGCCATGTTGTCTTACTTAGCCCAAATTAGTGCCATCTTTTGTCCTAACCAACCCTTTCTGTTCCTTAATTGCGCCTCTGAGCTTGATTTATGATACACAAGGCTTGGCCGGTGCGGAGTCATCCACAGCCGTTGGCTGGTACAAGCTGTCAGTGCATACTTATGGAAGGCTCATGAGTTACGCATAATAAACAATGACAATTCAATCTGTCTAGATTTTACGATGCGACCCTGAAAGCCGAGGCAGCCCGTAGACTGTCACATTGCAAGGTGGCAGCACTGACACCGAGACCGATTCACAGGTGGATTTGTTAAAAACATTTCCATTTGGGCCATTTACTTGGCAATATCTTCAATTTTAAGAGCGAGTGACACCCCAGAGCTGCTTTATTCTCTTCAACGGCCAATTTTGAAGCGTTTTCACTCCAGTGTGTACGAAGAGGGCGTCTCACAATGTTTGATCCGTCATGCTGACGGAGACGGCCAAAAACAGGGGTACCCGATCCGAGATGCGTACGAAAATGGCCAAAAACCGTGTGTACGGATGCTTCAAAAATGGGGGTTTTTGGATCGAGCCTCGCTCAGCATATAGGGGGGGCCTTGTGCGAGCCCAGCCCCGTCGTTGGTTTGTCCCCTTCCCTCACATCTGGACCCCTCATCACACGCTCCATGAATGACAACCCCAAGCGAAAGGGAAGCGCCTCTCGGGACCAGGAATTAACAGCCAAGAGAGGAAGATGGGAAGACGAACTCGCTGGGCCGCCCACAGAATGTTCACCGACCGCCTCAGGATCGGCTCTGATATCTAGCGTCCACAGCGCCCAGATTCACGGCGGCGTATTCACTGTTGTTGGTCGCGACAGTACCACTATTCATAATACCTACAACTACGGCCTTTCAACTGAGCGATTTAACGTATTGGACATCCTGAACTCGCTCTCCCTGCCCAATTTCCGAGACATTCAGCTGGATACCCTGGCCAAAGCCACTGAGGGGACCTGTATCTGGCTCACGACGGGAGAAATGTTTCTCTTCTGGATTGCGAATGGGAAGATACTTTGGGGTATTGGTATCCGTACGTCCTCGTATGCCTTGTCTCAAACGAGTTTTATCCTGATTTCCCCTTAGCTGGGGCTGGGAAGACTGTCCTTGCGTGAGTCAAGGGAAATAAATCTCCATACATGAGTTCACATCTCGCAGATCCATTGTTATCCGCTACTTGGAGGGGCTGGAGAAGACATCAGGAGGCGTCGTTTGCGTTGCCTATGTCTACCTTCGCTACAGCGAGCCCTTGGCCATCAGGGACATCCTGGAATCGCTGGTCAAGCAGATCGTTGAGCGACATGCTGATCTGATTCCGGCCATTGAAACCCTCTACGCAAGGCACAAGAACGAGAGGACCAAGCCTAGTCAACAAGAACTTCGGGAAGTACTGGAGGGTTTCGTTGGGCGCGGAAAAACATTTATCTTCGTCCTGGATGGATTCGACGAGATGCGGGCCGAAGATCGACCCATCATGCTCGAGCTTCTTGTCTCGCTGGGCGCAAAACTCTTCATCACCTCCCGACCGCTGGAACCCCTCCAGAAGCAATTCCCCTGCGCTCGAGTGTTCAACATCGCCGCAAGCCCATACGATCTCGACTTACATATCAAGCGTTTTCTTCGACATAGTCCAGAGGTGATGGCGTTGCTTGAAGGCACCGACCTCGAGGAACAAATCGCGGAGACGATTCATCGAAAGTCAGGTGGAATGTGAGGTCTCGTTGCATCTTCATCTACTCTTCGTTAACGGACACCTATAGGTTTCTCCACGCGAAACTCCAGTTAGAGGCGCTCCGTAACTGTGTTAGCGCTCTCGATGTGGAAGAAACCTTGCAAGGATTCCCCAGCGATATCGAGGCAATTTATGCAAAGACCTGGGAGCGGATTCTTGCCCAGGGATCCAAACAATCGAACCTTGCCAAACTCGTCCTCCTCTGGATCACACACGCTGACGGCGAAATGACGATCGACGTTCTGCGACGTGCTGTTGCCACCTGCCCTGAAACACATGCCTTTGAGCCGAAGCGAATGGTGCCGGAGGCTCTCCTCCTCTCGGTTTGCTGTGGCTTGGTCTCAGTCGATGAAAAGACGAGACTAGTTCGTTTGATTCGTACGTTCATTGCCACTCCATCTTCACTACTCCTTTGCCTTAATTGGGTTTCAACCAGACTATACCACTCGGGAGGCCATTCTGCCCAGAATCCTGAATCTATATCCGGTACCTCACGCTGTTCTTGGGCACGTCTGTATTGCCCACGTCACCAAGGGTGGTCTTCAGCAGTTCAGCATGGAAACCGAAGTGTTGCAACGAGGCTACAAACTCCAAGCTCTGCGAAATAACGATACCCTCTTGGGGTACGCTTATCGGTCATGGGCCCATCACACTCGTCAATGTGGTCGTTACACCCCTATCACAGTGGCAGCCGCCGATTTGGTATTGAATTGCGCGAGCTATCCTTTGGAGCAGGAAGGGATAGTCGAGTGTAGTGGCCCCGTTCACGTTGCTGCATTCTATGGGCTTGAAGACCTAATTCCTCTAGCTGCGCAGCTGCATTCTCCCAACGCTGTTACAGCCTCCAGCACGTCGCCGTTGATGCGGGCAGTTCAACATGGCAACCTTGCTTGCGCCAAAGCCCTTCTCTCGCTGCCAGACATCGACGTGAACCTCCGTGACGTGTATTTTCGGAGTGCACTCATGATTGCTGCCCGTTGTGGTCACATCCAATGCGTCCAATTGCTCGCCGAGGTCCCTGGCATTGACATCCATGCCACGGATATAATGGGCGAAACGGCCCTCACCCTTGCCGCAGGAGGAGGTCATGCCGAACTAGTAAAGCTCTTCGTTGGGCTTCCTGGCATCGCCATCAACGCGGCAGACCGGAGAGGTTGGACTGCCCTCATACATGCCGTGTCCGCAGGTCATATTGACGTTGTTAAAGAGCTTCTCAGTGCTCAGGAAATCGATGTCAATTGGGTGTTTTATCATGAAGAATTCTCTAGCAGTGACCAGAAGCAGTGGACAGCCCTCATAATGGCAGCGTCTAGGGGCCACATAAATATTGTGAAGCAGCTCCTCGAGGTTCCTGGGATTAACGTCAACGTTGTGGCTAATCCAGACCGGAAGACTGCGCTGTCATACGCTTTGATTGAGGGACACAGGGAGATTGTTGATCTCCTGCTTGCCTTTCCTGGGACAATTTTACCAGCCCCAATGAACTCGCTGTAACGAAATATAGCTACCATAGAACTCATTCTCTCGATGTATGTATATACCAAAATACGCGGCTTTTGATGAATTTCGGAGTGAAGAACGTGAAGAGGATCAGTGACAGTGAAAATAGATTGTTCAGCCTCACTGAGCATTAAGCCTTTGTCGCTTTGGGCTTGGGCGCTTATTTCCTTCTTTCTCAGCTCTCGGCGCTTGCAGCCGGTCACGAGATCCTGGGATTCTCTTGCCAGTGCCAGATTCCTGTGGGCGTCTTTTCACTCCGTCATCCCGTTCCTCGAACCGAATCCCTCATCCAGAGGTCCCAGGACTACGGCGTTTGGCGCTACTGGGAACGCTTTGTTTAACTTCACTCTCAACACTCTAGGCATCTTCCTGGACACTTTGGTCGTATGGAATCATGAACCCCAATGGCAATCACGGCAACAACTTCCAGACGCCATTGGCCAAACTGCCCTTTGGCCCCCAACTCATCGCGTTCGAAGGCTACCAAACCCGACTCTCTGGCTGCAGAATTAGAACGAGGTGTGTCTGCTGCTTTCAGACGCGGGGTTTGTGCCTTCTTGAGGTACTTCGAGGCTGGAGAACCTCCATCTAATGGTGGCTTCTGCTCTTGTTCCCAGTGGACTCTCTCCTGGCTCTATCCTGCTCAGAAGACTTGAAGTCAACCCCCGAACCATGCTCGAACCATCGAACCATCGCAACAACCAACACTAAGAGACCAGCACAACAGGATGGGATGGGATGGGATGGGGGTTGTACAAGAGGAACCACATCGACAGGCAGACTACCTGAGGACATTGGAGGCGAAGAATGTCAAGTTGACGAGCAAGCTGTCGTACCTCCTGGAACGAAACCCCGCGATTCGCAGACACTGCGCTAATTGTATTTGTTTAGTGGAACATCTACCATGCTGCCATTGGCGGTTCCAATCCCGGACTGGAGTTTGGAGCATGGAGTTTGGAACCTCCTGCTCGCTCGCTCAGCGACGATCACGGTGAGGTGAGGCATGCTACTTCCAGGGCATGCATTCTTGACTACCCACGCTTCCCAGGTGCTTCATAACCTTGGAGTTCATGTTTTCGACCTTCCCGTGAACCTGTGGCCGGCACTGGAGTGTTGGATGGGTTTGACCAGGTCAGTCGGGGTTTCGACTTTTCTTACCCTGTGTGATCATGAGATTGCGTAGAGGAGCAAAGCACCAACACTGTGGTTCCGAGTCCCAACGTTTTCAATCTCAATCGAGCGTTTGGTGGACGCTGGGAATTTCTGATAGCCGTTTGCATAGATAGGTCTGGAAATTTCGAAAATTCACTTGACGACTGACTCTTAATGTGTGCTTCATCTCCCGCCGTTACTTGGCTGAGCTCACAGGGGACGCTGCAGGTACCCCGCTCGGGCAAAGGAATGAGGTGGGTACATCCTTTCGGTGGTTAGCCAATCACCTGTTGACTGATGGCTGGTACAGGGACGCCGCCACCGTACCGACGACTCGCTCCATGGTCTATAGCTACGTCTAACGGAACGTGTAGAGCGCCGGTCTATTTGAACTTCAGGGCGCAAAGATGACGAAAGGAGCATTGCGTCGTTAAGTCCCAGTCACTCAGATGCTGCGTCGTTATCATTGCCGCGATTTGGCTGGATCGAATCTCGTCGTTTACTGAACCATTTCGATCAGTTCGGCACATAACGTGTCACATTCGACTCAAAATGCCGGATTTTGGCCAACGTCACGGGTCACGATGACCGCTGCCGGATTCATTCGGCGAGTGGGACGTCGAATGCCACTCTTTCGGCGCTAAAATACGGCCTTCGCGATCGTAACGCGTCACAGGCCCATGTGCCGAGTCTAAAAGTTCGTACAGGCCGTCACGCGTCACACTGGGTGCCCAACTGATTGAAATGGTACAGTACCCAAATAAAGATCTTGTGCCACGACAACATCGATGAATGTAGGGAAAGCGTTGACACAAAGCACACCCGTTACCGTGCGCTGCTAATGAATCATACACGACCCGAGCATCAACTAGCATCTGTGTTCACTATGAAGACCCAAGGAGTTTGAGTCACAATACAACTACATCGTTGGCACACCATGTCCCTTTACGACCTAGAAGGCTCCAACCTCTGGAAGAACGCTCGACTTGCACATTCCGAACCCAGAGGAGGAAGATGTGACTGTCCGACGGGTCTCCTTGGGCGGATACATCCCAGTGAGACCTTCACCTCCCGCTGTTGCTTAACTTGGGTCATAGAGAACGTTACAAGGGCCGTACTTGAGCAGAGGGAGGTGGGCCCATTCGCCATTGGTTAGTTCATCGCTTGTTGACTGATGTCTCGGTGCAGAAATACGGCTACTGTACCGACGAATGGCGACCTACCTTGGACGGGACATGCGGAGCTCTGGTCAATTTCCGAATGTCAGGCCACGAAGAGGAAAGAGACAACGTTTGTGTTGTGAACTGTGTTGAGTTCGCTTAATGCCATTCGTTCCACTGTCGTCACTGTTATGTCATTGTATACCCTGATAAACTGGTTTCTTGCCATGTATACATCCATGAGTATAGGAGAGCGCCACCAAAATAACACCCTTGTGCCGCTAATGAACCGCAGCATTGGGAATAGCTGGCCGCAGGCAGCCCCATTGTTAGTTCAAGCACATTCCGCTTTGGGCTTCTCACCTTGATCACATCAATTGGGTTATCTTGGTCACAGCATCGTTCCTTGTCCTCGTCCCTCATATCTGGGCGCTTTACTCGACTCCCCATGCATGGCAATACTAAGCGCAAGGGCAGCGTCACCCGAGACCAGGGCTTAACAAACAAGAGAGGAAGATGGGAGGCTGAACTGGCTGGGCCACCCTCGGAACGTTCACTGACAGTCGTAGGATCGTCACTGATATCCGGCGTCCATAGCGCTCAGATTCATGGCGGTGCATTCAATATGGTTGGGCGCGATAACATTCATAACCGTATCTACAACTATGGATCTCAGACTGTGCCGGTGGACGTCTTGGACATCCTGAACTCCCTATCTCTGCCCAATTTCCGAGATATCCACCTGGATACTCTGGCCAAAGCCACCGAGGGGACCTGTATCTGGCTCACAGCGGGACAAATCTTCATCTTCTGGATTGAGAAAGGGAAGATACTTTGGGGTATTGGTATCCGTAAGTCGTGTTATGCCTTGTCGCAAAGAGCTTCATGCTGACGTCTATTCAGCCGGAGCCGGGAAGACCGTCCTTGCGTGCGCAAAGTCCAATCGGTACTTAGACTTGACCTAAATTCCCACAGATCCATAGTTATCCGATACTTGGAAGGTCTAGAGAACACATCAGGAGGTGTTATCTGTGTTGCCTTTGTCTACCTTCGCTACAGCGAGCCCTTGGCCATCAGGGACATCCTGGAATCACTAGTCAAGCATATTGTTGAGCGCCATGACGATCTGATTCCTATCATTGGAGCCCACTATGCAAGGCACAAGAAAGAGAGGACCAAGCCCAGCCAAGAAGATCTCCGTGAAGTTCTCCAGAGATTCGTCGAATGTGGAAAGACACTGTTCTTTGTCCTGGATGCATTCGACGAAATGCGGGCCGAGGATCGGCCCATCTTGCTCAAGCTTCTTGCATCGTTGCACGCGAGGCTATTCATCACCTCTCGTCCGCTGGAACCTCTCCAGCGGCAGTATCCCCACGCTCAAGTGTTCACTGTTGCTGCAAGCCAATCCGATCTCGATTTGCATATCAAGCACTTTCTCCATCATAGCCCGGAGGTTATGGTGTTGCTCGAGGGGACCAACCTCGTGGAGCAAATTGCAGAGACAGTTCACCGAAGGTCGGGTGGAATGTGAGGTCTCATTGGGTCTTTATCTACTCTGTTTTAACGGACACCTACAGGTTCCTCCATGCAAAGCTCCAGCTAGAAGCGCTCCGCAACTGTGTTAGCGCTCTCGATGTGGAAGAAACCTTGCAAGGATTCCCCAGTGATATCGACGCGATCTACGCAAAGACCTGGGAGCGGATCCTTGCCCAACCACCCAAGCAATCGAACCTCGCCAAGTTCTTGCTCCTCTGGATCACCCATGCCGATGGTGAAATGACCATTGATACGCTGCGACGTGCTGTTGCCACCTGTCCGGCAACACATGCTTTTGAGACGAAGCGAATGGTACCAGAGGCTCTCCTCCTCTCGGTTTGTTGTGGTTTGGTCTCAGTCGACGAGAAGACAAGGCTGGCTCGTTTAATACGTGAGTCCCATCATCACTGTATCTATGCTTGTACTTTGCTCTTACTCAGTTGTCATCCAGACTATACCACTCGGGATGCTATTCTACCTCGAATCCTGGATTTATTTCCAGTTCCTCATGCTATTCTCGCGCATGTCTGTATTGTCAACATCACCAAGTCTGGTCTTCAACGCCTTGGCATTGAAGTTGACAAGTGGCACCTAGGCGCCAAACTCATGGCTCTGCTTCGTTACAATACCCTCTTGGAGTATGCTTATCGGTCATGGGCACACCATACTCGCCAATGCGGTCGCTATACTCCTATCACATCAGCAGCAGCAGATTTAGTATTGAATTGCACGAGCTATCCTTTAAAGCAGGAATCGATAATCGACTTGGGTCTCCCCCTTCATGTTGCTGCATTCTACGGGCTTGAAGACCTCATCCCCTTAGCAGCGCAGCGGCATTCTCCCCCCTCTGACCCAATATCTGCCTGCGATTCGCCGTTGATGCTGGCAGTCCGAAGAGGCCACCTTGCTTGCGCCAAAGCTCTTCTCTCACTGCCGGGCGTCGACGCGAACCTGCTCGGCGATAGATCTCAGAACGCACTCATGTGTGCCGCTGCATATGGTCACATTGAATGTGTGCAACTGCTCACTGAGGTCCCTGACATTGACTTCCGTGCAGCAGATAGTCTTGGCCGGACACCCCTTACCCTTGCTGCAGGAGGAGGTCATACCGAAGTCGTGAAACTCTTGGTTGGGCTCCCTGGTATAGACATCAACGCGGCAGATCGATACGGCTTGACTGCCCTCATACGCGCCTCATCCGCGGGCCATACAGCAGTTGTTAAAGAGCTTCTCAGTGCTCAGGAGATTGACGTCAATTTGGCATCCTTTCGCTCGGCATACTATTGTGGCCGCGGGAAGAAAACGGCCCTCACAGCGGCGGCGTCTGAAGGACACATCAACATCGTGAAGCAGCTCCTCGAAGTTCCTGGAATCAATGTCAATGTGCCTGATGCAGCCGGGGAGACCGCTCTGTCAAAAGCGTTGGCTAAGGGACACAGAGAGATAGTTGACCTGCTGCTCGCTTTCTTGGGGTAACTGTGCCAATGTCTTCGAATCTGTCATAACAATACATAGTTATTGTGGAACCTCTTCGCTCGACGTATATACTCTACGCTCAAATACATGGATTTTGATCATTGTCGGAGTCAAGAGCGTAAAGACGGTCAGCGTTCGCGTACTCTGCCCGTTCAAATTATACATTGCTCAAATCTCGACGATTCGGACATATGGAGACGCCCTGTGGTGCTTAGGCTTGGGCGCTTGAATGCTATTCACGAGACCTTGGGAAATTCTCACCGGAAGCAGTGGCTGTCAGTTGTCACTACGTCCTTCACCCACTCATAACCCAAATCTTGTCCAGAGGCTGGAGCGATTAGGAGCTCGAGGCTGTTGCACTGGAGGATCAGAACAGACTTCCATTCGGTCTGGAAAGCTTGTCAAAACTCTCTTGTGCCCCTTTGTACTTGCAGCAAAGCCCAGAGCCGCAACTGAACCCCCCCAAATCCACCGCATAGTACTAACACACTCCCCAGCAGACCCCCAAATCTCCACCGCCAAACGCCTCCAACGAGCCCAAATCTTCAATTCGTCCGTCTCCCACGCAAACCTCGAACGTCAACTCCTTGCAGGCCAAACGACAACCTCTGGGCTCGAAACCAAGCTTCGCGAAAAAGAACTCTTGGTTGAACGGCTTGAGCGAGACAGACGGTATTTTACTGACTACGAAAAGGAGGAACGAGAGGTGAAGCAACAAGAACGTGAGGTGTACGACCAAGCCAAGGTATGCATATTCGTACTTCTCCCTTTCACTTGGACTTGGGCTAATAAGGATGGTAAAGTGCAAAACAGATATCGACATCCGGACACTCCGAACATCACACACAGCTCTCGGCGACGAATTCGCCAATTTACAAAATACCCATTAGTCGCCATCACGTTCAACATCCCAGACGATTGCCTCTCAAATCCCGACTGGCAATGCTCAACCACCGCGTCGTGTTCCCCAAATACGAGCTCTCCCAATATCAGCACATATCAGACGAGCGAAGCCGGATTGTAGCTGACCTCCAAGCGCAATATGATGAACTCGTCTCGCAGAAAGATGGGGTGATGCGGTTTGAAGCCAAGCAGGAGGGGATGGGTGTTGTACGAGAGGAACTGGATCGACAGGCAGAGTACCCAGGGACGTTGGAGGCGAAGAACGTGAATCACACGAGCGAACTGGCGTACCTCCGGGAACATAACCAGCGTATCGAGGTTCTGCGCGAAGAGAAGCGAGCGTTGGAAACAAAGCTCGTTAGTAGGCTCGACGAGCTCGAGGGGAAGGTTGTCAAACTCGAGGCAGAGGTCGAAGCTGGTCGATTGGATCGCGAAGCTTGGTATGTACGTCTCATAACGCTCCTTCGAAATGCAGTTGACGAAGGCATAGGACATCCAAAACTCAAGGCACGAATAATAACAACGCCACACTATCCACAATGTCTATCTCAATCACTCGTGCCCTCACAGACCTCCGTCTCACACAAGCCCACCTCCTCGAAGAACACGGAGCAGTCACCGCTTCCCTCTGACAACGCACCGCCGAACTTGCGTCCCTCAAATCTCAAAGCGCACGATCCATCAAACTCATTCAATCTCTCGGAGCGGCAGTCCGTGCAACAAAGGAAGATTTCAGCCGGAAAGACTCGAGGTTGGGTACCTCCAGGCACTATTGTCGAAATTCAAAGCGGAGGAGGCGTATGGGGAGAACAAAGACGCCACGCTGGTGGTGGACCAGGTGAAGCTTGTCAAGATGGAGGAACTGGAAGCATTGTTGGCTGACTACAAGAACGTAAAGGACCAACTTGCGAATGATCTAGAGGCCTTCCAGGGTCCGATGGTCTCGACGCGGGAGCTGGAGAAGGTTGAACAAGAAAGGCAGGTTCCCCGTCGGAGTGCGTTTCTCCTTACTCCTCCCTCAGAAGGATTCGAGGCTGACGGACGCACTGCGTGAATAGCGATCCCGGAATAGGGATCCGCGCGCCCTGGTCGACTTTGGTCAAGCCCGGTGCTTCAACCATTTTACTGAAACGATGGCACTCCCTTTTGGCCCTCTGGCTGCACGACAGGCACTCGCCGTTCGTCGAGGAATTGCTTGGGCGAATGCGGAAGGGCTGTATGGGGTGATTGAGCAAGCGACAAGGTAGATATCTAATCCGCGGATTCGTGGACCCTGTCTCAATTGATTTGTACAGTGGAACGTCTACTGTGCCACCATCTGCGGTTCAACTCTCAGACTGAACTTTTGAGCATTGAGAATCGAACAACCGCTTGGCGGCCCGCCTACAACCCAACGACATGGGGTGAGGCACAATACATCTAGAGCACGCAGTCTTGGCTAACGACGCTTTCCTGTTATAGATGCTCTAGAACCATGCAGGATATTTATGGATGATACGTCGCTCATCTCGGTGCGCCTCTGGCCGAAGCTCGAACAGCTGGGAGAACCGCATCGAACTGCACGTTCCGACCTTGGAAGAGGATGGTTTGAGCAGGCTTGGAGTGTCCGACCTATGACCTTGGGACCTTCACCTTCCGCAATTGCTTGACTGGGCTCATAGTGAAGGTCGCAACTGCCCTACTCGAGCAAAGGAAGAGGTAGGCGCATTTTGCCACTGGCCAGTGGTCATGATCAGCTCATCGCTTATTGACCGATATCACGGCACAGGGATACAGCTATTGTACCACCGAATGGCGATGTGCCTTGGGCGGAATGTCTGGAGCTCTCTTCGATGGTCGAATGCCAGGGTGCACAGACGAGGAAGGTAGGATTGTATCACCAATTGTGCTCCGGTCATTGTCACGATTTGTCTGGGATGGAATGTTCTTATATAGCCAAATAAACCGGTTTCTTGCCACGAAAGCATCCATGATCATGAGTGCGGATAGAGCCCCGTCCAAGATGACACCCGCCACGGTGCGTGCTGCTCAGGAGTCAGGAAAGCTGGCAGCAGACTCAACCCCGTTATCGTATTGGTTCAATACACTCCGGTTCGGGCCGCTAACCAGTGGATCACATCAATTGGGCCTTCATCGTCCCTTGCCCTACTCCCTCAACTCGGTGCTTCACTGGGTTCTTCATGAGCGGTAACACTAAGCGAAGGGGTAGCGCCTCTCAAGGCCAAGACTTAACAACCCCCAAGAGAGCAAGATGGGAAGCTGAACTGTCCATGTCGCCCTCGGAATGCTCACCGACTGCCTCAGGGTCGGCGCTCATATCTGGCGTCCACAGCGCTCACATTCACGGCGGTGCATTCACTGTGGTTGGGCGCGACAACAACACCATTATCCATAACAATACCTATAATTATGGACCTCAGGGTGTTCCAGTTGACGTCTTGGAGATCCTGAACTCGCTATCCCTGCCCAATTTCCGAGATATTCAGCTGGATACCCTGGCCAAAGCCACCGAGGGGACCTGTGTCTGGCTTACAACAGGAGAAATGTTTGTCTTCTGGATTGCGAATGGGAAGATACTTTGGGGCATCGGTATCCGTAAGTGGTAGTATGCTTTCTCTCGAAGCTTTTATCCTGACTTCTATCTAGCTGGAGCTGGGAAGACCGTCCTTGCGTGAGCAAGTTCCAGTAGATCAACGTCCGTACCTCAGCTAACATCCCACAGATCCATCGTTATCCGTTACCTGGAAGGGCTAGAGAAAACATCAGGAGGCGTCATTTGCGTTGCCTTCGCCTACCTTCGGTACAGCGAGCCCTTGGCCATCAAGGACATCCTGGAATCACTGGTCAAGCAGATCGTTGAGCGCCACACCGATCTGGTTCCGCTCATCGAAGCTCTCTATGCAAGGCACAAGCACGAGAGGACCAAGCCCAGCCAGCAAGATCTAATGGAAGTCCTGGAGGGATTCGTTCGATATGGAAAGACACTGTTCTTCATCTTGGACGCACTGGACGAGATGCGGGCCGAGGATCGGGCCATCTTGCTCAGGCTTCTTGTATCGTTGGATGCAAAACTTTTCATCACGTCTCGGCCTCTGGCAGCGCTCCAGCGGCAATTTGCCGACGCTCAATTCTTCGATATCGCTGCGAACCCATCAGATCTTGACTTGCATATCAAGCACTTTCTGCGACATAGTCCAGAGGTCATTTCATTGCTCGAGGGCACCGACCTCGAGGAACAGATTGCAGAGGCGATTCATCAAAAGTCGGGTGGAATGTGAGGTCTCGTCGCATCTTCATGTACTCTTTCTTAACGGTCCCCTACAGGTTCCTTCATGCGAAACTCCAGCTAGAAGCACTCCGCAACTGCGTTAGTGCTCTAGATGTCGAAGAAACCTTGCAAGGATTTCCTTCCGATATCGAGGCGATCTACGCAAAGACGTGGGAGCGGATTCTTGCCCAAGGGCCCAAGCAATCGAAACTCGCCCAACTCATCCTTCTCTGGATCACCCACGCCGACGGTGAAATGACCATCGACACGCTGCGACGTGCTGTTGCCACCTGCCCGGAAACATATGCCTTTGAGCCAAAGCGAATGGTGCCAGAGGGTCTCCTCCTCTCGGTATGCTGTGGGTTGGTCTCAGTTGACGAGAAGACAAGACTTGCTCGTTTGATCCGTGAGTTTCACCCTCACTTCACTGTTACTTTGTTTTTATTCGACTATTATCCAGACTATACGACTCGGGATGCCATCCTACCTCGAATCCTGGAATTATTTCCAGTTCCTCATGCTCTTATTGCGCATGTTTGTATTGCCCGAGTCACCAAGTGTGGTCTCCAACGCTCTAGCATGGAAACCAACAACAATAACCAAATTGCCACCTTTGTGCTGATGTGTCGTGATGATACGCTCCTGGCATATGCTTATCGGTCATGGGCACACCATACTCGCCAATGTGGTTGTTATACCCCCATCACATCGGCAGCAGCTAATTTGGTATTGAATTGTGCAAGCCATCCTTTGGACGAGGAAAGGCTTGATTTTGGCGGCCCCCTTCACGTTGCTGCATTCTATGGGCTCGAAGGCCTGATCCCTCGAGCAGCGCAGCTGCATTCTCCCAACTCTGGCACAGAACTTTGGAATGAGTTGCCTTTGATGCTGGCGGTCCGACGAGGCCATCTTGCTTCTGTCAAGGCTCTTCTCTCGCTGCCAGGCATCGACGTGAACCTCTGCGACGATGCACGCCGGAACGCATTCATACTTGCCGCCACTTCTGGTAACATCGAATGCGTGAAACTCCTCGCTGAGGTCCCTGGCATCGATGTCCATGGGGCAGATCTCTTTGGCAATACAGCCCTCAACCGTGCCGCAAGAGGAGGTCATACTGAAGTTATAAAGCTTTTTATTAGGCTCCCTGAAGTCGACATCAATGCGCTAGACCCAAGCGGTTGGACTGCCCTCATGTACGCCGTGTACGAAGGTCACGCTGACGTTGTCAAAGAGCTTCTCAGCGCTGAGAGAATCGATGTCAATCAGGCGTCTTTTCGTCAGGAATCCGATGGCGACCACGAGGAGCAGTCGACTGCCCTCACTATCGCAGCTTCTAAAGGCCACGTAAATATCGTGAAGCAACTCCTCGAAGTTCCTGGTATCGACGTCAATGTGGTACCTGACCCAGAGGGGGGGACTGCGCTGTCATGCGCCTTGGCAAAGGGACACAGAGAGATTGTGGAGCTCCTCCTCGCCTTTCCTGGGACAATTCTGCCTGACTCCATGAATCTGCTGTAACAAAGTATGCGCACTCTGGAACATTTTCGCTCAATGTATTATGTATATTCCAAAATCTGTCTCGACGTGGCTTTTTATGAACGTCAAAGGGAAGAGCGAGAAGAGGGCATTGTTTTGTTCCCTTAAAGGTCAGCCCTACTTTTTCCAATGATTCTATATATCATAGGTGTAACCCTTGGCGATCTCTGGGGACGTCTTGTTGCTCGGGCGCTTATTTTCGCCCGTCTCCCTTTGTGCGCTTAAGATCTGTCACGGGTTGGTCACGGGACCCTGAAAATCTCTTACCCTTCGAAGGAATCCAATACTCGAGTTCTGATTCAGCGTCACGGTCGTTCGCCCTCTCATCCTGTTCTCCCGTTCATAAGACCGGAACGACTAGCTCTCAAGTCCTTGCTGGAAACTTTGTCCCTGAATTCGCTCTTGATACTCAAGGCATCTTCCTGCTATCCTGGGGCGTATGGAATCATGAACCCCAATGGCGATCCATAGCAATAACTTCCAGACGCCGTTGGCAAAGCTACGCTTTGACCCAAGCCATCGCCCTCAACGGCTACGAAACGCGACTCGTTGGCTGCGGAACTAGAACGAGGTGTGTTTGCTGCTTTCAGAAGTGCGCTTTTTGAGGCTTCTTTGGGTGCCTCGAGGATTCAGAATCGGAACCGACGTTCTGAGCTCCATACGGTGGTGGCTTCAGGGTGAAGTCGTCTGGCAGCAGGGCGGGCTGATGCGTTATGAAGCTGAGCGGGAGGGTATGGGGGTTGTACGCGAGGAGCAGCTTCGATAGGCAGACTGTCCGAGGACGTTGATGCGAAGAATGTCAAGCTGACGAGTGAGCTGTCCTACCTCCGGGCGTGAAACTAGAGCATGGAGGTGTTGCATGAAGAGAAGGTCGTCCGACTCGAAGCAGAAGTTGAAGCTGGCCAATTGGAACGCAAGGATTGGTATGTCCGTCTCATGTGTATCCTTCAACTGCTATCTAACGCATACAGGGCATCCAAAGGACACGAACAACAACAACACACCAAGCCCTCACAGAATTCCGTCTCACATATGACCAACTCCCCGAAGAACACGGGGCAGCCACCCCCTCCCGCCCCAGCGACTTACGTCACTCGAAGCACAAAACGCACAATTCTTGAAACAGATCCGAGCCCTCAAAGCAGAAGTCTGCGCAGCAAAAGAAGACGTCAGGCGAAAAGACTCGAGGGTGATGCTCGTAGAGAGGGAGGTTGGGTATCTCCAGGTTTTGTTGGCGAGTTTCAAAGCTGAGGAGGCGTATAGCTACAACACTAGGATGACGACGACACTGGCGGTGGATCAGGTCAAGGTGGACAAGATGGGACACCTCGAGGGGTTACGTGCGGAGCACAAGAACGTGAACGATCAACTTGCCAATGACCTAGAAGCGTTGGATGGTCCAATGGGGTCCACTGACGAACTGGAAAAAGTCGAACAAGAAAGGAAGGTCCTCCGTCAGAGTGCGTTTCTCCCTGCTCCTCCTTCGGAAAGACTCGAGGCTGACAGTCATGAATAGCAATCTCGGAGTCGGGATCCGTGCGCCCAACGCTCATTGGTAGACTTTGGTCAACCCCGGTGCTTCACCCGTTTTACTAAAACGATGGCACTCCCTTTTGGCCCCTCGAGCTGCACGACAGACACTAGCTGTTCGCCGAGAAATGGATTGGGCGAATCCGGCGGGGCTGTATGGGGGTGACTGGTGACTGAGCAAACGACAAGGTAGATATCTAATCCGTGGATCCGTGGACACCGCCTTAATTGATTTGCACAGCGGAACATCTGCTGTGCCACCATCTGCGGTTCAACTCTCAGACTGGACTTTTGAGCATTGGGAATGGAAACAGCCGCTTGCTGGCCCGCCTACAACCCAACGACATGGGGTGAGGCACGATACATCTAGAGCACGCAGTCTTGGCTAATGGTGCTTTCCTGTTACAGATGCTCCAGAAGCATGGAGGATACGTGTGGATGATACGTCGCTCATCCCCGTGCGCCTCTGGTCGAAGCTCAAAAGGCTGGGAGAACGACACCAGATTGCACGTTCCGAACTCGGAGGACTATGTGAGCAGGTTTGGGGTGTCCGACCTATGACCTTGGGACCTTCACCTTCTGCAATTGCTTGACTGGGCTCATAGTGAAGGTCGGAACTGCCCTACTCGAGCAAAGGAAGAGGTAGGCGCATTTTGCCACTGGCCAGTTGTCCGTTCACCCGAGCTCATTGACTGATATTTCGGTGCAGGGTTAGAGCTACTGTACGACCGAATGGTGGTGTACCTTGAACCAAACGTGCGGAGCTCTGGTCAATGGCCAAATGCGAGGCCGCACAGATGAGGAAGGCCGGCTTGTATCACCAATTGTGTTATCTTCGCCTAATGTGTTATGGTCATTGTCACGATTCGCCTGGATGGAATGTTCTTATATAGTTCCTTGTCACGAAAGCATCCATGATCATGAGCCTGGGTAGAGCATCGCCCAAGATGTCACCCGCCACGGTGCGTGCTGCTAATGAGAGCTGGCTGCAGACGCAGCCCCATTATCGTATATTAGATCAATGCACTCCGGTTCGGGCTTCTCACTAGATCACATCAATTGGGCCTTCATCATTCCTTGCCCTCCTCCCTCACCTCGGCGCTTCACTGGGCTCCCCATGAGCAGTAACACTAAGCGAAGGGGTACCTCCCCTCGAGGCCAGGACTCAACAATAACCAAGAAAGGAAGATGGGAATCTGAACTCGCTGGGCCACCCTCGGAATGTTCACCCATCGCCTCAGGATCGGCACTGGTCCACAGCGCTCAGATTCATGGCGGTACATTAACTGTGGCTGGACGCGACAACAACAACACAACTATTAATAACAATACCTATAACTATGGACCTCAGACTGTTCCATTTGACGTCTTGGACATCCTGAACTCGCTATCCCTGCCCAATTTCCGAGATATCCAGCTGGACACCCTTGCCAAAGCCACCGAGGGGACCTGTATCTGGCTTACAACAGGAGCGATGTTTATCTTCTGGGTTGCCAATGGAAAGATACTTTGGGGTATTGGTATCCGTAAGTCGTCGTATGCCTTGTCTCGAAAGAGTTTTATCCTGACTTCCATTTAGCCGGAGCTGGGAAGACCATCCTTGCGTGAGTCAAGTGAAATAAATACCCATGGTCAAGCTAATATCCCACAGATCCATCGTTATCCGCTACTTGGAGGGGTTAGAGAATACATCGGGAGGCGTCATTTGCGTTGCCTTCGTCTACCTCCGCTACAGCGAGCCCTTGGCTATCAGGGACATCCTGGAATCATTGGTCAAGCAGATCGTTGAGCGCCATGACGATCTGGTTCCGCTCATCGAAGCCATCTATGCAAGGCACAAGAAAGAGAGGACCAAGCCCAGTCAACAAGACCTGATGGAAGTACTGGAGGGAGTCATTCGATGTGGAAAGACATTATTCTTCGTCTTGGATGCATTTGACGAGATGCGTGCCGAAGATCGGCCCATTTTGCTTAGGCTTCTCGCATCGTTGGACGTGAAACTCTTCATCACCTCCCGACCGCTGGAAGCGCTCCAGCGGCAGTTCCCGTACGCTCAAGTCTTCAATATCGCTGCGAGCCCATCCGATATCGACTTGCATATCAAGCACTTTCTCCGACACAGTCCAGAGGTCATGGCATTGCTCGAGGATACCGACCTCGAAGAACAAATTGTGGAGACAATCCATCGAAAGTCGGGTGGAATGTGAGGTCTTGTATCATCTTCATCTGCTCTCTTTCAACGGTCCCCTACAGGTTCCTCCATGCGAAACTCCAGCTAGAAGCACTCCGTAACTGTGTTAGCGTTCTCGATGTGGAAGAGACCTTGCAAGGATTTCCCTCGGATATCGAGGCGATCTACGCAAAGACCTGGGAGCGGATTGTTGCCCAAGCACCCAAGCAATCGAACCTCGCTAAACTCGTCCTTCTCTGGATCACCCACGCCGATGGCGAAATGACAATTGACACGCTGCGACGTGCTGTTGCCACCTGCCCGGAAACATATGCCTTTGAGCCGAAACGCATGGTGCCAGAGGCTCTCCTCCTCTCGGTTTGCTGTGGTTTGATTTCAGTCGACGAAAAGACGAGACTGGTTCGTTTGATCCGTGAGTTTCATTACCACTCCATCTTCACTACTAATTTGTGCTTATTCGGTTGTTGACCAGACTATACCACTCGGGACGCCATCCTACCTCAACTACTGGATCTATTTGCGGTTCCTCATGCTGTTCTTGGGCAAGTCTGTATTATGCACGTCGTCAAGTGTGGTTTTCAACACTATATGCGGAAATTCGGCATGCAGCTCTACGAAATCGATCACCTCGAGGCTCGGTTTCGTAACGATACCCTCCTGGCATACGCTTATCGGTCATGGGCCCACCACACTCGTCAATCTGGTCGTTATACCCCCATCACATCAGCAGCTGCCAATTTGGTATTGAATTGCACAAACTATCCTTTGGAAACGCGGGGATGGGTCGACTTTGGTGGCCCCCTTCATGTTGCCGCGTTTTATGGGTTTGAAGACCTAATCCCCCTAGCAGCGCAACTACATTCTCCCAACTCTGACGTGACATTTTTCAAAGAGCCGCCATTGGTGCTGGCAGTCCGACGTGGCCACCGTGCTTGTGCCAAAGCTCTTCTCTCGCTGCCAGGCATCGAGGTGAACCTCTGCAGCGATGCTGACCAGAATGCACTCATGATTGCCGCTACTTCTGGTCACATCGAATGTGTGCAACTGCTCGCCGAGGTCCCTGGCATTAAAATCAATGCGGTTGATGCATCCGGCGCAACGGCCCTCATATTCGCCGCAATCGAAGGTCATGCTGAAGTTGTCAAACTCTTCGTCAGGCTCCCTGGCATTGACATCAATGCAGCAGATCGTAACGGTTTGACTGCCCTCATACATGCTACGTACCTAGGTCATGCTGGGGTTGTCAAAGAGCTTCTCAATGCTCCGGAGGTTGATGTCAATTGGGCCCCTTATCGTGGGGGATTCTATGCTGACCACGAAAAGCAGTTGACAGCCCTCATAGTAGCGGCTTGCGAAGGTCGCACAAATATCGTGAAGCAACTCCTTGAAGCTCCTGGGATCAACGTCAATGCTGTATCCACTCCAAGTGGGAAAACTGCGCTGGCACATGCATTAACTAAGGGACACAGAGCGATCGTTAACCTCCTGCTCGCTTTTCCTGGGACAATTGTACCAGCATCTCTGAACCTGTTGTAACGAATTATACCTACTATGGAATGTTGTCGCTCAACGTATATACTCAAAACATGGATTTTGATCAAATTCGGAGAGAAGAACGTGACGAGGGTCAGTGACAGCGCAAATGAGCATTCAGCCTCAGTCGCTTTGGGCTTGGGCGCTTATTGCTCTCGGCGCTTGCAGGCGGTCACGAGATCCTGGGAGTCACTTGCCACTCCCAGATTCGGACAGAATCCATCAGGGTCCGATGCCTTTCACCCCGTCATCCGTTCCTGGAATCGAATGTCATCCAGAGGTCTAGGACTCGGAAGTTTTGCTCTACTCGGGAAGACTCTCTTGGGCCCGCTCTTAATACTCGAGGCATCTTTCTGCTTTCCCGGAGCCTGAGGAATCATGAATACCAATGGCGATAGCAACAACTTCCAGACACCGTTGGCCAAACTACGCTTTGACCCCAAATCGTCACGTTCAACGGCTACAAAACGCGATTCTTTGGCTGCGGAATTAGAACGAGGTGTGTTATGGCTTTCAGATGCGTGCCTTTTGTAGCTTTTCGGGGTGCCTCGAGGCTGGTTATACCAGAGAACTGGAACCAACGTTTATCTGGGGGTGGCTTCCGGGTTGGCTCTGCTATTCGTCTCGAGAAATCTTGTCGACACTCTACCCTATCCTCATTTGTCCTTTTTCCACTGGACGAAGCCAGAGCCATGTCCGAACCATCGAGGCAAGCACACAGTGCTAACACACTCACCCATACAGACCCCCAACGTTCAACTCTCCGCCGCCAAACACCTCCAACGAACCCAAGTCTTTAATTCGTCCTTCTTCCATGCAAACCTCGAACGTCAGCTCCTCACAGCCCACACAACAACATCAGAGCTCGAGACCAAGCTCCGCGAAAAAGAGCTCTTGGTCGAACGGCTGGAACGAGATAGGTCGTACTTTGCTGACCGCGAAAAGGAAGAACGAGAAGAGAAAGAATGTGAACGCGAGGTGTACGGCCAGGCCAAGGTATGTCTTCCTTCTCCCATCTCAAATGTGCATGGGCTTACAGAGGATGACGGTGAAGCGTAAAACAGATACGGACATCCGCACACTCCGAACGTTGCTTACAGCCCTCCGGGAAGAATTTACCGACCTCCAAGATACACATTCAGCTTTATCGCGTTCGACAGCCCAGAGGGTCGCCTCTCAAACATCTCAGCTTACAACGCTGAACCACCGTGTCGAGCTCCTCGAACACGAACTCTCCCAATCCCAACACATAGCAGACGAGCGTAGTCGGATTCTAGCCGGCCTCCAAGCGCAATGCGATGAACTCGTCTCTCAACACGATGGGTTGATTCAGTTTGAAGCGGAGCAGGAGGGTTGTACGAGAGGAACTGCGCCGACAGCAGAGGACCTCTGGACGTTGGATGCGAAGAATGTCAAGCTGACGGGCGAACTGACGTACCTCCGGGAACGAAACCAAAGCATCGAGGTGTTGCGTGAAGAGAAGCGAGGGCTGGAAACCAAGCTAGTTGGGCTTGACGAACTCGAGGAGAAAGTCGTCCGGCTCGTAGCAGAGGCTGAAGCAGGACGGTTGGAACGCGAAGCTTAGTATGTACGTCTCATATTTATCCTTCAAATTCTAGCTAACGAAGGCACAGGGCATCCAAAACTCAAGACAAGAATAACAACAACACACCATCCTCTGTACCCGTTTCGATCACCGAAGCCCTCGCAGACCTCCGCCTCACACGCGTCCTCCTCGAGGAACACGGGGCAACCACCGCCTCCCTCCTTGCCCTCTAATCTCAAAACGCGCAACGCCAGAAACTTATCCAAGCTCTCGAGGCAGAAGTCCGCGCAGCTAAAGAGGAGGCACGAAGAAAAGATTCGAGGGTCATGCTAGTGGAGAGGGAGGTTGGCTACCTCCAGGCTTTATTGGCGAGCTTCGAGACTGAGGAGGCGTATGGCGACAACAATGGGACGTTGACGACACCGGCGGTGGATCAGGTCAAGGTGGACAGATGGGACAACTCGAGGCGTTACTTGCGGAACACAAGAACGTGAACGACCAACTTGCCAACGGCCTAGAAGCGTTGGATGGCCCGATGGGGTCCACCGGCGAACTAGAAAAAGTTGAACAAGAAAGGAAGGTCCTCCTCAGAGTGCGCTTCTCCCTACTCCTGCCTCAGAAAGACTCGAGGCTGACAGACGGACTGCGTGAAGAGCAATCTCGGAGTAGGGATCCGTACATCCAACAGTGATTGGGCGACTCTGGTCAACCCTAGTGCTTCATCCGTTTTGCTGAAACGATGGTACTCCCTTTTGGCCCCTCTGGCTGCACTACAGGCACTCGCCGTTCGTCGAGAAATGGGTTGGGCAAATGCGGAGGGGCTGTATGGGGTGACTGAACAAACGACAACTTCACAAGGTAGATATCTAATCCGTGGATCCTTGGACACTGTCTCAATTGATTTGTACAGTGGAACGTCTACTGTGCCACCATCTGCGGTTCAACTCTCAGACTGGACTTTTGAGCAATGAGAATGGAAACCGCCGCTTGCTCGCCCCCCTATTACCCAACGATGCGAGGTGAGGCATGATACATCCAGTGCATGCGCTCTTGGCTGACGACGCTTTCCTGTTACAGATGCTTCAGAACCACGGAAGATACGTATGGATGATGCGTAGGTCATCTGTGGGCGCCTCTGGTCGAAGGTGGAACCGCTGGGAGAACCGCATCGAATTGTACATTCCGAACTCGGAGGAGGACTATCTGAGTAGGGTTGAACTGTCACCTTGGCACCTTCACCTCTCGCAGTTACTTGACTGGGCTCATAACGAAGGCCCCAACTACCATACTCGAGCAAAAGAAGAGGTGGGCACATTTTGCCAGTGGCCAGTGTCATTACTTATTGACTGAGGATACAGTCTAAATACAGTCTAATAGCTACTGTACCGCCGAATGGCGATGTACCTTAAACGGAGGTCTCTTCGATGGCCGAATGTCAGGGCGCACAGATGAGGAAGGCAGGCTTGTATCGTCAATTGTGTTATGTTCGCTCAATGCCCGTACGTTGTGTTATGGTCATTGTCACGATTTGTCTGGATGGAACGTTCTTATATAGCCGAATAAACTGGTTTCGTGTCACGAAAGCATCCATGATCATGAATGTGGGTAGAGCCACGCCCAAGATGACATCCCCTCACTAGATCACATCAATTGGGTTATCTTCATCATTCCTTGCCCTCTTCCCTCACCTTGACGCTTCACTGAACTCTCCATGAGCAGTAACATTAAGCGAAAGGGTAGCGTCTCTCGACACCAGGACTTAGCAACAACCAAGAGAGGAAGATGGGAAGCCGAACTGGCCGTACCGCCCTCGGAATGCTCACCAACAGCCGCAGGGTCGGCGCTTATATCTGGCGTTCACAACGCTCACATTCACGGCGGTGCATTTACTGTGGTTGGGCGCGACAGCAACACCATTATCCATAACAATACCTACAATTATGGACCTCAAAGTGTTTCAGTTGACGTCTTGGGGATCCTGAACTCGCTATCCCTGCCCAATTTCCGAGATATCCAGCTAGACACACTTGCCAAAGCGACCGACGGGACCTGTATCTGGCTCACAACGGGAGAAATGTTTCTCTTTTGGATTGCGAATGGGAAGATACTTTGGGGTATTGGTATCCGTAAGTCGTAGTATGCTTCCCTCGAAAGAACTTTACCCTGACTTCTATCTAGCCGGAGCCGGGAAGACCGTCCTTGCGTGAGTAAAGTCCAATAGATAAATGCCCGTACTTGAGCTAATATCCCACAGATCCATCATTATCCGCTACCTGGAGCCCTTGGCTATCAGGGACATCCTGGAATCACTGGTCAAGCAAATTGTTGAGCGCCACGACGATCTGATTCCGCTCATCGAAGCCATCTATACAAGGCACAAGAAAGAGAGGACCAAGCCCAGTCAACAAGACCTGATGGAAGTACTGGAGGGATTCATTCGAAATGGAAAGATGTTGTTCTTCGTCCTGGATGCGTTTGACGAGATGCAGGCCGAAGATAGGCCCATCGTGCTCAGGCTTCTTGCGTCGTTGGACGTAAAACTCTTCATCACTTCTCGACCGCTGGAACCGCTCCAGCGGCAGTACTCCTACGCTCAAATATTCAACATCACTGCGAGCCCATCAGATCTCGACTTGCACATCAAGCACTTTCTCCAACATAATCCAGAGGTCATGGCGTTGATTGAGGGTACCGACCTCGAGGAACAAATTGCAGAGACAATCCATCAAAAGTCAGGTGGAATGTGAGTCCTTGTTGCGTCTTCATCCACTCTCTTTTAACGGTCCCCTACAGGTTCCTCCATGCGAAACTCCAGCTAGAAGCACTCCGTAACTGTGTTAGCGTTCTCGACGTGGAAGAGACCTTGCAAGGATTTCCCTCCGATATCGAGGCGATCTACGCAAAGACCTGGGAACGAATTCTCGCCCAAGGATCCAAAAAATCGAACCTCGCTAAACTCGTCCTTCTCTGGATCACCCACGCCGATGGTGAACTGACGATCGACACGCTACGACGTGCTGTTTCTACCTGTCCGGAAACATATGCCTTTGAGGAGAAGCGAATGGTGCCGGAGGCTCCCCTCCTTTCGGTTTGCTGTGACTGGCTCGTTTAATTCGTGAGTTCTATCGTTACTTCATCCATAGAGCCACTTTGTCCTTACTCAGTCGTCATTCAGACTATACCACTCGGGAGGCCATTCAACCTCGAATCCTGGATTTATTTCCAGTCCCTCATGCGATTCTTGGGCATGTCTGTATTATGCATGTCACCAAGTGTGGTTTCCAACACCATAGCATGGGAACCAACACATGGGACGACACCGCTGACTTCGAGGTTCTGCTTCGTAACGATACCCTCCTTGCATACGCTTATAGGCCATGGGCTCACCATACTTCTCAATGCGGTCGTTATACCCCTATCACGTCTGCAGCCGCCGATTTGGTATTGAACTGCGCGAACTATCCTTTGCACAAGGAATGGGTCGCCTTTGGTAGCCCCATTCATGTTGCTGCGTTCTATGGACTCCAAGACTTCATTCTTCCAGCAGCGCAGCTGCATTCTCCCAACTCTGGAACAAAATACTTCAACCAGTCACCGTTGATTGTAGCAGTTCAACGTGGTCACATTGCTTGCGCCAAAGCTCTGGTCTCGCTGCCAGGCATCGACGTAAACCTCTGCGACGAGAATCATCGGAATGCGTTGATGCTTACCGCTAGTTATGGCCACATCGAATGCGCGCGAGTGCTCGCTGAGGTCTGTGGCATGAACGCCAATGAGGTAGATGCGTTTGGCAATACGGCCCTTACCCTTGCCGCAGCAAGAGGTCATAGCGGCATTGTAAAACTCCTCGTCAGGCTCCCTGACATCGACATCAACATGGCAGATTGGAGGGGTTGGACTCCCCTCATGCATGCCGCGTACGGCGGTCATACTGAAATTGTTGAAGAGCTTCTCAGCACTCAAGAAATTGATGTCAATCGCGTGTCTTTCCGTGGGCACCCCTTCGATGCCAACGGCGAGAAGCAGTGCACGGCCCTCGTGATGGCGGCAAGTAAAGGTCACATAAATATCGTGAAGCAACTCTTAAAAATTCCTGGTATCGACGTCAATGTTGTGTCTAATCCAGACGGGAAGACTGCGATGTCATGTGCCTTGGCCAAGGGACACAGAGCTATCGTTGACCTCCTCGCCTCTCCTGATAATGTTGTACTGGACACTCTGAAACTTGTGTAGCGAAATATAGTTGCTAAGCACTATGAATGGTCTGTTTGTAAATGGACGCTTGTACATCATTGGCTTTGGGATTTTCATCGGATGTTGCAAGTAGTTTAGAGTCTCGTTAGGTCTAGTTAGTCAAGATATTGTTGTAGCTTTGTGCTCCTCATAACATTTTCTTCGTCAACACGGGACCGTGACCGTCTTTTTATGTTATTTCCCGGGAAATCGATCTCTGAAATGGGAGCAACACCCATCCCGACGCGCAAGTCGCTGCAATAGATACAGTTTCTTGTGGAATCATCCTTTGTCCCACCAGCCTTCAGCCCTCCGATTGTACCAATCTCCGACTCGGGCAAATGTTGGAAAATCGAGATGCAGGTCCCCACCATAACCATTTAAAGATCTGAAGACGAGAAGTGTTGCAACAAACTTCCGGTCTGTGCTTCGCTACTCACGGGGATAACATGGGTCGGAAAACCAGTTAAAACGACTCTTCCAAAGAGTTTGGTGAGAAGCCTGAGTTAAGAGAGATTGCGAACCATCTATCCCTGCAACATTCGCGGCTCAAAAGGCTCTCGCTTTGGAATGTCTTTGTGCTGCTGCGCCTGCTTTGGATACAGTGGATGAAGCGATCTATTAAAATCACCGCGAAGCACGACAGGAACTATCCATGAAGTAATTAAGAAAGTAAGGAGCGTTCAAGGACACAGACGAGTTACAAGAAAAGAAACCGAAGAAAGGAGGGGCAATGGTGTCAAACACAAGGTGACGGGGTATACAAGAACGGGGGTTGAATATTGCTTGCCATGGGGGTTTTGAGATGGTGGTATGCATGGCGAGGGAGCTTGAGCGATGAAGGATGGGGAAGAGACGTTTATCGACGCCCGGTTCCACGTCCGTAGCCGACCTGCAGGTTCTCAAGCTCGGCCTCGAGCGACTTGATCGCGCTGTGGGCAAGCTCGAGATCTTTGTTGAGACGATCACGTTCCGCAATGAGCTATAGTTCAGGAGGTTAGTAATCGATTCCGATGGAAAATGGAGAAAAGAACACGCACATGCTGCTCCCACTGCCTAAAGCGAGCCTCCTCGGCCTTGACTTGCTCCGTGAACTTCTTCCTCAGCGACTCTTCCTCCTCCTTGAACTTGGGGTTGTCGCGATTCCTTGGCTTGGCTTCGCCAAACTTGCGAGTCTCCATCTGTTGTTGACGGTAGTGCTCGTAGTGCAACTCTTCCGTCGTCGAGATTAGATCGAGCATGTGCGTGCGGATTAGCAAAGAGCGGAGCTTCTTGAAGTCGCAGTGGTTCTCGTTCTCGACTGTTGGGTGCTGTTAGTGGAATGGAATGACTTTGGAAGATGAGAGAACATACCCTCAGCAACACCCCAAATGTACTCGCGTCCCTTCACCACACGACCATCAGGAGTACGAACGTCTTCTGTTGAACCAATGATGGAGAATGGGATGGCATTGATGAGCATGTGAGCGTGCTCGGCGTTCTCCTCATCGTCGAGAGGAGGGGTGTAGATGCGGATGCCTTGAGCGTCGATGACTTCCCGGACCTGTAGACATGGTTAGTACTCTTGGTGCGAGTGCGAGTATCAAGGAGAAGGGTTGAGCAAATCGGGGAGCCAGGGCAAGGATGGACAGGTGTGTTCCAAGACTAGTTGAGCTTGCTCGTTGCAGACGAGTGCTCCTGCTCGCCCGTGCTTTGCATGCAAACAGACGAAAAAGCCAGAGGGAGGACGTACGCGTTGCTTGAAGGTGAATAGGTCGTTCTGGGTGAGAGTGTCGGCCTTTGCGATGACTGGGATGAGGTTGACGCGGGTACCCAGGCGCTTCATGACCTCAATATCGAGAGGCTTGAGCCTAGCCAAATCAGCATTAGCCTGGCGCGACTGACCGAGGTGTAGGAAACTCACGTATGCCCGGTGGGTCGAATAAAGTACAAGCAAGCATGAACCCTCAAATCGGCCTTCTCCGACCTCTGAGGCTGCTGCTCCTGCCTCATATACGCCTCATGCTGGTCATCGATAAACTCGACAATCGGCAACCACGAGTCGCGGTTGTTGACATAGTCGCCGAATCCAGGGGTGTCGATCACGGTCAACTTGACCTTGAACTGCTTCTCCTCGAGTTCGGCCTTGATGATCTCGACCTCTGTCAGCTTGTCCATCTGTTTGAAATGGCGCCTGCTGTAGTTCTTGGCTGGCGAAAGCTCGGTGGAGAACAGAGTGTTGATGAGAGTCGTCTTGCCCAGACCGGATTCCCCTGAGGTTGTAGTCAGTTTCTCTCGTAATTGCGCCCTAATTCAAGGCTTTTATGTCCGCACTCACCGACAACCATGATGGTGAAATGAGCACCGCGTTTCGCGACGATTTTGTGCCTCTGTAATGCGGGGTCAATTGGGAGGACAACATTCAGCAACCACCCAACGCACCTGGTTAGGCAGGTTGGCAATGCCAATACCGTCGGAGGAAGGGACAGCCATTGTTCTGGGCGCTGGTAGACGGTGAGCAGAGAGGTCTTGACGCTGAGGTGCACGACGACGAGGACGTGGACGCAACGAACAAGTAGCGGGAAACAAAATCGTTTGACAACGCGCTGTTATTTGGTCCTATTTTGGTCGTGAACGACTCTCGCGCCTGGAATCCGAATTCTTTGGGTTTTGCTTTCTCGCTTCCACCATCTAATCACCAATTGACCCTTTCGTAAAGTCCAGAGCCTGAAAGAATTGTTCTTGGGGCTGTATATGTGCTTGACGGACAGTCCATGGATTTTCTGCTGCAAGGACATAGGCTTTATGTCGCCCACAACGGACTTTGCTCAGTGGATACAGACGTCGCCACCTGATTTTCCCAGTATCTTTTCTGGAAATATGCTCCTGGACTCTGGACCTGTCTAATGCTGCTTGCCCTCTTCTCGAGTGAGCTAGCGAGTTACATCCATAGACAGGTGCAGCATACGGTCATGGCTACGGGTTTGCCACTGGTACTACCCCCCTGGGCTGAACGCTGAGCTCATGGCCAAGAAGCTGCCGACTTCGTTTTGGCTCAAGGTAGAGGTCCATTCTCATGCACTCAGCCGTGATCTCGCAGGCCCAATGGGCTCCAAGGTCAATGGTGGCTCACATCTTCCTCGCACTGCAATAAATCATGACTTTCACCATGTGCACATGGACGAACCTCTCTTTCGCCCTCATGTCTTTTCGACCCTGTGGATTGCTCGAGCGGCTTCCTCCATGTTGTTGTTTATCCGGAGGTAAGTTTCTAATTCTACATTCAACGCATTTTGCAGGGCAAGCCCCCCACTGCGTACGCTCGAGAGTTTCGGAAACCTTTTTGCAATGAAAAAGTTACTAATCTAATGATAAAGTAGCATGCAAAAACGCGATCACCGCCAGCGACGAACAACAAAACCCGGCAACCCAAGCAGCTGTGATCCAGACCAAGCGAGGGATACTGCACCTCACTGTTTGATCATCGTAAGCCGAGCATACGGCGAATGATGCAACAACAAATGGTTCGCGACCTCTGTGGGATCAACCACCTGCCCACACCCCCTCCATGGACACTCACAATCCGCCATCGAGGGCACCCTAGTACGAGAGGCATATTGCGCTTGCAACTCGTCCTGCCGCTCCTGTGCGTGTTTGTGAAAATGGATGGCGCATTCCGAGTTGGGTACGATACGAGAGGTGCAACCTAGGAAGTGACAGGTAAAGGCAGAGTGGGTAGGGATGGTTGGGTGGATTTGGTAGGAGAGGAGGTCGCTGTTGGATGAGAGTTAGACCTAGGGAGAGGCATGGAGGGGAGGAAGAGGAACGCACCAGACCAACCCCGAGGTATAAAATGTAATGGTGGCGGGTAGGAGAGACCGGAGGATCGTTTCGAGCTCGAGTCGGGCAGACGGCGCTGACAGTTTGTGCATCAGGTACCTTGCTTCAGGCGTCATATCCGCATACGCCGCAGCTTCTTGCTCTGGTGTAGCAAACCGTATATCCCTACACACCATCAGCTCATAGTCCACGAATGACCATAGCCTCGAAGGACGTACCTTGTAGTCCGCTGCATAATCCTCTCAATCGCACAGATAAGGTGTTCCAACGCATCTGCCTGTGCCTTCCCAGCCGGCAGCGTCAACTGCTCCCAATGCCATCTCTCCCCGTAAGGTTTGATCACGTCCCGCATGATCCTATCTTCGTCGTGGTTTGGGTCAAAGTACCACGGCATGGCACTGAGGTGGGAGCGGATGTCGAACGTGCGTACGCCCGATGGGTAGCCTGCAGCCCACCAGGTCCAGTAGGCGACGTTGAGCTCCAGGAGGTCTTTCTCGCGGGTGGAGAGAGTGGTCGGTTTCTTCGTAAGACCTGGCATGGCTTCGTGTCGTTGTCAATGATGGAACGTAGAAGGAAAGTAGATGTGGTTGAAGATTAACATCACCCGCATATTTATGCACAGGGATAAAGTGCCCTTAAATGTGGCATAGACTGTTACTAGGGACAAACTAACACTTTGAAGTGGCGGCGGGCGTATTAAGTTGTGGTTTGTGGCCCTACCCTGATGGTCGCTTTGACTGGCGCGTTCCAGCATTGTCACCCTGGCAAGAGACCACGTGAATGAGGCGCATTCAGCTTCACGAGTGGCCTATTTCTGTAGGCGCTAGGCGCAGGGCACATGGGCCTTACCCGAGTCGGAGAATGAGAGCAGATGCAAGTTCACATTCTGGTTTCACCTCTAAACGATGATGGCGATTTGAAGAGCCCAATGATTCGGACCCTCCTTTACAGACTTTCGAGACGGTCTGGAGCTGGGGCTTCGAACCATTCCATGTTTAGTTGTGTTATAGACGCCACAATGCAAGGAGTAGCTGTAGTAGTGCTATCACGGGGGAACTTCAAATAAGCGACCCTACTTAACAATTTTTATCCAGAAGAATCAGGCAGAAAGAATGATGTGTACAGTATCAACCAGGTACCACTTTAAATGAGATTTTCTCTGTAGCTTGATAGACTGGAATTGCCTAAAAAGCGAGCGATGAGGCCTTGAGCTATCAGTTATTCTGCGATGATCTCCGCCAATAGAGGTGCGGTTATTCGCCAGACTCAATAATCTACGTATGGGGAAAAGACCAGATCCTCTAGACATCTTTACTCGCAAACCTGCAGTGGGTATCGGGCCCGCTGAATGTTAAGATCCCGGTGCTTGGGCATGATCGGAAAGCACTATAAAGTCAATGCATATGGAAGACCACGAGATTTTCTTATGCCATTGCTTCTTCGTCTTTGGTAGAACTTGCGAGGCTGAAGTCCAAAGGAAACCTTTAGTTATTCCTGCGCGCGTATCCGCACGATTGGCAAGCTTCAGCGTCGTTACCCACTTGACTTTAGCGCCAAGGAGCCAAAGGAGTTCTATGGTCCATGTGCATCAGACGCCCGGGTGATCATCAAATGTTGGTTCACACGCCCGTCGCTGTTCCCGACGACGAGCAACGATTCCCCTTCGATGTCGGCGACCCTCTATGAACTGCCTCTAGGCGCCGATACCCATGAACCCACCGCGGAGGAGAGTCTCTTACATTGTTCCGCCTCCAACGAGTCATGTTCAGCGTCTACAACTCCCACCCAGTGGCAGCCAACGGCTTGGAGCAGTGAACCCGTTGCTCATTGCCTACCCTTCTCAAGGGCATGCTGATGTTCCTGAAACACCTTCCTGGGCTCGACACCCACGACACAGATTGGGTGTGGCCGCACTCGCACTCGATACCTCTACCTGCTTGGCTGGACGCAGCGCACCTGAGGGAATCTTGTATTCCGGTGGCCGGGATGGCCTCATTATCTCTCGAGACTTGGGCGTTTCCATGAAGAGGCGGAGAGTCCGGCCGGACACCAGGCCCACTGATCGCTGGGAAATGCTTACCGGATGGGCAGACGACGCGATCCTAGAGGAAGAAGACGGCGAGGACAGAGGAACGGACGGCGACGTCCTGGGAGAGGTCACTTCACGCAAGCAACGTTCAGCGAGCGTGTCGGCAGAATCAGCTCCTGAAACCCACTGGCAGACTGACTTTTTGGCATTCAAGCCTGGAGTGGTAAGTTCATCACCAAATAGTCTTCAGGTTACATTCAATAAATCATCTAGCATAGTGAATACAGACAGAGTGCCCAGGCGCATTCAGACTGGATCAACGATATTCTACTTTGCAACCATAACCAGACCGTTGTCTCTGCTTCCTCAGATGGTACAATCAAGTCATGGACCCCCCACTCATTTGTACCCACCGACCCAGCAATTATTGGTACACATTCCGACTATGTCAGGTGTCTGGCTCTCTGGTAAGTTCAGTGAGGTCACTGCAGACATTCACTATCCTAACGACTTACAGCCGAGAGCGTAACTGGATTGCCTCAGGCTCTTTTGACAGGACTATCAAACTTTGGGATCTATCTAGGACGAACCAAAGCGATCCTCTTATAACTCTCAATCCAGCCGATGCGTCTGCGTCTAAAACGTCGGTTTATGCTCTTGCAGCTGATCCTTTCGGACGGACTATCGCCTCAGGCTCCCCCGAGCGAGTGATTCGCCTCTGGGATCCCAGGACGGGAAAGAAAACCGGGAAGTTGGTGGGCCACACGGACAATATCAGGGCCATTCTACTTTCTGAGGACGGACGCTACGTAAGCTACTTGAAACCTTGCACCAGTCGAGTTGCGACTGATCACCTCCCTGATAGCTGCTGACGGGCTCAGCGGACGCATCTATCAAGCTTTGGTCACTCTCCGGCCAGCGGTGCCTCCATACGTTCACCCACCACACCGAATCTGTTTGGTCATTGTACTCAACGCACCCATACCTTGAAACGTTCTACTCCGGCGACAGGAGTGGTTTGGTATCTCGAGTCGACGTCGAAGGTCGCGGTGACCTTGGTGACGGAGAGTGCATTCTCCTTTGCAATGAATCCCCCGAATCGGGTGGTATTAATCGCATCGCGGTCATGGACGACAACCTCCTTTGGACTGCGACCAGCTCATCGACTATCAAACGCTGGAACATACCCAATCGCCATTCCGTCAGAGACCTGGTCTCGGCCTCACCAACCACCAAACGACGGCCTTTGCCACCTATACCTGGCACAGAGGGTGCTGCTTCCCCAAACAAGCATCGCCGGATGTCCTCTCCCTCCCAAGACTACCTGACGCGGGATACATATACGGATGATAAACTGAATGGTATCCCCCTCGACAGCCTCATCAAACTACTTTCGCCAGACGACCCATTCACTTCCTTCACCCACAATCGGGGTCTGCGAGATGCGGAAGTGGCAACCCTCTACTCTGCTGCATCGGTTATGTCAGTTCCCCGAGGAGTCCACCGATCTACGCCATCGAACGCTGCTGCCCTGCAAAGTTCCAAGGCGGAAGACACTGTCAGCCCAACGAGTATCGCTCGTGCAAACTATGAAGATCGCGAGTTGGCCTCAGACGCTATACCCTACTGCAACCATCCGGATGATATTATGGAAGGCGAAGCTGGCCTTGTTCGCTCGGTCATCCTCAACGATCGAATACACGCTTTGACAGTGGATACCGCGGGAGAGGTGGCTGTCTGGGATGTTGTGCGTGGTGCATGCCTGGGGAAGTATGCTCCCGAGGATGTCGCTGCCGCTAGTCAGAGCGGGAGCGTTTCAAGTGGTGGCGGAGAAACAAAGGAACGGAGTCCAAGGGAGGCACTGGAAGCAGTCCGTGAGCGGATCGAGGGAGAGGGTATAGCCAACACTTGGTGTACCGCTGACACCAAAGCAGGAGTCCTGACTCTTCACCTGACTGATAAGTGTTTCGAAACCGAGGTGTACGCAGATGAAGCAGGGTTTGCCCATGACAGCCACTTCACAGAGGATTCCAAGCGTGAGTTATCCCCTGCCTGCATCTACTCTTCTGCTTATGTCTCTATGCAGTCAACGTGGGCAAGTGGGTGCTGAGAAACCTTTTCATCAACTTCATCAAGGAAGAAATGAAACGCAAGAGCAGAGAGAGTGCCGAAAGCTTGCTACCTCCGTCGATCAGTCGCAACGAGTCTTCACCAGCAGACACCCCTCGACCCCTCCGACATCGCCGTGGCACTTCATCTGAGCGTAGGGCAACCAAGCAACATATCCCTATGAGCAGCACCGTCGTGTGCTCTCCAAAGATGATACCTGCTATTACGCCTATATCTACTGCGGCACCACCTCGAACTTCACCTCTCCTTACCCCAATGATACCACTGCATCCGCCATCGGACATGTTGACCCCCATTGCTGGGAGTCCAGCACCACCCTCAGATGCTGCGCAAGGCTCACACCAACGGACACGGTCCGCTACATTCGATAGCCACCTATCCCGAACGCCATCCATGGGCCAGGCAAAAGAGGATTACTTCAGCATTCGGACGAGACAGCCGTCGATGAGCGACGAGACCCCTACACCAGGTCCTGTGTCTGCCGGAGGAGTGCAAGGGGCCGCCGGTGCAAAGAGTGAAGCTCCTTCAACGCCTAGCACACCTGGTGGTCTCATGGGGAGGCTGAAGGTCTTTGGAAAGATGGGAAAACGAGCTGCTAGCGAGTCCGCTAGTCCGATTCTTGGAGACACAACTCCGACAATAGCGGCTATAAGTCCAATGGAGGTGCGCTGTTTTCGAACCAATGCTTCGCTCTGACTGACTGATTCCAGGAAACACCTGTGGAAGAAGTGAAGACCCCAATACAACAACTTCTGATGGGTCCTCTGACTCCCCCAGGAAATGCTGACGCCCCTCTCTATGGCCTACCACAGCAGACAGTGGTTCTACTTTCCGAAGAGGCCACACCTACTTACAAGACGTTGTACCGCGGGCTCGTGGCCAGTACGCATCACGACCTTCGGATCCTCGAGGAAGCCATGCCGATGTGGTTGGCAGAGTACTTGCTGTTGAACAAGCTGCCTCCAACAGCTCCCTTGGCGAAGCTCAGCTTTGTCCTTCTTCCGTGGAACAAGAGTTCAGAGGCGGAGCCTTTGCCTGAGGTTTTGAATTCGTATGCCATTCCTCCCCTCCTTGCCGTTTCGTTCGCTCACGTTTGGCACAGATCGCAGATGAAGTTGACTGCCAGCCGCTATCTCCGCATCTCCAAGATCCTAGTTCATGTACGAACGTTTCCTACTGACTAGGCTCAATCGCTGACCTGTCTTCTCCAACAGGTTCAAGACAAGATCCAGGAGAAGCTAGAGAAGGGCAGCAAGACCGAGTCGAGGGCCGGCTCTGTCCGCTCATCAGTGGACAGCAGTTACCAAGCTGCGCAAGCAAGGGCACAGCAACAGAAAACCCCTCCGCCCAGAGCCGAGGAAGTCTACGAAATCCTGTGCAATGAAGCTATTCTTCCCATTGAAATGACGCTGGCCGCAGTGCGCCAGTACGTGTGGAGGCAATCGGCAGAGTTGGTCATGTACTATCGACGTAAAGCTGTGGCTTCGCCTTCTTTGTCGAACGGTGCTGGGACGAGCGTGTAGACTTTGACGCTAACCCTCTTGTGTGTTGTAAATCTACATATGTACTCCTATTCCCTTGTCTTTATGTTGTACTACCATCTAACCGGCTTGTATACGTATCAGTATGTACGAATGCTGTGTTCAAATTTCAGGATGCCCGCTTCGAAATGCTACATTCTGCGTGGGAACCTCTTTGACGTTCAGATGCTCGCAATCTTTGAACGGGGCATTCGTTGCAACTTGCACCAACACCACAACCCCTTCACACCCTAGCCCAAAGCTTTGGAATCGGTGCTACGGATTGGTTTCGTCTGCAAGACCTCGTAAGGTCCTGGCATATAGCTTGGATCTAATCTAACGTCGATTGATCTAGGAAAGTTCTGCTTTCTATGCCTTGTCAGGGGGACGGTGCTTGGTTTGGCTCTCTTCCACCAGAACTCTGGGAAGAGATTGCCCTGCTTGCATCGTGTTGCTCCCAGTCAAGCTACCACAGCCTACTGCTTACATGCAGGTGGTTCCACCAGACGACGAGACACCAATGCTTGTCTCTCGTTCCCATTAGGGTTGCAGCACGGAGGCTTTCCTCTTTCTTGGAAATGGTGGACACGCACCCTAACATCGCGCTGCAAGTGCGATATCTCTGGATTACTGGGAATTCGAAACGCGTCGCTAGTGTTCTTGCTTCGTGCAAAAACCTTGTCTCCCTTGCGTGCTCCGGTCATGCTCTCATAGCTCTCTCGGGCTCTTCATCCACCACGGGTGCTGGCCAGATTGAGCATCGAGAACTGCGAGAGCTCACCCTGTTTGACGGCTGGGGGCAGTGGTCCGACCTTCAGCATGCCAATTCCTCACCGGGGTTTCGCATCTGTCAACAAATTACCCACCTCCGAGTGCATGGTACCCTCGCACGAGACTTTCTCACTCGGCGCTTCACTTCGCTAACCCACTTTTCCTCGTCCACTTCTCCACTCGATAGCATCTCTTTCCCTCGAGAGACGGATGTCCTGAAGTCGATCGCTGACCTCAAGCATATCATAATCTGCACATACAACTGGAAGGACAGTACGCCTGATCAAAAGACCAGAGATCTGGTGGAGGGGTCGGATGCAAGGTTGAGAGTTGTGTATTTCGGAGGAGGCGAACCAGGAGAGTTCGAGATATGGTCGGCACGGACATTTGAGGGGCTCAGCTCACTGTGGATAACGGAAAAGCCCTTACGGTTGTTGACATGAACTGCCTCGGGCTGCACATCGTCACGGTTGGACCTCTGGGTTGCCGAGGTCGATTTGCTCATTTCGACTCATACCTACCCGTACAATCCCGCCTTTTGGCTACTGATGACATGCGATTCATCAGTATCTTACTTCTCAGGTACTGTGGGGGAATGAGGCGCAGGGGATCTATAGCTCTTCCCAAGGAAACCCCTCCTCAGGGGCATCGAGCGCACATGTGTTGCGGTGGTTTAGGGCTACTATTGTGTACTTATTTCAGTCTCTTGTTCCTCTCCATCTACACTGTCCCCATGGCCACTTGGCCGTCATTCTGAGTCGTTCTGAGTGGCGCTCGGGCGGCGGGCAGTGTCCGGCTCAGTCGGATATGCTTAGTAAGTTCATACTTCAGTGGCCAGCCATTTAACACAGCTTGCTGGTTACCATTGGACGACCATCTACCCTCAAGCGAGATCCTATGACAGACACCAAGGTCAGTTGAAGCTTATATACCTCAGCGCAAGTGCTTGACATAGTCCGCAGGTTAACATCAGCACCAACAAGCTTGCCATGTCTAGGGCGCTTGGTGCTGCTTTTCTGAACCACAAGGTTGAGCAGCTTGAGAAGACGGTCACTGGGACTGGTTCTGGCAACTGGAGGGACAGAAGGACCCCTCAGACACATGGATCCTCCCCCAATGGTGTTATCAGGCGAGGCCCAACCACTCACGGCGCTAAAGGGGCTCCAAGGAAGACCGGGGAGCCTACCATGGCCACCCCGACCAGGGGAGCTCACCATCAACACAGAGGAGCTACGACTAGTCCTCCGCACAGGAGGAGGTCCGAAGAGGAGGACAAGAAGGAGAAGGATGCCGACATTATCGTCGTCGATGCCAGTGTCCTTGTTCATGCCTTGTACAAGGTCAAGAAGTGGGCCAGAGACGGAAGGGAGGAGATAGTGATTGTCCCATTGGAAGGTAAGGCCCCACAGTGTGCTTTAGGATCTGCTCTCATTCATCTCTAGCTTTGAATACTCTGGACCTCTTGAAGAAAGGCAACAGTGCATTAGCCCAACGAGCCCGTGCTGCTTCTCGCATCCTCGAAGCCCAAGTCGGTACCAACTCCCGCATCCGGGTCCAACGAGATGATGCCTACGTTCTGTGGGACAAGATCCCTGTCAAGGAGGAACCAGATTCCAAGGCTAGCTCTTGCCCAGAATGGGTTAGGCGAGTCATCTGCTGTGCACAGTGGGAATCCGAACATGCAAAGGCTGGGCTCAAGGTTATCCTTGCAGTTCTAGGATCTGCGCCGACCATATCACCTCAGACGGCAGTCAGGGGACTGGACCACGATGTCACACTCAACCCGGTCCCTCTTCCTGCTCCCAATCCTCATCACAACAAACATGAACCCAGGTCGGCCGGGGCGCTCGTCTCGTCCTGGGCCACTCGCGCTGGTGTTGAACTTCTGGAGGTTGAACCCACCCTTCCTGGCAGAGGAGGGGCTGAGGACGATGACCGTGGCAAGCGACCTTGTCGTGCTCGCGGTCTTTCTGGCGACAAAGCTTCCCTCGTCGAACGCCCTCCTGCCGTCAAAGTCATGATGGAAATGTGTGCCCAACCTAGCAAGACTGTTCGGTTGTTAGCTCGTGGCGAGAAACTCGACCCCGACTCTTAGGCTTTCGGCAGCTCATCGGTCAGTCCGTTTGGTTTCCCGTAGATCTTCACTGATGTGCTCTCGCAGTTTATCAAACTCTCCCAACATAGAGCACGATGCTGACTGCCGGTCCTCGGTCCATCCCGGTTAGCTTCACGCTGTTAACGCCAAGACGATGTAAGCAAGCATTGCGTCGACGGAAGGGGCACACACATCGTTTGGAGGGCTGTTGGAGAGAGATTGGAGGCTGTGGTATATTCTTCTGCACTGGTTCAAAGTGAACTTCTCGCTTCTCTCTTTTCCACCTCCCCCTTTCGTGCTCCTTGACCTTGCGGCTTCTCGTCGCCATTCCATCCACTCGATGGCTGGTTTCTTCCCTCGTTTCGACGGTTTTGTGCCCCATTGAATGGATTAGGCAGTGAAGTCGAGATGTGATCTGCGTTTGCTACACGCAGATCTCCACTTCTTCCGCTTCTCCTGCTTTATTCCCCCTAATCTTCACCATGCCTCTTATCCCTTTCATCATTCCTCCTTCGCTATGACTACCTCTGGACCCTTGTGACTATGCCGACTATTCTGCATCCACAATTATGTTTTTATATGTATGCCAGACCCAAATTGAATGGAAATTGCTGTATGCCTTCTCTACCTTCAACCTCTAACCCCAAGGCATTTTTTGCCTGACCACTTTGGGTACTCCCTGCCGTTACATAAGCCGGCTCAGATTGATTTCCCGCATATTACTCCGCTCTAATAAACCAGTAATTACCCCTAATTACCTGTTTCCCATCTACTTCTTTGTCCTTCAAATAAGCGCCCGGTCAAAATGCGGTAGTTCCTGGGTCCATAAGTATGTGGTTCCTTCTTCATACTTTGAGCATCTTGATTTGACCTTCTTAGTGCCCACTGACCGAGAGATTTCGCGTTCTTGCGCGAAGTTTGACCCTGCTGACAGAGAAGAGGCAGCGTACATCCTCTGGCACCTCTGGAAAGACAAAAGTGTCGCGTATGAGGCGTGTATCTCTGCTCTCAACGAAGATGAGGACCTCTATCAAGCCCTAAAGGAAGCGCATGAGGCAAGGAAATACAAATCTATAGTGAATTGGGGTGAGCTATTTCCCAACCACCCAGGCACTGCTAACAAGTGCAGGAGAGACTCCGAGCGCGCCTCTGGCACCAGATGTCATTGTCAAGGAACTTCTATGCGAATTTATCGATGAGTTGCGACCCTCCATGACCAAACTAGTTCGGGGGGAGATTGTGCTTGAGTTCTGGCAACCACCAAGCGACGATGACCAGGACCCCGACGTTGTGGAGCATTTGACCAGTCTGGAGATACCCTGTCTCAAGGGAAAGCCCAACATCCTTCTGCATGACTTGGGAACTTTCCAGGAGGATGAAGTTCTTCTTCGACGGCTGCAAAACATCTTCATGGCAAACAACCACACGTACGTGATTTCGCATTGTCTGACGCGTTTCGTCGCTAATTAATGGCCAGGTTCCTCGTAAATACCTCAGGATCCGGAAAGACGCGTATTCTGCTCGAGGGACTGTGTCGCCATTGGGGTTTCTACTTCACATCCCTCGTCGACTCTAGTCTACTTGGCTCCAGTGATGTTGAGAATGCAATTAGCAGCCATATCCCCGATTCACCTGGCTTCAGAGCCAACCTTCCCCCAGCTGGGACCCCAGCCTATGAAAACGCTCTCCGTACAAATCGACAGCTTGCAAGCCGTGTATTCCGCCAAGTCCTTCTCGCCCGTCTGTTGATCTTCGACTTGTTTGTCGAGACCATGAGCGAGCACCCAGAACAACACCCTCAACTTCTCAAACAGCGCTGGCTGCTCCTTCAACTCCAGCCATCCATTCTGAACCCTCGCGTATGGGACGTTTTCGACCACTTATCGCGTGAGCTGTTGAGTTCTGCATCTGATGCGTATATCAACTGCCAAACCAAGACACTGCTGGGACAAGTTCGCTCTCGCCTCTCTCGTTTGAGAAGCGCCGAGAAGATGCCCATCTTTTGTGTCTTGGACGAAGCTCAACATGCAGCCTCCCAGCATCTGCCAGCTTTCAGATCCGACCACAGTGGTGCCCATCGACCTGTCTTGCGGGAGATCGTGCGTGCCTGGGACGGGCAGTGTGCAGGTCAGGGTGTATTCATGGTTGTCGCTGGCACGGGCATATCAAAAGATGTAGTCGATCAGGCTATGGCGTCTGCCATCATGAAGGATTCCAAGTACCGTTGGTGCTCTGATACGGGTGCTTTCGACCAGCCGGAAGTGCAGCGAGCATATCTGCAGAGGTACTTTCCTCCCAAATACATCGAGAGCGAAGCCGGTTGCCGTCTTCTCGATCGACTTTGGTATTGGCTTCATGGAAGGTATGCCTACTTTTCCTCAAAACCTATCATCTATCTAACGAGCAACGCTTAGACACCGCTTCACTGCTGGATATCTGTCAGAAGTCATCGCCGATCGCTTTCGAAGACCCCATTCACTTCTAAACGCGTACATTCGCCATTTCTCGGGGTTCAAGGTTACAGATGCCCAGCAGTTCGTTGACGAAGAACCGTGTCTTCCTCTTCCGGTGTTTTCCCAAGTGAAGATCGATTTCTCAAAACTCAGAAAAAGTAGGTTGTGCCAAGGCATTCTTGTGACCAATCGCTCACCGGCAATCTAGATTCCGAGATGCTCAGTACCATTCATCAACTCACCACCCATTATCTCATGCGCTCCGACCTTCCCCTCACTCTGGGTAAAGACGAAGCACTCTACGTGGAGTACGGCTATGCACGTTTTGTCGACGCCGAAACCAAAAGTGTCGCCGCTGACGAACCACTCGTTTTACTTGCGGCTACACACTGGATCAATGCGAACCACCTATCAAGCTACAAGCACTTTGCCAGCCAGATCCACCAGCACGACCCGAATTCGAACGGATTCGAGAATTACCTGGCGTTTTGTATCGACATGGCCTTCTCAGGGAATCCTCGTCAAGTGTGTGAGGTGTTTTCCTTTGTCGGCGCTCCCCCAGCTTGGGCCGAGCAACGAGCGCAGCTAGTCGCTCTGGAGCGTGTCAGTTCCAGTGTTGTGGAATCAGGCATTGCGAAGCGGTACTCTGCATCTGGCCCCTCCGTTACCCTAGGAGTCAACGCAAAGTCGACCCACGAAACCACAGCGTGGTTGGATGGGTCAAAGCGCTCTCCAATGTGCTTTCCTGATGTCAACATGGGACCCGATCTCCTCTTTGTCCTCAAGTTGGAGGATGGGTCGCAAGTCTGGGTTGCACTTCAAGCGAAATATGTAAAACGCAGGGCTGGAAAGGATTACTTGGCTCGTGAATACTTGCGGAAGGCGATGAAGAGTGTCACTCCATCCAAGTTCTTTCTGAACAAGGTGCGTCCAATGGTTTCTCTCCTGGAGTGGCGCCCACTGAGCCGTTGCTATGACTAGGATGGAACTAGACACTCACCATCGGCCCACACAAATGTGTTCGAGGAGACTGTTCAGACTCTCAAAGCACTTCCGAACAGACGCGCTGACTCTGGTTCCTGCAGCCTCCTGCGTGTCGTTGTGTCCTTCCCTGCAGACACCAGGCTCAAACGCGGTATAGAAGAGGACCCGGATGACGAAGGCCATCCTATCGCTACCCTCAACATGGGACTCATCAAACAAATGACCCAAAGGCTATCGCCTTCCGAATTTCTGCAGGGCCTGGAAGTTCCTGTTGAAAAGCCTCGAACCTCAAAGAAGCGCAAAAAAGCGTCTTCACCGGCACCTAGAAAGAGGAAAAAGATAGATCTAAATCGCTGATATTTTGTGATGCAAGGACAATGGCATCTACTCTCACTGTATTATATCCAACCTGTTGTTAACCCCGCTATCTGTGTTTTCCATCCCACAAATTTACAACCATTCGCTCTTCTGCTCTAGTAAGCCGGTCATGGAGTGGCTATCGTTCTGGGAAACTCCAAGTTCTTGACCCCTTCACCATTGGTTCTGTACACATGCTGCCACAAGGCCGGCGATTTAGGAGTGATTACCGACCAAGCGCTCTGATTGGCTGAGCGTTCTCGTCCAAGCGATTAGGGGGCTGATGGGAATAATTGGCGCGATTTTTTTTGGGTCGCTGAAACTTTCCTCACACCTTTTTGTTGGACGCGTGTCGTGACGACAGGCAGTGAAATCAACACTTTTGGACTTTTGACGCCCATTTCATGGTATGTCGCCTGACGTCTGGGCGCTTAATGATGTTCTGACGTTATGGCGCTTCTCAAGCATCTATTGAGATCGCGATAGGCCTGCCCGCTGAGAAACGGTCTTGGGACATCTCGAGCGCCAAAACAGGCCTCGCCCCAGCAGTCTTGATGGTACAGGACCCACCTTACAGTACGACCTACAGCGGACCTACACAGGTAGGTCAGCATCGGTAAGTTGGGTGAGCCGATTGTCTAATAGCTGTCACCAGCAGGTTGGCAACGGACCAAGACCTATGTCTGCAGAGCGAAGGATTTGGCCTATTGCACCGAATACCCAGTCCATCGTACCTCACTATCCACCACGCTCCGGTATTGGAGAAGATGCGCCTGCTATACCTGGATATAGGTCTGGGTCGTTCCAAACACTACCTTTCTTCTCTCGGAATGGCAAAGTCTTTCCAGAGCTAGCCGCTGGACAGGTACGACCAGTTTCAACCTCCCCTCTACTCGTTAACCGAGCCGAATCCAAGCCAACGAAATTGGCCGTCTCATCCAACATTCGTCTGTGCGGAGGGCAAGCCTGCAACGCCCTATTAGCTGAGAACTATCAACATCTCAGATGTCGACGTTGTCGAGCAAACAACATACCAAGGCGTCCAGAGCTGAAAGGCATCCTAACAACTGCTCAGTTCGCACAGATGCGAGAGGTTCCTCGGCAGCACTTCCTGGGGGCAATACGTCCTCCAATACTCCCCACCACATTACCTGTCCCACAACTTCTTCCCTCTCCTCCAGGACCACCACCGTCCTCTCCTTTCCCAAGAAGTGTCCTTCAACATTTCAGATCTCACCCACCTCTGCCCCCACCAGAACCCAGGCTGTTATCAGAAAGACATCCATTATCTGCCCCTGAGCAGGACACCAGCAAGTTTGTGGCAGAGGTGCGTTTCTGCGTTCCACCTCCTATCCTCACACGCTCACGCCAAAAGCAGCCCCCAACCCCAGACAAGAATCATGAGGAGGTCACCGAGGATGTGGACTCTTCAACGGAAGACCTTGATTTCATGTACCCTGAGGTTCGTGTTCCTGCACTGCACGTGTCATCCTCTCGCCAACGCCGAATTCGTGGGTAGTCAGAAGAAACGGAAGAAGCGACACCATCAGTCGAGATAGAAGAGGCGCAGCCAATACCGCCTCCAATACCGACCATTGCAAAGGAATCCTTGGCTACTGTCCACCCAAGCCACGTGTCTGGGGTCACGCTCGAACCAAGTCTCAAGAGGCGGAAGATATCGCACTCTGCGGATGTCCCCCCGCTCACTCTGCCTTTCAAGTCCACGACTTTGCCCTCGCCCACCGTTGCTCCTCACTTGCCGGTATGTAGTTCCACTCAACTCGCACAAATTGAACCAGCCGGACTAATCTTCCTGTCACCCATACAGCTGGTGCAGAAATGTAGCTCCGCGGGCTGCACGAACGTCCTAGGCATGCTCGACTCTCTTGGGCCGAGACGATGCTCTGCCTGTATACTGGGCGATTGGAAGTCCAAGAAGGCCAGAGCGGCTGACGTGGCGACGAGGAGAAGACACCGAACAGTCAGTTGGGCCCCTGATGTCGTCGATGGGCTGAGGCATGAAGAGAATAACGCAGCGGCCGACGCTAATCGAGAAGAAGAGCATACGATATCCCCAGATACCATAATGGACGGAGAGGAGAAACTGGTAGAGTCCACTGGCCTTGCGATGAACACCTTGTCAGCCCCAGCCGAGATCAGGAGGCCGACGCTCAAGATCAAGCTCAACTTTTCCAAGGCACGGCCAGGCACAACTAGTATGAGTGGATGGGATAGCGATCTCAGCGATCTCAGCGATTCAGACATGGGAGACTCGAGTGACGAATCGGATGCAAGGGGTTCGAGCGGGAGTGCTACAGTGAAGGGAGAATCGGATAGTGAAGAAGAGGTGCGATTTCCCAGGTTCCGCACACGCTGTTATTCACAATCTTATCTATAGATCCCACTTGCACTTGTGACCCAAAGACGAGCATCTGGCCTCAAGATTCGAATACCAGCGGCATCCTCACGTCTCACGACATCCGAGTCATCGCCCCTACCATCTCTTCCAATCGATGCACTCCGACCCCCTTCGCTGGAAGCAGCCAAAATCTTGGCAGATGGCGGTCGGTGGTGTGCCAACTACACAAAGTGTCGTCAAGTCCTTCACCGAGAGTATCAATGGAAGTCTTGCGTGCTTTGTCGTGCGAAAACGAGACAGTATCAGAGGCAAAGGCAGAACCTGCAAACGTCTCACAAGCATCTCGAGGAGGAGCTGGCAACGTTCACTGCGCTTCGAGTGGTATCGGCTACTGGTGGTCCGACTTCGACAGCGGACGACACCACGAGTGACTCTACCGGTCCAGCATCAACTTCGCCAGGGGCGCGAGGGAGCTCGGGGAGTCCTGCGTTGGCTTCGTCATCCACCTCCATGGAGCCTCCATCACCCCCCTTCAAAGTGCATGCAAATTTCTCCGGTATCCCATCGACTGAAGAGGACTTGAAGGCTGCGGACAGCCTCCCTAGGGTCCTGTCACAGCTTGGAAATGAGCCAGTGAGAACCGTGCCAGGTGCTCGCTTATGCTCCGCGAAACAGTGCCACCATATGCTACCCTCCGAAGAAGAGTACCATCGTAGGATGTGTTTCCAATGTCAGACGCGATGCAAAGATTCACGCACCAGGGCTCGGCAGCTACGTAAGGGTACAGCCATCGAATCTATACCCTTCGACTTCTCTCCATGGGTCCCATGCTTGGAGGATGACAAGGTAAACCTCTGTCCTCTTCGCTCTGATAGAGCATGATCTGACTTCATTGCCGTACAGAAACTCGCTTCAGGTCGTTGTAAGAGCATCGACTGCGGGATGGTGGTTCATCCAAAGACGCCCTTTGCCTATTGCCAGCAGTGTCGCGTCCGAGCGTCTCGTGCGATCAAGAGAGGGATGAAAAGGGATGGGAAGAGTAACAAGGACGTCAGGGACATCATGCAAGAGATCAACTCACTGGAAGCAAAGCGCCAACTTGGAATGCCGGTTTCTAGACTGTCCATCTGCATCCCATCCCTGAAGAGAGGGCAAGCCAAGCCAAAGGTGCTTCCTTTCCCCTGCGCTTTTTTACCCTAAACTAACGATTCATAACTTTATAGCCTCGACCCGAAGCACCATATCCAGAATACAAATGTCTTGCAGCCCTGTTGGAAAATATGAGAAGGCTGAGTTGCGACTTCTTTGATGCTCAGGTATGGCACTATGCCTCCAAGTGTCAAGCTGCGCTTGAAGAGAAGGAGCAATGCGATGCGGAGGATGGTGATGCGTCCGCAGAGGACAAATCTGCACTCGATTCTAAACCTTCCCCTGCGCTCTCGTCTTCGCTGTTCTGTTTCGACGGGGAGTTCAGCACCGTGGCTCCTGACTTTGACATTGCTTCGAGAAGGGCTGAGGTGGACGAGATTGTCTCCGCGATCAAGAACGAAGCACAGGAAGGCGCGAATATCAAGTTCGGGTACGCCGACTGCTTGTCACCGGGCACCTTAAAGATCCTCTAACGACCCTCTTCTCCCTAGACCCAAACGATGGGTATCCATCTTCGACTATGGGATATCCACGCGCTTCGTCTGTGCGAGAGAATGTAGGTTGCTCGAACCACCCGAGGTGCCTGGAAGCAAACCCAAAGTCGTCACAAAGTTGATGCAAGGCGAGCTCGAGGTTGCTGTCGTCATGGACAGAACTCATCCTTTCATTCCTGGGGAACGTACGGTGGTTAGATTGAGGCTGATTGGATAAAATACCACCATACCAACACCCTTTGTATTTTGCGGCTCGCTCTGTATGTCATACTGGTACATTATCACCGTATAATGACCTATCTTCGGGTCGGACTGTTTCTGTATGATCATTTCAATGACTGTGAATTGGCTAAGACTGTTCTGTACATTAGGGATTAGGAGTTCAAAGCATAGATTAAATGAGATCAGCGTAAATTAAAGGAAGTAATTGAGGATTAAAGAAGAGTGTATGCAGAGAATGAAAACATAAGGAGAAATCGAGGGCATAACAAAGCAAGAGGTGCGACTAATCCTTCAGGCTGCCTGACACTTTTGGGACCTCATGTGCCTTAGAAGCGCATCCCCTCGTTTGCACACTCTCGTGCGACATTTCGGGCAGGTTTGCTTCAAATCAAGCCTCTCTCCATCCGTCCCGTAGATGATGTGACTCCCGGTCAGAATATGGCGGTATATCCTATCATGTTCGGTGCAGCGCTTCCCGTCCTCGGTGGGCCACATGCAGGGGACTTTGTCCGTGGTGCTGATGGAGTGAACACTTTGCATATGCTCCTTGAGGCCATCTTCGGTGGCCTTGAAGGGCTTTCCACAGAGCTCGCTCGTCTCGTTTTCACTATGCTTCTGTACTGGCCAGGAGCAGATGGCGTAGGAGCCGGTGGCGTCTGTCATATCGGCAGTGGAAGACGGGTTGGTAGGAGGTGGAATAGGAGTAACGATGGTGGCGGAAGCCCTCATGGAAGTAATAGTGGGCGAATTCTTAAAGAGTTCCTGAGAGAGAGCTGGAATCTGCCCAGGCGGGAAGGCGCTGTCGTCGCTGACGATCCAGTCGGCGTCGGCAGGGGCCAAAGTAGGAGGTGGTGGACGTGGTGCCAACGGAGAGGAAGAAACTTTTGCGTAATGTCGCCCCTGGCACGTGGTGAAAGCAGACTCGGGGAGGGTGGGAGGTGAGCAACTTGAAGGTACCGGCAAAGATAATGCCAAGTCAGATCGGTGGTAAAGCTGTTGCTCAAACCAGCTCGAAGTGAGAGAAGGGCAGGGCATCAAAGAAGATCGGCGAGACCGAAGGATATAGAACTCGTCAAAGCCATCGGAGGTGGAGCATTCCTGCAGATCACCCGTCGTCGCGTACAATCCAGATAGCCCAGCTGCCATAGCAAATGACACGTCCAGCTCCGCTTGGTTGGTGGGTCCCAACCATCTGGTCAAAACTTTGGCACAGTCTTCTTGTGATTCAGAAATAAGATGTTCGAGGGTATTGTGGTAGCCGAGAAGGCCGTTTCGGGTCTTCGACGGCTCGTTGAGATGACGCTCAGCGTCGAAGTCCTGTCCGTTGACGAGATTGTTACAGCCAGAGTCGAAGTACAGCTCAGTCATTGGAAGGGCGACGGGATAGAGACGGTATAGAAAAACGATCAAGGAGATTCAGGACAGGTGGTGACGGAAGTCGAATTGAATTGGACGAGTGCACTATCTCTAGGGATTTATATCTACGACAATTGTCACTTGTTTGTTTCCTGCATGTTTTATGGGTGAATTTTGGAAGACTATGCCACCCCTAGTCACAGGCACCGGTCACCCTCGCGACAAGACGGTAACTTTGTTAGGCTTTTCGCTGCCTTAGATCTGGATCTGGATTCCATGTGCGCTTGCGCCCCGGATGCAAAGTGGGCGGAATCAAATCGGCTTTCCCCAGTTTGTTGAGTTTCTTTCCTAATCTGGATGGCTGCTCTTCACGAAAAGTCCTTCCCCAAAGCAACGGCCGCATCCTTGTCTAAAGTCGTCGGCGACAACCAGAAAATTGGCATGTGGGTATCTTTATATATGTCGATCATACCTGCCGCAGCAGCTTTCAGGTCGTGCAAGGCTCTCCTCAATGCTATCAGAGAGGCACGACCTTGCGACCATCCCCTTAAGGGAATCATCCGAAGGCATAGCAGACCTCACGTTGGATACTGTGCGTCAGTGCGTACACGTGTCTGCTATATGTTTTTTACTTTCCGGTGGATGTATCAGCGCCGTTAAACTGTCAGTCTTCGAGTGCCACTCAATTCGGATTCCATGCGCTCTCGAAGATAAATTTCGTCCTCCAGCCAATCAATGCAGATGTTTCCGCTTCTAAATTCTTGTGGACAATGAAGTAAACAAAAAACAAACAGATCAAAGTGTCTTCTGCCACAACCAAATGTAGTGGATCACCCTTGGGTCAAAGTGGCTGGCACTTGTCCGAGGCATTCATCAGGTTAATTGAATGGACATCGTCCATGGAGCGCCATTGACACCCTGCTGACAGTATCATTGTGATTTATATGATAGAGGTATTCATATACTTGAATCGACTACAAGAAGACGGTCATGCGTATGAGAACCTTCGGATTTCGGCGGATGGATACGTCAGAAGGTAGGCTATCCTTGACACAGCGATGAGCTTCTGGTATTGAATAATTCGCGATTATTAAGAGCAGCGCTATTGGTGGGTTAAAGATAGCATCCGTAAATTTGATCGGGCTTGAATGATGCGCAACCGTATCAGACATGGAGAATACACTGGCTCTTCTAAGTCTGCTCCGCTTCTCGTTGATTGCCCGTCATAACTTGCTCGAAGGTCCTCACAATAAAATATTCGGGCGCAAATGCGTGATACTGCTGTAAGCCGCACGGGTAAAAACGAGAGGCCGACATTTCTCCCAGTCAAGCCTTCCAAGGGTGAAGGAGGGAGGTGTAGCACGGTTGCAGAAACAAGTGCCGAGCCACATGGCTGCATCAACGCCATGATCGGCGCTCAGCCCCTGAGGCCTGAGGCCTGAGCGCTTAGTACCATTTTGCTCCACAACAGTTCCAGAGGCCGTTTCAGACCAAGACATGCCAGACACCTCTGTTTACAACCATGATCATGACCCTCGACAACGATGTTCTGGATGCTATCTTCTGCGAATGCCCACACTTCTCCCTTGCGTCGCTCGTTCTGGTGTCTTCACGCTTCCATGCGCTTGCATTGCCGCACCTTTTCCACTCGGTAATCCTCGAAAAGGATCTAGCCCAGCTAGCCTCATTCCTCGAGTCGATTAGGGGTTGCGGAGTCCAGCAGGATGGTGGTAATTTCAGTAAAGGAATGCACGTAAAAAAGCTCGAGATCACGTACGATGCTTTGTGGAATAACCGTACGTGGCCTATAACGGATTCCATGACCAATGCCGAGCTATTGAATTGCACGAACTACACCGACAAGATACCTGTGGCGACATGGGCACCGATTTTGACCAGTACCTTGCAACTCATGCCCAATCTGCGTGACTTTGTGCTCGGCGATGAGATAGAGGAAATCGTGCACCACTCGCCTCTGTTCATCTCGACCTTGATGGCGTGCCAACGTTTGAAAACCATCTCCCTCGGCAAAGTGGGAACGGAAACGTCAAAGGCGTTTGGAGAGGCTTGCTCTACCCTTCCTCCTGCCTTTCGACTGGAAGCTGCGTCCTTCTTCAGCGGTATAGACGCGAAGTGGATACCGCAACCCCTGCGGGTCACACTTCAAGACGGACTAGGGCGCTTCCTACACCACGCTCAAATTCGACAACACATAACTTCTCTACGTTTCGACGAAATCGATCTTGAGGGGCTCGCTCCTCTTGAGAAGGGCGCCCCAGTCCTATTTCCTTCACTCGTCGAGGTGCATTTCATCGATTGCGATTTCTCGCTGGATTGGCTGGCAGCCGCTCCTGGCATCCGTACCCTTTCCATCTCCTTCAGTCGCATTCAGTGCTCCGGGCCATTCTCCCAAACGGCCTTCCCTCAACTTGTGCGTTTCGCGGCCCACGGCGATGATATCATGGCACTTGTGCGCTGGAATGCGCTGGCATTGGAAACATTGCATATCCTGTGCGTGATTTGCGAGTGGGAGACAGACCCAGAGGATGTCGAGGACATTGAGGATGCGTCCAATCCATTGACTATCGCAAAAGCCGCGTCGAACCTCAAGAGTCTTACTTTCACCCAGGAACCCCTTGAAGCCCTTTCATGGTGGCACGCATTTGTCGAGGTATTGGCACCCTTGACGTTCATGGACCTGTCCTTGGGCGTAGAGTCTGCTGATGAGGCACGTATTTGCGCGAGTATCACTCCAATCGTGTTTGAAAGAAAGTTCGCTTATTTACCATACAGTGTACTGAAATCCCTGATGCTCTAGCAGCGTTGCCGTTGGAGTATGTCTCTCTCAGCCTCGAGGGGACAGCGAAGCTCTTGGACCGACCAGAGGACTTTGGCGTTGACATAGAGCCAGCTGAAGAGGGCATCGCCATCTTATGGGCGACGAGGATTCCATCATTGCAGTACATTGACGTTCTGCGCGAGCGTGACCACTCATGCGACGCCCGCAACCATTATTTCACGATAGAGCGCGAAGATAACGGTGTAAGCGTCCGACGGTTGGACATCCAGACGGGACAAAAGATCAGGGAGACGTGGCATAAGGTATCTTTACATTATCAGCTGTTTTCTGTCACCCTTGGCTGATGCATTTTCCGCCAGGAATACGCGAATTAGCAACCTTCTCCATCGCTATTCAAAACAGAACCGCCGAGAGAAAGCACCAAACTTAAGCCTTAGACATGTTGTAGTATCAAGCGGGAATAGTTGTGTGAAGCAAGATATGGAAGGCCTGATCGGTGACAATACTGTCTATCCGACGCTGAGGCGACGAGACTAGCCAAAGCGGCAAAACCCCAGTACCAGCCCGGAGAGACGAAGCAGCACCACCACCATCACCTGAAGGCTTACCAGAGTTGCCAGCCCCAGAGCTGGCACGCTCGAGCTCGGTCGAGAAGCCTGTGTCGATTTTCCTGACACACTGGAGTCTGGGACTGGGAGAAGATCAAGAGCAGCGTTAAATTATAAGAGCATCTCACTTGCATGTTTACTGGTAGCACTCGGATGTTTGATAGGGTTCGGCTTGAATGACAATCGACCGTACTAGTATCGGATAGAGAGCCTGTCTGAGACTCTGAGTCTGATCTGGTTCTCATTTTTCGCCCAGCTCAAAGGATCACTAAGCAAAATATTCTGGTGCCAAGTGCGCAATATTTCTTTTTGTAAAATGCACTTGGAAAGCAACCGACCACCATTTCCCCCAGTCAAGCCCGTCAAGGGTGAGGAAGGTGTAGCTCAGGCATCGAGCTAGTGTTGCCGCCGAAGTGAAGCACTTCGTCACTTCAGTCGCTTCGTTGTGATGAAGTGGCTGATGGCGTGATAAATACGTCGATGAAGTGAGACGAAGTCATCAACGAACTGGCACGAAGCCATCAAGCGCATATTCTCCAAATAGGTACATAGCCCCTAACTGAGCGCCAATGGAGGACTTGAGCTGGATTGCCTCACCTCCTCACCAAAAGCCTTAAATGTTCGATCCCTTCTTCTCCTTAGGATCTGAAACATCCAAATTTTCATGTACCTGAATAAATCTCCCTTATCCAGCTAAATAAGTAAAATTTCAAACAGCCCATTTGGCGAAATGGTGTTACGAGATTGAGCAACAAGAGGATATATTTTTTCAAGCATTTTTGGGTATTTAAGAGCTAGAGTGCCCTTTCGACAATCCACAGCCCTCTTCTTCACCATCCAATTGTCATGAACCCTTCACACGACAACTTGTCTATGCCCCCACCTTGGAGCTCGACTCCCTCTTCTTCCAGCTCTGTGACACTCACTGCTGTGAACTGGGAGACGGATTACTTGCGTTTCAACCAAGATATGGACGAATATTCGCACTTGTCATCATCTCCGTCAATATCTGGACCATGCCAGCCCTCTCTGTCGCATTTGGCCCCTTCCTTAGGCAACAACTATCCAGTCTACTATGAGAGCCCCTCTGTACCTGCCGGCGGTTCTCCTGCCTATCAAGGCCACTCTGCAAGTGCAACTAGTCGTCCTCTCGCCGATACAACCACCAATACTGTCAACCTCGCCGCTCAAACCACTTCTGGGACCAGAACAACCTCATCAGGTAGTGGAAAGCGGAAGCAAGTTGATACTGCTACTGCAAGCGATTCCCAACCGTCCAAACGCAAGAGAAAGGCCCATGACTTGCAGAACGTGCCCCCTACAGTGGTTCAGCCTCCTGTGGCTTGCAGTATTGGCCCTCCTGGTCCAGCTGTTGCTCCACCAACACGGCATCAAGCCAGTAAGTAACCACAACCATGATCTTGACCTTGAAGCTAAATTCTCACTTTACACCTCAGGCGATCAAGCTCCTCGCTCGTCTAAGACCTCAGGTGCTGGGCGTGTCAATGCCGAGTCTGCGTCAGACGTCTGGTACTTCATGTTTGAACTGGAGAACGACGAACCCTTGTCCGTGCCTGTAGACGAGTTTGCAAGTGCCCAAGCAAGATTCTACACAAGGCCGAAGTCACCATTTGTTGGGTGTCGCCTTTGCAAGTGAGTTGACAGATATGTCGCCTCATCAGTCTCATCCTTACGCCTTCTTCCAGATCGCTTCAGACATGGCAGCTCAAGCCGTGTTCAGGCATCACATCTACCATCCGCCAGCACCTCAAGACGAAGCATACCGCGGCCTACCTCAGAGTTGTCGGCGAACTCGAGCTCAAGCACTCTGATAAGATTGCAAAAGGACCGGCGAAGCGCGAACCTTTCTCCCTAACCCGGTTCTATGAGCTTCTAATGCGGTGGATCGTTGCCGACGACCAGGTCAGTGATCATTGCAAGCCTATAGGCTTTGGATCTTGGTGTTAACCTATTATTTTCAAGGCTATCAATCTCCTCGAGTGTCCTGAGTTTCGTGAGCTTATGCTCTTCCTTGGCGACGGCAAGATAGAGGACAAGGATCTCCCACATCGGACAAAGCTCACAAAGCTAATCCTTGACGAGTATACGAAGGAAATGGCCCGCACACGGGCTGCTCTTGCAGCATCGGTTGGTCGCATCTCGCTCACTTCTGACTTGTGGAGCGATCCCAACTTGGCATCGCATATGGCCGTGACTGCTCACTACATCTCGCGAGATAAAGGGACTAGGCGACTACGGTACGAAGCAGGCTTGGTTGCCTTCAGAGTAGTGACTGGCCAGCACACGGGAGCGAATATTGCCGAACATCTGTTCGAGGTTATCCAGGATTTGGGCGTACTACACAAGGTACAGATTCATGTCATTGATTGGTGGTGCAGTGAGCTGACTGCTTTGTCTACGGCTCTTTAGCTGGGACCAATGACCCTGGATAATGTGTCTTCCAACCACACTATGATGCAGGAATTCGAAGTTCGAATGAAAGCCCTGCTACAAGATTTCGACGCAAATGGAAGTAGAGTCCAGTACGTTTCACAGCCCGATGACTTCGTTGCATTTTCCTAACATCTCACTTCCTGTATGGCAGCTGCTTCCCCCACGTAATCAATCTCGGTTGCCGGGCTATCTATACGTCCCTCAAGCTCACGGGAAAGCTTGAAGATCTTGATTTTCCCGAGTCGGTCAAAACCCACCCCGATTTTCCTCGGCTATTCGAGATCCTCAAAACCGACCTTATCAGTCGGGTGAGGAAAGTCGTTTCAGTGTGTCGGTCTTCGGGTCAAAGGCGGGCGGCCCTGAAAGACATTATCAAGAAAGGGAACGATCTTGAGCAGTGGGTCATCCGCGAGGTTCAACTTCTCCGAGATTGCGAAACGCGATGGTCTTCAATGTACTTGATGGTTGACCGCTTTTTGGAACTTCACGGGGTATGCCATTCTTTCATTTTCAACGCAGCACTTGCTCACTTTTCAATAGGCTGTAACCTCCTTCGTTGATATTCATTTGGCTGGCACAGCCGACCACAGGATCTGCAGCTTCTCGCAGGCTGAGATAGCCACCCTCATGGGGATTCAAAAGATCTTCGAGGTTGCTCATCGTGCTCAGGAGCTGCTGTCTGCTGAGAAGACACCCACCCTTTCTTACGCCCTTCCAGCATATGAGGGGGGTACTCAAGGGCTGGAGGAACGTAGCGAAGACCTTTCCAGTCCTCGCACCGTTTATCCAGTGCGGAATTAACAAGCTGGAGGACTACCTTGTGTTCACCCGGAAAACTCGCCTCTACTCCATTGCTGCCATTGTCAACCCAGCGATGAAGTTCTCTTTGTTAGAATACAATACTTACATCGTTGTTTCTACGGTTACGATCAGTACAAGGGACACTACTTTCAAAACGTTTACTTGTTGCATCGTTCACTTCTCTCTTTCTTATTGTTCTCTTTCTTCTATTTACCCTGCACAGATACGCTATTGTTCTTCCCTATATGGACATTCCTTTGTGTAGATATGTATATAGGTAGCTAGTGTGAGTGGGGTGTTCTCTATCGAACTATTCCCACTCACAGGTATGTCATGTATCGCTCTACTTATTTCTCTGCTAATAATTATCGAACTATTCCCACTCACAGTGCGTGTTCTGTTGAGGGTTTAATAGGTTATGAGCCCCGTTGCTTCGCGTTAGAGACACTCCTCAACACGAAAGCTACCCTCCCTCACAGACATTCGGTCACGTACCCTAGGTACATCCGCACCCTGGTCCTCTGCTTCTCAGAAAGCACGTCCCAGCTGCACCCTGGTCTGCCCCAGTCCATCTGGTCGAGCGACTTCTATCTCCTTCTATCCCCACTTCGTTTTCTGGCTATTCCCAGTCAACGTCGTATCTCCTGTTGGTTTTGGGTTTCACTCAAATCAACTCTTCCCTTCACTATCTCTCTCCTGTCCCTGTCACTGTTGCATTCGATTCTCGAAGCATCATGCCAGACGATTCTTCCACGACCAAAATCTGTGCTCTTTCGTCTGACACCGTTGCACGGTGGAAGACTATGGTCGAGAACGAAGCATTGCGCCTTCGTGCCGTCCATATCCTCTCTGGTGAGGAGGAGGAACCAGACAAAAGTGAAGATCGTAAGGATTGGAAGGATTATTGGGACAAACGCTCCACACTCGCATATGCTATCGTCAGCTCTCTTGACATGGCCCAATCCGACTCTATCATCTCGGGCGTCGACCGAACCGATCCAGCCGCCACCTTCACAGCTCTCATCGAGCACTACATTCCCAAGACAGCTCAATCTCGCGCTTCGTCTATCCAAGAGCTCCTCTCCATCCGCAAGACGGATACAGAGAGCTTTGCTTCTTATGGTGCCCGCATCATAGCTGCTGGAGCCCAAATCCGTGACCGTTTGGATGCGCTCCCACTCTACATCCCAGAGCGTACACGCCAAACGTCCATCGACCTATCCTCTATCCCTGCTCCAGAGTCAGACGAGGAAGAGGAAGAAGAACCAGCAGCTACTGGTATTGAGGGGGATATTACTACTCAGGCCACCGCTGCTCCAGCTCCTCTGACCACTGTCGAAATCGTCACCAGGCGCTCTGTATTCAAGAAGGGCTATGGTGCGCCAGAGCTCATCATGGACCTGATGCAAGCCATCGTCATCCTCGGCCTTCCTCACAATGAGCAGGGCAACTTCCTTCGCAACACCTTCACACATCTCGACAGCATCAAATCTGCCGATGATGTCCTCGACCACCTTCGCAAAGCCGACCTCTCCAACAAGGTCGAGGGTCTAGCTGACGAAGCCGCCCTTGCTGCCACCAAGAGCAAGAAAAAGGCTAAGCCTCGCAAGCCTACCACTTCCTCGTCCCATTCACCTGCTACGTCATCCACTTCCAAACCAACTCTCAAATGTCGCTATCACACCAACCTCTCCAACCACGACACCAAGGACTGCGACGTCCTGAAGAAGGCTAAAGAAGTGATGTCAGCCAACATGGCTGAGGACACAGCTGAAGAGGAAGCTCAGATGGCCTCCACCGCACACATCGTTAGTCCCCGTCGTAGACGTCAAAAGGGTACCACCGCTAACACTCAGTGGAATGCAGACTCGGGCGCTACCTCGCATATGACGCCACACAAGCGTTGGATGCGCAACATGCGACCCTGCTTGGTACCTGTGAGGCTGGGGATAACTCGACGGTCTGGGCAAAGGCCAAGGGAGATGTTGTGTTCAAACCATCTGGGAACCGCGAGCTCGTTGTCTTTTCCGATGTACTATATGTCCCTCGCTTGAAAAATAATCTATTCTCCATCCTTACTGCTGTGAAGAAGCGCAAGATGCGTGTTGTCATCAAGAACGACTCCCTGGAATTTTCGAAAGACGGCAACTCTCTCTTCACTGCTACTATTCATGGGACGACTGGCCTATTGGATGGAAGCACATTGGAGAATGATGAAGTAGCCTATTCAGCTGCAGTCGACAAGGGCATTTTACATGATCGTCTTGGACACATCGGAATTGACCGGCTCAATACGCTGCTCAAGAAGGATTTGGCTGAGGGGGTGTTTGTCAACAAAGGGACGGAGGTCAAGGACATGTGTGAAGCATGCATTGCAGGGAAGCAACACCGACGACCTTTCCCAAAGGTCTCAGAACATCGATGCACAGAGGTACTTGGTCGGATCCACAGTGACTTGCATGGTCCACTCCCGCGCACGTCTAGAGGGTACAGGTACTGGATCACATTCAGCAATGACCACTGCCGCTACAAACGCACCTACTTGCTCAAAAACAAGAGTGAGGCATTTGACAAGTTCAAGACCTACGTTGCTGCAGCGGAGAACTACTTGGGAGTAAAAGTGAAGGAGCTTCGGGACGATAAGGGAGGAGAGTACATCTCAAAGGAGTTTGATCAATGGTGTGAGGCACGAGGAATCTCTCGACAACATACGGTCCGTGGTACACCACAGCAAAATGGTGTCTCCGAGCGTCTAAATCGCACCCTGGCCGAGGGGGGTGATAGCAATGCTCAACCACGCTGGATTACCCGCCACCTTCTGGTCCACTGCTGTCCTCTACTACACCGAAATCCTGAATGTCACCCCTACGTCTGCGCTGTCGGAAACCACCTCGTATGAAGTGTGGCACAAACGCAAGCCAGACTTGTCCATGTTCAGAGTCTATGGATGTCGCGCATGGGTCAATGTACCAAAGTCTGACCGCAAAAACCTCGACTCCCATTCCATCCCTTGCATCTTCCTTGGATTTGCACAAGGATTCAAAGGCTGGCTGTGCTATGATACGGCCACCAAGAAAACCCACATCTCTCGAGACGTGATCTTTGACGAGACTTCTTTCCCTGGTCTCTCAACCAAAGGCAAGAGCACTGAAACTCCTCCAGTCCAATGGGGTGAACTTTGGTCGCATGACGATGATGAGTCTGAAACTCTCTCCACGCCTAGCGTTGATGCCATTCCTCAACCACCTGTTGACCCAGCACCCAGTGCACCTCATGTCGACAATGACGAGTCAGACTCCGATGATGATGATGATCTCCCGGGGAATCCTCCCAACGCCCCTGCTGCCCCCAGAACTCCTATTCGTGCACCTCCCAGAGGTCCAGCGACAAAGGATCTGGCTGACGAGCGCAAGCGTGCATGGTCGAGGCCTCAGAATGATCCATCTCCCACATCAAGAGCAGAGCACGATTCTCCTGACCCTACACTGAAAGACTTTGGATGGAGTCCACCAGAAGGTGAATTTCCGCGTCTACCTGCTCCTACTCCTGCACCAGCCCATGTTATTTCCCCTCAAACACTCCGCCCAATGCCACGTCTAGCAGCACCAGCTGCCAAGCCTAATGAACCCTACCTTGTAGCCCAAGGAGGACGACCAACACGTTCAGGGGGTGTTTTGGACTACACTACAATTGCTGGAAAAGGACGAAGGGGAACCCAACCAGTTGCTCGCAGACAGGCTGAAGCACAACAGGATGAGGAACGTGAACCCAGAACGGATGTTGCAGGACCCAGCACTTCAAATCCAGTACCAGCCCGAGGGGGTGCCCAAAATCACGATTTCTTCGGTCTGCCACTTGCTACCCAAACTGGCGGCATGGGAGTCATGAATCTTCAACTCCGCCCCACACTCACGAATCCAAATCCTCCACCACCTCCTAGTCAACCCACTCCAATCGATGCTGCTTCACTCCCAGACGACGACGATGATGACGATGATGAAGAAGCTGACTTGGCTACTGCCTTCAAAGCCAGTCGAGTCATGGAATCCGTCTTCAATGTCTATGGCATCTCAGACGACTTCATCCCAATGTCAGCTGGATGGGAGATTGCAATGGAAGCTGCTTGTGAAAATGCATTCGGTGCAGCTACACGCCCAAATGATGCACCACGGAACTGGAAGGAGGCCATGGCTCGGGATGATAAGGACAAATGGTTGGCAGCTGCTCAGACAGAGATCGACGCCCTGATTGAGAATGGTACTTGGGAACTCGTCCAACTCCCCAAGGATCGAAAGGCGATTGGCTCTCGTTGGGTATTCCTCATCAAACGCGACGCAGATGGAAGAGTTGAACGATACAAGGCTCGTTTGGTTGGTCAAGGCTTTGGACAGTCTCATGGCATTGACTATGACGAAGTATTTGCCCCAACTACCAGGCTTACGTCTATCCGTACTGTCCTTGCACAAGCAGCAATGAACGGAGAACACATCGAGTCAATCGACATTTCCAATGCCTACCTTAACGGCACCATCGAGGATGAATACGAGGTCTATATGAGGCAACCAGAGGGATTCGAAGTCCGTAACACCAACGGTGCCCAGTGGGTATGCAAGCTCAAGAAAGGTCTCTATGGGCTCAAACAGAGTGGCCGACTGTGGTACCAGAAGTTGGCAAAGGAACTTGAGAAGATTGGCTTTGAGCAGCTTTTCTCTGATCCCAGCATCTACCACTGGGTGAAGGACGGTGTTCGTGTCACACTCCCAGTCTTTGTCGATGACATCACTATCACGTCTAAAGACAAGTCCAAGATTGAATGGGTCAAGGAAGCGCTGTCAAGGGTCTTCAAGCTGAAGGATTTAGGACCTACCGCATACCTTCTAGGAATCAAGGTGGGAGTACGACCAGGCAAACAAAACTCTGCGTCTATCCCAAACCCAGTACATCAACGACATGCTTGCTCGTTTCCGACTTTCCGACTGCAAACCTGTGACCACCCCTATGGAACCAGGGCTAGCACTGAAGAAAAGCATGTCGCCCACAACTGAAGACGAGAAGGAGGAGATGAGCAAAATCCCCTACTTGAATGCAGTTGGAGCCCTGATGTATCTGGCCATTGGTACTCGCCCAGACATTGCCTACTCAGTCGCAAAATTGGCACAGTTCAACTCCAACCCTGGGCCTGCACATTGGAAAGCTGTCAAGCACCTCTTCCGTTACCTCCAGGGAACCAAGGACCTCAAGCTCACATTCACTCGGAACGAAGGCACTCCATCAGATGAACTCTTCCGCACCTATAGTGATGCAGACCATGGTGGATGCCTCGACACACGCAAGTCTACGAGTGGTTTTGTGATGAAGATGGGCACTGGTGCAGTCAGCTGGTCATCCAAGAAGCAAGCTACAATCGCCAACTCCTCGACTGAGGCTGAATACATCTCAGCATCATCTGCAGGCTTTGAGATCAAATGGATGCGTTCGCTTTGGGGAGAGCTCGGATTCAACGTCAAGAAGCCCTCGCCACTCATGGTGGACAGTCAATCAGCACTGCGTGTCCTCAAGAATCCTGAAAATCACAGCAGGATGAAGCACATCGACATCAAGATTCATTGGATCAGGAAGGAAGTTCGCGACAGAACCATCGAAGTCCACTTCCTCCCTACTGCAGACATGGTTGCAGACATTCTCACCAAACCCCTTCCTCGGATTGCTGTTGAGCGTCACCGTTTATCTCTTGGTCTCTTTTAGAATCACAACGGTCTTTGCATTGAGGGGGTGTGTTAGAATACAATACTTACATCGTTGTTTCTACGGTTACGATCAGTACAAGGGACACTACTTTCAAAACGTTTACTTGTTGCATCGTTCACTTCTCTCTTTCTTATTGTTCTCTTTCTTCTATTTACCCTGCACAGATACGCTATTGTTCTTCCCTATATGGACATTCCTTTGTGTAGATATGTATATAGGTAGCTAGTGTGAGTGGGGTGTTCTCTATCGAACTATTCCCACTCACAGGTATGTCATGTATCGCTCTACTTATTTCTCTGCTAATAATTATCGAACTATTCCCACTCACAGTGCGTGTTCTGTTGAGGGTTTAATACTCTTGGACAGGATCGGAGCGTCTAGGTCAAGAGGATCAGACTGGTTGGGGAGATAAGCGCAGCTCTGAGTTTGAGAATGCGTGGGGGTGGACTGTCGACCTCATGACGAAGTTTGAGACTGCTCGCCGACACAAGGCTTCGACTGCTCCAGCTCCAAAGCTGGTGTCAGCACCTCTGCAGAAAACAACATCGTTGGACTCGGCAACATCGCGTCTGCATCACGGACTGCAGTCGCTGCAGCGGATCGGCGCAAATCTCGGGCTGCAAACTTCCGTTTCGCTCTTCGACATCTCCAGAGTCGAAACCCCTTTGCCTCCCCCACCCGCAGGCGAAGAGCCAGGCCCACAAGCAGATGAGGAAGACTCTCTCTTGGAGGAAGAGCGCGTCAACGAAGAGCGCAAAAAATGCGAGGATGAGCTGACCCGTTATCTCGACGAAGGCCTTTACAAGCGACTCGGAGGTCTCAGAGATGGCCTCGACCAGCTTGCTTATTGGGAGGTAAGCGTCAGCTTGCTATTGCACAATGTCCTGAATACTAACAGCTGCATAGAGCAATGAATTCCGATACCCAAACCTCTTTTCGATTGCTATGGACATCCTTCCTGTCCAAGCCTCCGCCGTCCCTTGCGAGAGGGTGTTCTCTTCCGGCAAGGAGACATGTGCACTTCGCAGGAATCGCATCTCACCAGCGCTCATGGAAGCCCTGCAGGTGCTCAAATTTACATTCAAGAAGCAAAGGTTGGACTTTACAATGGAGCCACTGGCACGAGAAGAGGACTACTCAATTGAGGGACCTGTAACTGTAGCTGCATCGGATGAACTTGTTCGCGAAGGCCAGTACGAGGTGCTGGGTGAACTATGGGCTAACGAGATGGAATTCCTTGAGACGAGGGGTAATATTTCATCCCAGTAGCACTACCTTGTAATCTATAGTCTATTTCTTCCTTGCTATTCGTCGAATGGGCTGTGCCCGGCGATGTTTCCGTTTCAGGAACGCCGCTGATGCGACCGTCAACGGACTTCATCGACTTCACGCCTCCATCTGATTCACTTCGCGATGTGTGATGCCATGTCCGTGGTAAAACGACTTCGCTTCGTTCACTTCACTTCGCGGCAACACCAGGGGGCTGCCGAGATAGCGAGGGCTGAAATCAACCCTACCCGCCTGGTCCGTGAGAAGTGTCGTCCAGCTGTCAATGGCATCGACGGCTGATGACAGCCAAGTGATGGGTTAACGTTGCTCTAATGAGGCCCCTATTCACCTGTGAGCAAAGGTTGGCCACAAAAGGCAGATTTTTACAACCATCATCCCAGTTCAACGATGGGAATACGGCTAGGTTGTGGTTCAGCGCGTACCTCCGGCTCTTACCGCCTTCTGGTCAATAGTCCTCTGGTCATATGCTTAGGCCAATTCCAGCGTGCTGGCCGAGTCAGACATTTGCTATGCTGTCAAAATATGCTCCAGGTCCGATGACCACTTACCTCTGCATATCGACGCACGAGGGAGCCTCCGACAGGTATATGGGTGTGTTGTCAAGCACACTACTACCGGAAAGCAACACCAGGAAGCGTAACGGAGCAGTTTTAGCACGCTAATAGGATTCACTGGTCCATATGCTTAGAGATATGGGTAATTATATTGAATTTGTGTCTAAAGGGCTGCGCAGTACAGGAGAATTTGTACGAATACCAAGCGGGCAATTGTCAACAACCTCAGACGACGCGTCGCTGGACGCGACCGATACGGCATGCGATCACTTGGCTGTCATCAGCTGTCGATGGCATCGACAGCTGGACGACACTTCTCACGGACCAGGCGGGTAGGGTTGATTTCAGCCCTCGCTATCTCGGCAGCCCCCTGGGCAACACTACATCGAGCCTCAGTGAAGCCATTGTGATCCGCATCAACCGCACCATGATCAGCACCCAGTCAGTCCGAGCGCTTAAGTACTTTCGTCTTGTTCCACAACAGCACCAGCACTAGACCAGGCCTCTGTCCACACAACCATGCCGGTAACCCTAGGTAACGATGTCCTGGACATTATCTTTTGCGAATGCCAAATCTCCTCCCTTGGATCGCTGGTTCAAGTGTCTTCAACGTTCCATGCACTTGCATTGCCCCATCTTTTACACTCGGTAACCTTCAAGAAGAATCTAAGCCAGCTGGCGTCGTTCCTTGAATTCATTCTGCGGCGTGGAGGTGAGCACGGTGGCTGCTTTAGTGAAGGAAGGCACATCAAAAGGCTGGAGATCACACTGGATCCTGTATCAAATAGCCGTACGTGGCATAGACTACGGATTCCATGACCGATGCCGAGCTACTGAACCGTGCAGACTACGCCGACACAATACCTGCGGCGACATGGGCACCTATGCTGACCAGCGCCTTGCAACTCATGCCCAACCTGCGCGAGTTTTTGGTCGGATGTCAGATAGAGGACATCGTGCACCATTCACCTTTGTTCATCTCGACCTTGCTCGCTTGCCACAGTTTGAAACGCTTCTCCCTCGGTAAAATTGGAGTGGAAACTTCAATGGCACTGGGAAAAGTGTGCCCTGGCATTTCTCCTGCCTTGCGACTAGAAGCTGCGTCCTTCGTCGGTGCCGGGGTTGGCGAGAAGTGGAGACCGCAGCCACTGCCGATCACACTGGCACTTCGAGATGGACTCGTGCCCTTCCTACGCCACGCTCACATTCAACAAACACATGGCTTCTCTACGTTTTGTTGACATCGATCTTGAGCCACTCGCTCTCGGAGTTGAGCAGGGCGTCCCAGTCCTATTCCCTTTCCTCGTCGAGGTGCACTTGAACGGTTGCGATTTCTCGTTGAACTGGCTAGCAGCAGCAGCCCCTGGCATTCGTACCCTTTCCATATCCTCCTGTAGCATTTATAGAACCTCCATCCCCTTCCCCCGAACAGCCTTCCCTCAACTTGTGCATTTCGCGGGCCACCACGAATACCTCATGATCTTGATGCGCTTGAATGCACTAGCATTGGAAACATTGCATAGCCTGTGTGTGAGCACCGGGTGGGGGATGGACATAGATGATGACGAGGAGTTCGAGGCTGGGGCCAACCCATTGGCTGTCGTAAAAGCTGCATCAAACCTCAGGAATCTCACTTTCCCCCAAAGTCTTGAGCCCCCTTCATGGTGGCGCACATTTGTTAAGGTATTGGCACCCTTGACGTTCTTGAACATATCCTTGGGCCTAGAGTCTAGCAGTGCTGATGAGGCACAGAGTTGTGTGAGTACCATTGCCATCGCGTTTGATCGAAATATCGCTTATCTACGACACAGTTGTACCGAAATCCCTGATGCCCTAGCAGCCCTGCCGTTGGAGTATGTCTCTCTCTCCCTCGGGGGGTTGGGTAAACTCTTGGACCGACCAGAGGACTTTGACATTGCCACACAACCAACTGAAGAGGCCGTTGCTATCTCATGGGCTACAAGGATCCCGACATTACAGTACATCGATGTTCTGCTCGGGCGCGACTACTGGGGCAAAGACCCTGCCCACTACTTGATGATAGAGCGCAAAAACAATGGTGTGAGCGTCCGACGGTTGGATATCCAAATTGGACAAAAGATAAGGGAGTCGTGGGATGAGGTATGTCCGCATGAGCAGGTCTGTCACACTTGGCTGATGCGAGTTGGTCTGTTCGGAATATGCCATGTAGCCACGTCCTCTGTCGCGAACGCAACATTGAACAGAGAATCAGGGCGAAAACTTCAATTTGAGAACAAGAACAACATTAGATAGAGCAAGATGCATAGCCAAGCTGCGCTAGATTATGAGGGAATAATTGCATAGAGCAAGGCATGTACGACCTATAGATACTGTCTATCCAACGTTCTATCTCAACATCACAATGGCTTCTAAATATAGCTACTTTAGAGGGCAACAAGCGAGGCAACGAGACCTGCCAAAGCGGCAGCAACCCAGCACCAGCACCGAGAGACGAAGCAGCACCGTCATCATCACCTGAAGGGGCACCAGAGTTGCTAGCCCCAGGAGCTCCCGCGCTGCTCGTGCCCGATCCGGCAGCCCGTGTCGAGCTTCCCGACGGACTTCCTGATGCACTTCCTGATGGGCTTCCAGATGCGCTGGCACTTGGGGGTGCTTCTCCTCGGGCAGCAGCCTGGAAGGCCTCAAAGGAGCGGTTGCTGGGAGCAGCGGGAGCATTGACGGCGAACACCATGCCGTTCTGGCAATGCTGGCCTACACCGCAGTAGAACCAGATGGGAGCGGTACCGTCATAGTCGGTAGGGATGGTGAATGGGCGCACTTCTTCTCCCTCAGCCTCTGTGGTAACACTGCGTTCCGTTGGATTAGTTTAACTTGGCAAGACATCGAGATGAAGAGAGCTGGACTTACACTTGGGAAGAAAAGCCATCCGCGAGTGGAGCGCAAGGGGTATCAAAGGTGGACTGAGTTGCCGAGTGCGATTTGGGGGTGGCTGTTGAACGTAGCATTGGATTAGACGGAAAGAAAGGGGAAGGATAAAAAGAGATTCGTACAAGGCAAAGTTGATAATATCGCCAGCGACGGCACCCTCGACGGTGGGGGGATCGAAGACGAGCTCTCCGCCAGGTCCGACTGCGACGTCGAACGTCGCACCCAAGGCGAGGGGCAGGCTAGCTGCGAGAGTGAAGAGGAGAGTCTTGGAAGCCATTGAAGGAATTAAGGTGTTGTTGGATAAGGATAATAGGTCTTGGGAGTAAAGGTAACCGAAGACAGTTGAATGGGGGACTCTACTTCCGTCTTGCATGCCAGATTATATACCTGACGACCAACAGCCGGCGGTGGCGGCTTTGCTGTGCTGATCTCCCAAGTCTGCGCAGTATCTGGATGGCTAATGCCTCACGTCACCCTAGAGGCATATCAGCCGTAAAAGATGAGAAGTATGGGAATGCCTACCAAGAATAAGCTTCCATAGGTTGCCATGCCTAGCGGCCCAAGCCAATGAGAACCATTATTAACCCCATCTTGTGATCGAAAGGAGCATACCGGTGCGTTGGGTGTAATCGAAATGACCATACCAGAGCGACTCGTGGTGAAAGGCAGGCACTCCACATCCAAGTCTCTAACAACAAGCTTCGGCTATGAATATCGCATTGATCATGGCCGTGCAAACCATAGATGAAGCCAAGGCGTTCGAGAAACGTTTCGAGCGTCCTTATCGGGGAGAGCGGTGAAAGGAGGTGTTTTGTCCTACTTTGCTTCTCCCGCCAGGAGACTCGAGGCCTGAAATGCCTCACAGGTGATGGCCAAGTACCCCAGGTGGCCTTGGGTCCACCAATGACTGCCGGAGTACACGTCTTCTCAAACAGGAAGCTTTGCCGCAGACGCTGATCGTCTATTGGCCGCAAAGCAGGGATCACGGTAAGACGGAAGTTCCCAACGGAATTCCAAGTGAGAAAACCCGGAAGAAGACTGCTGAGTGAGGATTTGGATATGGTCTGATGCATGTAATGAGACGGGAAAACAGCCTTGAGATTGAAAAGTGGGTCGAAAGTTGGAGCCCAAAGATACTGGTCACATCGCGCCGCGACGAAGAGAGATAAGCATCGCCTAGTAGGATTTCAGATTGGTCGAATTGGGAGCTTGGCGGAGACGGGTTTCCAGCGAGAGCCACTAAACCTATTTATGTGATCAGCGGTGGATCGTCGTTGGCAGGCATGTAGAACGACGAGCAGGTGAGTGAGAATGATGGTGGTCGTGCTTGGAAAAAAGAAAAGACAGACTGGACAGCCAGCCTGTCCGTCTGTCCCGTGAAGTCGGTGATTGATCCCCGTGTGATGCAGTTGGTCAATGTACTTTTAGCGACATGGTGCGGGTTCCAGGGACATGGTGAGTTGCGGCCAGATTAGTGCGAGATGAATGGTATGCTACAATTATCAATGAAGGACGAAGTGTGAAAACACAAGTATAGTACGAAAAGAAATCTAACAAGGAAGCTCATGCAGCAGCAACGAAGGAGATGCCAGGAGCAGCGCTTCAAGATAGCCAGCTAAGCGGACAGCCAAGCCCGCGCAAGGAAGGGGAAGCACGATACATGAAGGTACAGCCTGCGAGCCCACAGCCTCACACCGCACCCTCCTCCCCCTCCCCACACGCCCCTCTTCCAATTATCATAACACTCCAACGTCACACTCGCCAAAAACCCAGCCGTACACTGCTCCGTCTCGATCCAAATACTTCATCAAACTCGGTAAATCCTGCGGACCCCCTTCGCCTTGAGCGAACCAACTGCATCCTCGCGCTTGCTCTTTCGAGGCTGGTTGAAAGATGAACGAGGCGTTAAGGTCGTACATGGAGGTGACACGGACTTGGCGGTTGGGGTAGAATGCGAGTTTGAGGCCTAGGATGGAGGCGATGGCTTCTCGAATTCGCGCTTTTGGATTGAAAGACCTGGTATTGTGGTGACAACGTCATTTGTCTGAACAAAGGAAGGGGAATGGAAAACGATATACCTGCTGTAATCTCAATAGCCACCGCTTCTCTCCTTTTGCTTGAGCTCGTTCTGCAGGTCTTCCTTTTCCTTGTTTACCTGTTCCCAACTCGCTCTCGGTACCAAGCTCCTCGTTCCTCTGCCCCCTCAGAACCGGCGTAGAAACCCCACTCTCCTCAAGCTCCTTGAGCCGCTTGATAAGAGCCTCATTCTCCCCTTTAATTCTATCCATCGTGGCTTGTCGAAGATCCACCCATGCTTGATCTGGGTTCTCGGCCATACACAAGACACGCGTTTTGGGCGGGACGTGGCGCCTCCTGCGATTTCACCGCTGAGATCGAACAGGGCTTGTTCGAGTTCGTCGATCTTGGTCGCTTGGGCTTGGATTTCTTGTTCGTGTTCTGAGATAGCTGTAAACCCCGCCCAATCAGCCAATTCGTTCAGAGGAGAAGAAATGAAAGCAAACGCACTCTGACGAAGGGCCTTTTTCTCTTGTTCAACCTTCTCCAGTTCCTCGGTGGACACCAATCGGACCCTCCAAGGCCTCCAGGTCGTTGGAAAGCTGATCATTCACATTCTTGTATTCCGCTAACAACGCTTCTAGCTCTTCCATCTTGTCGACCTTGACTTGGTCCACCGCCGGTGTCGCGTTGTCGCCATACGCCTCCTCCGCTTTGAAGCTCGCAACAGCGCCTGAAGGTACCCCCACCTCCCTCTCCACGAGCATAACCTTTGAGTCTTTTCGCCTGAGCTCTTCCTTCGCTGCTCGTACCTCTGCTTCGAGGGCCTGGATCAACTTCTGGTGCTGCGCGTTTTGGGATTCGAGGGAAACGAGTTCGGCTGTGCGTTGGCGGGAGAGGGCGGTAGTTGCCCCATGTTCTTCCAGAAGTTGGGCATGCGTGAGGCGCAAGTCTGAGGGCTTGGGTGATGGAGATGGGTACCGAGGATGGTGTGCTGTTGCTATTGTTATTTGTATCTTGGGTTTTGGATGCCCTGTACCCGTGTTAGTTAGAATGCGAAGGGTGAATATGAGATGTACTTACCAAGCCTCGCGTTCCAATCGACCCGCCTCAACCTCTGCTTCTAGTCGGATGACCTTCTCCTTAAGCTCGTCCAGTCCAACAAGCTTGGTTTCCAAGCCTCGCTTCTCTTCCCTTAAAACCTCGATGCTCTGGTTTCGTTCCCTCAGGTACGACAGCTCGCTCGTCAGCTTGACGTTCTTCGCCTCCAACGTCCTGAGATATTCTGCCTGCCGATGGAGCTCCTCTCGTACGACCCCCATCCCCTCCTGTTCCGCTTCATAATGCATCAACCCATCCTGCTGCGAGACGAGCTCATCGTATTGTGCTTGGAGGTTCCCGAGAATCCGACTGCGCTCGTCTGCTATATGCCGGGACTGGGAGAGCTCGTGTTCAAGAAGCTCAACGCGGTGGTTAAGGGTTGTAAGCTGGGATTTCTGAGAGGCAATAGTCTGGCTTGTCGAACGTGATAGCGCCGAATGTGTATCCTGCAAATCAGCGAATTCTTCGCGGAGAGCTGTGAGTGACGTTCGGAGTGTGCGGATGTCTGTATCTGCTTTGCGCTTTACCGTTGTCTATTAGACTACGTATATGGGAGAAAAGAGAGATAGACACACCTTAGCCTGGTCGTAAACCTCACGCTCCCGTTCCTTCTCCTCCTCCTCCCTTTTCGCGGTCGGCAAAGTACCGTCTATCTCGTTCCAGCCGCTCGATCAAGAGTTCTTTCTCGCGCAGTTTCGTTTCCAGCTCTGATGTTGTTGTCTGGGCTGCGAGCAGTTGACGTTCGAGGTTTGCATGGGAGAGAGACGAATTGAAGACTTGGGTTCGTTGCAGGCGTTTGGCGGTTGAGAGTTGGGGGTCTGTGCAGGTGGTTAGTCATGTCTGGTTAGGCGTTCGGTCATGGCTTCGAGCTCAGTTGTGGGCGGATAGAGCTTCGACAAGCCGTCACCGAGACAAAGAGCAGAAGCGACCACCAGATGGAGGTTCTCAGGTATATCCACCAGCCTCGAGGCACGCCACAAAGCCACAAAAGCACGCGTTAGAAGGGGGCAACACACCTCTTTCTAATTCTGCAGCCAAAGAGTCACGTTTTGGCTGTTGAACGCGAGGATTTGGGGTCAAAGCGTAGCTTCGCCAATGGTGTCTGGAAGTTGTTGCTGTGATCGCCATTGGTGTTCATGATTCCATATGCCCAGCAGGATGCTTTCAGTATTGAGAGTAGGGTCCAAGAAAGCTTCCCCGGGTGGAGCCAAATGTCAGATTCCTAGACCTCTGGATTAGATTCGGTTCGAGGAACGGGATGACAGGGTGAAAGGCTGGCCAGTGAATTCGTCGAAATCTGGGAGCGGAAAGATACTCCCAGGGTCTCGTGACTGGCTCTAACCGCCGAGCTGGGACAGGAGTGATTAAGCGCCCAACCTCGAAGACCTCAAGGCGTCTACGGCGTTGTTGTAGATTTCAACTCATTGAAGTCGAGGGGATTTCTCATCAAAGATAACTCGCTGCTATGATGTATGGCAGGAAGAGATTATGGATAGTCATAGAACAGTTGAACGAAAATGGCATACATTACATGATGATGTGCTAGGGAATTCGGAATAGAATAGAGCAATGATGAACACAAATAATCCAATGAAAGAAGGCGAAAGGGTGGAACGTCTACTCATCATCAAACTCATTGCCTGTCCCTTCATCCTCGTCCTCCTCGCTGTCGTTGCCCTCCTCCACGTTATCATCATTGCATCAAGCTTGCTGCTGATTCTGGATCCGATCTTGAGACGCTGGCACAATTGTCCCCGGAAAAGCGAGCAGGAGGTCAACGACCGCTTCGTGTCCCTTAGTCAAGGCCCATAACAGCGCCGTCTTCCCGCTTCTGGATACAGTATTGACATTGATCCCGGGAACTTCAAGGAGTTGCTTCACGATATTTATGTGGCCAGTGCGAGCCGCCACTATGAGGCTGTTGACTGCTCCGAGTCATTGTGGTCAGCAACATGAGAACCTGCCTACGATAGGTTGCCCAATTGACATCGATTTCCGGAACGCCGAGAAGCTCTTTGACAACTTCGGCATGACCCCTGGCCACAGCATGAATGAGGGCAGTCCAACCACGTTCATCCGCTGTGTTGATGTTGATGCCAGGGAGCCTAACAAAGAGTTTCACAACTTCGGTATGACCTGCTGCTGCGGCACACATGAGGGCTGTCTGGCCAGTGATATCTACTGCATGGATGTCAATGCCAGGGACCTCAGTGAGCAGTTGCACAAGTTCGATGCGACCATATGTAGCAGTAAGGATGAGGGCATTCCGAGATAACGGGTCACAGGTTCACGTTGATGCCTGGCAGCGAGAGAAGAGCTTTAGCGCAAGCAAGGTGGCCTCGTTCGGCTGTCAGGATCAATGGCGACTCGCTGAAGTTTGTTGTGCCAGAGTTGGGAGAATGCACCTGTGCTGCTAGAGGGATTAGGTCTTCTAGCCCATAAAATGCCGCAACGTGAAGGGGGCCACCACGGTCAATTCTCCATCCGTTGTCCAAAGGATAACTCGTGCAATTCAATACCAAATTAGCGGCTGCCAATGTGATTGGGGTATAACGACCGCATTGGCGAGTATGGTGCACCCATGACTGATAAGCATATCCCAGGAGGGTATCATTACGAAGCAGTGCCTTGAAGGTGCCACTCAGTATGTTGAATCCCCTATCGTGTTGAAAACCACACTTGATGATGTGGGCAATACAAACATGCCCAAGAAGAGCATGAGGAACTGGGAATAAATCCAGTATCCGAGGGAGAATGGCATCCCGAGTGGTATAGTCTAGATTACAACCTAATAAGGACATAGGAACAATGGAAACGAGCCACGATGGAACTCACGAATTAATCGAATTAGTCTCGTCTTTTCATCGACTGAGACCAGACCACAGCAAACCGAGAGGAGGAGAGCCTCTGGCACCATGCGCTTCGGCTCAAAGGCATACGTTTCCGGGCAGGTGGAGACTGCACGTCGCAGTGTATCGATCGTCATTTCACCATCGGCGTGAGTTATCCAGAGGAGGACGAGTTTGGCGAGGTTTGATTGTTTGGGACCTTGGGCAAGGATTCGCTCCCAGGTCTTTGCGTAGATCTCCTTGATATCAGAGGGGAATCCATGCAAGGTTTCTTCCACGTCGAGGGCGCTAACGCAGGTGCGGAGCGCTTTGAGCTGCAGTTTCGCATGGAGGAACCTGTAGGTGGCATTAAGAGCAGGTGAAGATGCAACAAAACCTCACATTCCACCCGACTTTTGATGAATCGTTTCTGCGATTTGTTCCTCGAGGTCGGTACCCTCGAGCAACGCCATGAGCTCTGGAGTATGCCGAAGAAAATGTTTGATATGCAAGTCGAGATCAGACGGGCTCGCGGCGATCTTGAATACTTGAGCGCCAGCAAATTGCCGCTGGAGCGCTTCCAGCAGTCGGGAGGTGATGAAGATTTTTGCGTCCAACGATGCGAGAAGGTTGAGCAAGATGGGCCGATCCTCGGCCCGCATCTCGTCCAATGCATCCAAGACAAAGAAAAGTGTTTTTCCACTTTGAACGAATCCCTTCAGTACTTCCTGGAGTTCTTGTTGACTTGGCTGGGTCCCCTCTTTCTTGTGCCTCGCGTAGAGGGCTTCAATGAAAGGAATAAGGTCCTCATGGCGTTCAACAATCTGCTTGACCAGTGATTCCAGGATGTCCCTGATAGTCAAGGGCTCGCTGTAGCGGAGGTAGACAAAGGCGACGCAGATGAGGCCTCCTGATGTCTTCTCTAGCCACTCCAAGTAGCGGATCACGATGGATCTGTGAGATATTAGTGCGAGTGTGAGCATTGATTGGACTTTACTCACGCAAGGACGGTCTTCCCAGCTCCGGCTAGATAGAAGTCAGGGTATGACTTTCGAAGCAAGGCATACTGCGACTCACGGATACCAACACCCCACAATATCGTCCCATGCTTAACCCAGAAGACAAACATCTGACCTCTTGTGAGCCAGATACATGTCCCATCAGTGGCTTTGGCAAGGGTATCCAGCTGGATATCTCGGAATTTTGGGAGGGATCGCGAGTTCAGGATGTCCAGGACATCAACTGAAGCCGTTGGAGGCCCATAGTTGTAAGTATGGTTATGAATGTCGCGCCCTGCTACATTGAATATACCCCCGTGAATCTGAGCGCTCTCGATGCCAGATATCAGGGCGGATCCTGAGGCGGTCGGTGAGCACTCCGAGGGCGGCCCAGCGAGCTCAACTTCCCATCTTCCTCTCTTGGCTGTTACGTCCTGGCCGAGAGAGACGCTGCCCTTGCGCTTAGGATTACGATCCATGGCGAGTGCAGTGAAGCGTCCAGATGTGAGGGGGGAGGACAAGCTAGCAACGAGGCGGTCCTGCACACAGGCGGCAGGCAGCGCTGTAGAGGCTCCCAGGGTCTCGTGATGGGATTTAAGTGCTGACCAGGCGATTTAAGCGCCCAAACCCGCCAACCACTCGCATCCCTAGATATCACCAAGGGTGGGGCAAATTACTTACTTGTATCATGCTGCTCGCATCTCCGTGTCATAGCTAGAATGAACCGCATGATCATCGACCATGAGGACTAATGCAGTTATAAAACTACGGCCACTGGTGGGGAGGGCGGGTAGAGATTGACACCCTGATGAGTGAAGAAAATAGAATACAAAGTACAGGTATTAAAATATTAACGTCCAATTATCTCTCTATAGAAGCCACGTTGCGAAGTCCCGACACCCGGCTTCGTGGTTTCAACTATACGCCCTCCCATCCAGTTGTTGTCAGCATCTGAGCTCAAGTGCCTACAGTTCGCTCCTTTCGTTCCTATTTGTACTACTTAAATGGCTGATTATATCCATTTGGATCTCCCAACTGTTATATCCCTAGTAAATCGCAAGGATTTTCTCCAGTGCCCACTCGACCTGTAGGACACTCGTGGGAATCCCGTCAACGACCTGCCAACAGCCGCGCGCGCTTGCTGTCTTTGGACTCTTTCATCCGTTTCCGCTACATCCACTACACTCGCCATGAATCGCGACGACGATTCCGATCTGACCGACCTCGAGAGCTCAGAGGAGGAAGAAGAAGAATACACCATCTCAGCAGAAAAAGGCCAAGAAAAGGCACACAACATATAATCTGAGGAACCCATTGAAGGTTCCGAGAGCTACGACGTATGCCGCTCAGGCGTTATTCGGTTTGTCGTTTTCTTTCGTATGGGCCGAGCAGGAAAGCTAAAAGTCGATGTATAGACCAGATGCACAATCAAGATATCGACCTCGATGCAGAGTATCAGCGAGGTATGTGTGGCTTTGTCCTACATGGAACCATAGTGCTCAAGACGATCACGCTACAGACGTCGTCTGGCCCGACGCAAAGCAGATCAGTCTTATGGACTCCATTTTCAGGAACTTTTATGTTCCTCCGGTCATCTTTGCCACGAAACAGCACGACGATGGGTCAGAAACCAAGATTTGCATCGATGGCAAACAGCGGTTGACCTCTATTCGGAGGTTTATGGATGGCCAGGTGCGTATCGCTGTATTTCATGTTTTATTTGTACTGACATGGTCAACAGATCCCTCGTAAGTCTTTATGATTCGGCTGAATTGGAATACCACTCTGACGTTACGGGCGCGGTACGCGTCGACAGACAAAGACGCGTAAGTAATACACGTCCCGGCTCTAAAGGCGGCCAATGCTGATGCACTACTTGCAGTCTTACAGCCGAAAAGTGGTGGTTCAAGGAAAGTCCTCCAGGCCAGAAGGCCCGTAAAGTCCTCCCAGAAAAGCTTCGCAAGACTTTCGCGAACAAGCAAATCGTCTGCGTCGAATACCAAGATATCTCCGAAGACGACGAACGAGAAGTGTTCCAGGTACATTTCTCCTCTCCCTCCCTCCTCCTCAGCTCCCCCTCACGCCTTCTCCTCCAATAGAGAGTCCAACTCGGAATGGCATTAACCCCCGCCGAGAAACTCCAAGTCACCAACACCCACCGCTCTACCTTTGTCCGCTCCCTCGTCAACAAACACATCAAAGACGGTGGCCTCTCTTCTGACCACCTCGAACGGGACACGAGCCGCGGAAGCGATTTCCGGTGCCTCGCCCAAGCCCTCTACCTCCTCGAACGCTGGGGCCCCACGCTCAAACCATCGGAACCATCCTCCAACTCGACAAGTGGCTCGCCGCGACGACGCCTCTTGACCCAGGCTTCAAGCTGACATGGAGGATACGTTTGACATTTTCAGTGAACTCACGCAGAATGCAGCGTACAACAAGTGTTTTCAAGAATCCTGGCAAGGTTTCACCCATCGAGTTTATTGGGATTAGCGTGTTGATTGGGACGTTGAGGAAGAAGTTGACGATGAAGCAGCTGGCGAGCGCGATTGCGGCGCTGAGGAGTGGGTTGAGAGAGGTCCATGTGGATGTGCGGATGAACACGAGGGTGTCGAGGACGGTTTTGGAGTTGATCAGGGGGATGAAACCAAGTCAGCTTGCGCAGGATTCGGGACCGGTGGCGTCGAAACGCAAAACTGGGAGTGCGAAGCGCAAGAGGGTGGCGGAGAGTGACGATGAAGAAGATGAAGATGAGATGGAGGTGGATGAAGGGGAGGGGGAGGACTCGGAGGGAGAGGATGAGGCAGAGTACAGGGAGAGGCCATCGTCGTCACGCCGCCGAGGAGGAGGACGACACAAACAGATTGCAGTCACAGCAAGGCGCAAGAAACCAGCTCCAGTACGCTTAAAGTCAAAGAAGAACGTCAGGCGTCGCCTCTGATACCTCCCCCACCTGCTCTACCCTCTGGCAACCGCCCCACCAACCTCCGAGCCACCACGGACAGCGCAGCCAGCAGAAGCAGCAGATCGTCGTCCAGTCATCCTCGCCTACCCCACCGATCTCGACAGGCACCTCGAGGATCTCGTCGCAGCCTACGACACCACAGCTTCCGTCATCTGGGCAGAATTTCACGTTTCCGACGGCTTGGGTGCGATTATGGGGAGTACTGGGATGCCGCGTAGTATGCAACAAGCGCAGATCGAGCAGGGGATGAGAACGAGGCAGTTGAGTCGAGGTTCCGCCGTGTATCAGCCTACTTCCATAGAAGAACAATATACAACTTGCTGGGACTTGCCCTTTGAGAGTGCCCGCCAAGGAGTGCAGGCAACTGTTGCAGATTGGCCTGCGCGTTATAAAAGTAAAGTCACAGATATCTCGTTGTCAGCTTGTCCTTGAGTGCTCGTTTGGCCTATACAACACCGGCCTCCCATGCCCTCAGTCCACTCACATCGTGTCTATTCCGGGGACGCATGGGGCATACAGTATGTATGTCGACGGCAGCCACCTTGATATTGCAAAGACGGTGGCTTCCCTGACCGCCTCGAAAGAGACACAAGCCAAGGAAGGGAATTTCGTTTCTCTCTCGAGCTGGGCCTGCATACAGCTATTCACCGCGCCTCGCCCAATGACTGTGGTTCATTAGCGGCACGCAGCGTAGCGGACGTCGTTTTTGGCGGCGGGCTACCTATACACATGGTGGTCATTGTGGCAATAAACCAGTTTATTCGGGTATGCAACATCCAGGACGCAACGTATGGGTTTAGGTGAACACACAATTGACAGCACAAACCTTGTCTTATCCATCTCCGCGCGCTGACAATCAAGCATTGAGGAGGGCTCTGAATCATCCCTTCGGGGTAGAGCATCGGAAAAGTCGTCGTTAAGATAGCTCGATGTGCCGAGCAATCAGTCGATATGCGATACACTGACCATGGATAAGATGTGTGCCCATCTTCCGCTATTCGAGCAGGGCACTTGCGGCGTCTCCTGTCAATGGTAGCCCAGTCAAGCCACGGAGGGAGGTGAAGGTCCCTCTATGGATGCATATCTGCCGAAGTTGATAGGCAGGACAGCCCAATCGCACTCGCCTTCCTCCTGCAAGTTCAGCTACGCAATCTTATGCGGTTATTCCAGCGGTTCGAGAGCACTAAGGGCCGCGGAGTGCCAGGAGCGTAACTGGATCCTGGTTCGAACACCTGCAGTGTTGATAGCTGACACGAGCGCTGGTCAATGCTCGGCGTGCGTTGGAGCGGATCCTCTGCGCAGACACATGAGCCAAAAGAGACATGGCAAGACCGCGAGCGACATACCTGGTCAATCCAATTCAACATTCGTAGCGTCGACTACATGTGTGCAGGGAGCCTTGAATGCATGAGTTGCGCATCCTCCGAAGTTGTAATAGGGCACCTGTAAAGCGTCATTAGCCGAGCGAGCATGCGCTCTAAGTATCATGCCTCACGTAGCGTCTTTTGATCGTCGGCGGGCTGGCTACTGTTTGTTTCCGTCCTCAATTCCCCACAGTCCGGTCTGAGATCTGAACCGCCGACGGCTTCGCAGTAGGTATTTCACTGTGCAAAACAATTGGCGCAGTCCATGAATCGAGGGGTCAGAGATTTGCCTCGTCGATTGCCCTGCCACCATAGGCATGCAGACAGCAGCTCTTCTGATCCGCGTACTTAGTTCGTTCATCGATGGATGGCACGTGTGTCGTGTAGCGCGACGGGCTGACGGAGTGCCCTTGCTTCAGCGAAGCCATTGGCGCACCGGGGCACACCAGAGTCGGTCTACTCGTCGTTAAGTAGATGGACCAATCAGCCTTGAACGAATGAATCCCTACAATGAATCTTCAGCCAAGCAAATCAAGAAGCGAGAACCCATCAGTACTCCCTGCATACTCCAGTGGACACCTCGCACTCGACCTCAAAACATCACCCTTCAACCACAGAAGTAATGGTGCAGAGGCTCAGAGCCGTACTGGCGTGCCCTAGCAGGTTTTGGGTCGTGTTTTAGCTTTTCGTGATGTAGTGAAAAGCTGCAGGAGCGCCTCTCTGCCCCATGTATACTCTCATACGTGCGGGCATCCGACCAGGCATCATCAAGCAAAGGCTTGACAGTAACCACGACGAGACCGAGGGATCATGTTCGCTCTCAGCACTGAAGAACACTACTGCGACTAGCAAGTAGAGTCTTACCGAGTAGCTTGTAGGCTATAGGCAGTGACTTAGTTCGTAGGTTAAAACGATAGAGATTGAGGTAGCTACGAGCGTCCTTATATACATAAAAGAGCGTACTAATAATAGAGCTATGTAAGGACTGAGTAAGCAGTCACATGTATGACTAGTAAGTGTATGAGTCAGTATGAGTTGTGAAGACGAAAGAATGACGAATGCTGTATATATTGCATAGCCTCATTAGAATGTATCTAGGAGAGTCCGAGTCGGAGTATCCGAGTCGGAGAGTTCGAGTCGAATCTAATCTACATCAGATAAGATCAACACTCCCCCTCAATGAGTGCATCTCCTAACGAGTGTACTCATTGGACTAAGACGAGTAGAACTCAAGTCCTAGTAATCCCCTGAAGTGTTCAAACTTCACTCGTCCCAACGGTTTGGTGAAGATGTCGGCGATATTGTCGTTGGTGTCAACTCGCACGACTTCGATGTCTCCATTCTTGATGAGCTCACGGATGTAGTGAAACTTGACATCAATGTGTTTCATGCGATGTTCCTGAATAGGATTGTTGCTGATGAAGATAGCACCATTGTTGTCGGAACAGATAGGGATTGGTACGATGATCGGCATACCAAGCTCTTTGAACATGTGCTTGAACCACATCACCTGTCGACTACAGTCAGACACAGCCATGTATTCGGCGTCGGTGGAGGAATTAGCAACAGTCTTTTGAGGGTGTGAAATCCAGCTAATGCTAGTGCTTGCCAACATCACCATGTTTCCAGTCGTGGATCGGTGTTTGACCAGATCTGCAGCGTGATCAGAGTCCGAGTAGGCGATCAATCCATTTTGAGATGCGCCATCAGAACCAGAGCGTAGTCCATAGTTCCTTGGAGATATCTGCATATGTACTTTGCCTTGCTGATGTGTTCCTCAGAAGGATTAGCTGCAAATTGAGACAGCTTAACAACGGCGTAGGCAATATCTGGGCGAGTACCCAGCATCAAGTAGAGCAAAGATCCAATGATCGACTGGAAGTAGTGGCGTCGTTTCGTATTGACAGGTCCAGTATGTTCGAGAGGCCTATAACCCTCGACCATAGGTGTAGGTGCCGGTCGGCAATCCATCATGTCAAAACGTTCCAGGACTGTGCCAAGGTAGGCAGATTGGTCCAGACGGCACCTAAGTCACCCAGGTCAGTCCACCTTCAAGGTTGACATTCCTGGCTCCCTGGCCCACCTTGATGGTGGAGTGTCCTGGACAGTGTCTGGTGCCTCCTCCCCAGGACATTGGGACATTGCCCTGCCATATTCCCAGGTAAATGACCCATGACCCAGGTCAGTGTCCTACCTCCCCAGTATAGTCACAGGGTGCCAGGGGTCCTCTTCCCCTTTTTCTGTTCTGCAGCCAGCATTATAGCATACATATTGCCTGCCGTATAATTCAACAATGCAGCCTCCTTCTGTCCAACTACAGCCCTTCATTGGCATGCAATTGCAGATATATGGCATCTGCAGGTAAGTTCAGATTATCATTAATTGTTTTTCATTACAAGTCTTCCAAAACCAAACCAAACACCAATTTGAAGAACTCAGGTTGTATAAAAGTGTAACTTGACAAGTTGCCACTGTAGACATCACAGGATTTGCAAATCCATGTAAGAAGTTTAAAGTCATTTTCATAAAACATTACAAAAACAGGTTTCCCATAAGTTTAAGATGATGTCCTTAAGACAATGGAGTCCTGGATTGGGATGGTGTCCTAGCATTGGGACCCTGTCCTAGCATCGGGATGGTGTCCTAGCATTGGGACACTGTCCTGCCATGGGACACTGTCCTGACATGGGACACTGTCCTGACATGGGACACTGTCCTGACATGGGACACTGTCCTGACATGGGACACTGTCCTGACATGGGACACTGTCCTGACATGGGACACTGTCCTGACATGGGACACTGTCCTGACATGGGACACTGTCCTGACATGGGACACTGTCCTGACATGGGACACTGTCCTGACATGGGACACTGTCCTGACATGGGACACTGTCCTGACATGGGACACTGTCCTGACATGGGACACTGTCCTGACATGGGACACTGTCCTGACATGGGACACTGTCCTGACATGGGACACTGTCCTGACATGGGACACTGTCCTGACATGGGACACTGTCCTGACATGGGACACTGTCCTGACATGGGACACTGTCCTGACATGGGACACTGTCCTGACATGGGACACTGTCCCAGCATCGGGACACTGTCCTAGCATCGGGACACTGTCCTGACATGGGACACTGTCCCAGCATCAGGACACTGTCCTAGCATCGGACACTGTCCCACAGTCCTACAGTCAGGACAGTGCCCTACAGTTGGGACACTGTCCTCAGTCCTGAGCTCAGCCTGCTACTTTGAGATGCTTATTCATACTTCCCAGCTCCTAGACACTGTATATTCCTGGAAAGCAGATATCAGATTAGCAACCAGTAATTATTGCAACACTTGCTTCAACTACTATCTAGGTTTAACAGTTCCATCTCCTGCACTACATCATCAGCAAGCCCAATCTCAGAAGAATAGTCAGAATCAGAGTTAGCATAGCATCATCATCAGATGTGCCCCCAAGATCCACTGTTGTTCCAGGCATCCTGGCCTGCTGCTCTTCTGGGCCCCACCTCTCATCCTTTGCATAAGGAATATAGCCAATGTCCTTCCTCCAGCTGATACAGAGACGGGATAGGTATTCCTTCCGTAACTCCCACTGGTACAGAAGGGCAGATGTTTCTGGATAAGTATTTCAGCTGGGTAGCCAGATCAGAGTATTAGGATTTTACCTTGAAACGCAGATCGGCTGTTGATGAGAATAGTCCATTCATCCTGGAGCCAAGTGTGCAGGGAGGAACACTCATCCTTCAATCGCTCCAGCTCTTCCGTGCAACGCTCGACTGCTAGCCATGCCTGTATGCCTTTCCGTACAGTGTCATCACCCAACCAAGGTGGTATCATGCCGTTAGCATCTGGTTCATAGAGTCCAGCGTCATCCCAGATTGGATCATCAACGTCAAGGTGAAAGAGGGATTCACGTTCAAGGGGTTTTGGAGCGATGGACCCTCGTGGTGCCTTTCGTGAGTGGATGAGACTTTCGAGTTCATTGCACAAGGTGTTGTAACCCCATAAGTGACACCAGTCCTGACTGCTGGCGTGCAATATGGGTCTCGATTTGGGCCTGAAGCTTGGTGTCTATACATGAGGTTAGTATCAAGCACCAAAGGCAACCAAGGTTAGCACATACCATTATGGGTGCCACGCTTAAAAGCTCGATCGACACGTTCCAACTCAAACTTTCGTCCTTGCAGACGAGTACGAAGTCTTTCTTTCACAGCGCGAGCCTTGACCAGCTTCTCAAGGAACTTGTTTCCCAGAAGTTGTCGGAGTCGGCTCTTGTCAGTGAGGCCCAGGAGCGAGCGTCGTTGTTCACTCTCTGCCTCGACATCTGCTCGGCGGGTAACCAGCTCCTCCCTCTGCTCGAGTAAGTCGCTCAATGTGTTGCTTTCCAATGCCGAGGTAACACGTCGATCCAGAGCTTGTATCTCCTTTCGAAGACTGTCGGCATAGTCTCTCAAGTCGATGATTTTTTGGATCTCTTTATTGGCCAACTGGTTGGTTGCTCGCAGCAAGGGCTTCGTCTGTGATGTAACCTGTTCCCTCCATTGGTGCTCCAGGTAGTCGGGATCAAGGCCTGTGGCATCTAGCTCTGCAACTGCAACTGCGCATCGCTCTGAGCACAGCCTCCACTTGCGAGCGATCCACTTCCCAAGCTGAAGCAAGGACGTCTCGCGCACATGCTCAACCTGTAAGTCAATTGTAAGGAGACGTTGGTGATACTAGATACCAAACAATTAGTGACTTCGCCGCTTAAAACAGTAAAACAGACGCACCCCAGACACACGAAGGGAGGGAATGAGGATTTGAATTGAAAACCAAAACCGCTCGCAGCCTTCTCCATCAGATAGCCCAAATCCTTCGCACTTCCGTGGGTGATATATGAGCTGGCATGCCCATTGATGTCCATATGCATGGAAGACTGACACTGCCCAAGATATGCGCCCAATGAGGTCAGGAATGAAGCCCCACTTGTGACAGCTTCGTTCTAGCTGACATGCAATGTCGTAGAGAGCACCGACCTTGATGTCGGAAGGAACTAGACTGAAGAACTTCTGGAGGAGGGCGAGGGCGTAAAACTGACGTTCGCCAGGTGTAGTCATGTTGGCAAGGAAAAGGGGTTGGTCATGGCGGCAAGCGAGGACCATTATACCAGTGTCTGCAAAGAACTTCGTATTTGCCTTTGTTCGCTTCTCATCAGCTGCAGTGAAAGAGTCCAGGCAGTTATCAAGGACTGCCGAGGTCACTTTCATGCCTGGCTCCAAGGTGTCTGCAGTCGTTGTGCTCGTTGTAGGGCTTGGTCGGGCTGGTCGGGCTGGTCGGGCTGCTTCAGATGCGGACTTGGCAGCTAGGATCTCTGCCTCCGAGAGCCAGCAAGTCTCTGGATGAGCTACTGGGGGGTCCCTGCCTTCTCCTCGCGGTGGTGTTCTTCTCTTTTGTGTGAAGTTCGCATCAAGGCATACAATGACATCAACTCTATGACGAGTGATTAGGAAGTGCTCTTGATGAATTCAAGGACCAGGACAGACTTACAAACGAGTTGGATCCCTTCTCAGGTTTGAGAAGCACAAGGGGCAGCAGTTTGAGGTAGTCAAAGTTTGCATCGTAGTCCCCTTCATCTTCCCAGTCTTCCGCAGGGCTGGAATCGCTTGCATCGTATCCATCGTCGACAGACACAGCTTGGTGTGCAGCAAGCATCTTCCTACGGAGCTTTGTGCGGGCTTTGCTGCGAAGGAGGGCGTAGTACTGTGCAGCCTTGGCCAGTTTGCGGCGGATGATGTCAGAACCTGTAAACGAGAGACCCTGGCGGAAATAGAACGCCTCCAACGCCGACGACCAAGCCGAGCGGTTTGGCGGTGAACGGAGGTATAATTCTGTATAAACTCCAACATACGAACATCGACAGCCAAGGTCGGAAGCAGAGGGGCTGTAGGAAAGTAACCTGCAACTAGAAGATGCCGCGCAGGAGCGCAAACACAGACATTGATCTGTGTACCCCTATACTATGGCGTGAGTTCTAAGTAGGCCTTTTGGTGTATCGAAACACATACCGTCGAAGGAAATGCACTTGACCACCAGCCGACGCACGTAAGTGCGCAGGTGCAACTTCCCAACGAGCGGTCGACGTTCGCAAGGTTGTTGGACCTGCTAAGAAGGTCAAGGTAGACTGGGATCAACCCAGGTAATACCCTCTCGTTCCAAGCTTTGAATTGCCGCTGCCGTTTATCTGCTGTTGGAACGATGGAGGAGCTTCTTCCGGCGCGGAAAGTATGCATCGTGGGTAACACAGAAGGTATTGTGGCGGTTGGTTGGAGTTGTGAGCTTGTCGATTGGACGTAGGCCTGTGCCGGTGTGATCAAGTCGATCTGCGGAATAACTTGGTAACGGGTGTGCCTTTTGCGCTTCCGACTGCGTATAGGTGCGGTCACCCATCCATCGTCGGCCATTCTAGCAAGTGTTGTGAGTGGAACAACAGTAGATGTCTTACCCGGGTCCTAGGAGGTATGTGAAACATGAGGCAGTCATTGTCCAAAAAAGTATCAACATTAAGAAAATAATGACATATGACAGCATGCATGAAGAAGGCAGGGGAATAGAAATCTGGTAGGGAAGTGAAGTCAGTAGCGATTAAAAAGACCGAAGGGAATGTCGTACAGAACAAGTGATTAACGGCGGCGGTTTGCAGCAGCCTCCAAAGCAGCCATGATGGAGATGGGTTCCGAACGAGCTCGAGATGCATATGGGAGACGGGCAGGAGGGATGGGAAGACGATCAAAGTGGTTGGCAAAAGAGGAGAAATAGAACTCAACAACGTCACGCTCAACGCATGCCGCAGCCTCTTGGGAAGTGAGCTTGGCGAGGGGTGGAGATCTGCGAATGTCGGAGGAGCATGTTGACCATGCCAGCATGAGGTCTCGCAGTGCAGCGATCGACTTGAGTCGTTCCTTCCAATCGAACGAGGCTAGGCCCTGGTTGCGGTTGGGGATACTGCCAACGAAAAACTCGGCCACCTTCCCATCGCTTGACGGGAACACTTTTCGTATCGCCAGTTCGCGACTGACGCTGTTCGAGGACCACTTTTCCGGTGCAAGTGCCTGGTCAAGCGCGAGTAATTCGAGTCGGAACCCCATCTCGTGCAGCTCCCACAGAACCTCGGCAGTGATAGCCGGAGTCAGCTTCTCTACCAGTTCGTCGACAGTGCTCAAAAGGATCTGACTGTCAAGCCAGATGATCTCCTGGACATCATCATGCCGAAGAGGCATCTCAGACAGGACAGGATGGTCCCGTTGGTGGCTGTGAACTCGTGGCTTCTTCTTCTTCTTCGGCTTTTGAGCACGGGGGAGGGTTTGAGACGGAGTGGGGATAGGCAAAGAGCTAGGACTAGCAACCGGTGTTCCATCATGAGTTCTCTTGGTAGCAGTGGCAGGGTTGGGCTCCTCATCGTCACTCTCCTCCATGTCGATGGCAAGACAGTGCTTGAGCCTGAACAAGAAGTTCCGCCATTGTTGACTAGACGGCGATTGCGCTTTCGACTTCGTTAGGTGAACAATGGTGTGGAGGTAGGCTGCTCGGCATGCAAGCCAGGCAGCCAGGTATATCGACTTGTTGTTTGAACCATCACGGCGTAGAAGATGAGGGGGGGGAGCATAAGACCGCTGTATGCATTGACAGGCTTCTGTGGCTTTGCAGCCTTGGCTCGCGGCTTGAGTCCTTGGAGCTTCAGCTGGTCTTCCTGGCTTGGCTTCTGCAGACTTCTCGGCTCCCTTACGCCTCTGGCCCGAAGTCTTCCAGGATGGACTTCCATAACGGGATGTCAGGAGGAGTGTCAAGATCGATGCTGGGCATGTCCTCGGTGATGATCTCCTTGTCAGGCATGCCGGTGACGTTTGAGTCCTGGAGTTCTGTGAGGGTGATTGAGTCCTTGCTAGCTAGAAAAGGAAGGTTAGCAACGGAAACGATCATCGAAACAGGAAAGGAATCTTACTTGGAATCCATGCTAGGGCGGAACCGGTCAAAACAATCTCCGAGGGCGATGCAGATGGCACGGAAAGGCGTGACGCGGAGGGTGAAGGAGGTCCGTCGTCAACACGGCAGACGTCTTTCAGGTCCAGGACCTGGCATCCAATACGCTGAAGAGCCTTCTGCTGCTCGACCCCTGGGAGGCCGTGAAATAAATCCGGATAAGGGCTGAGCACACCGTCTTCCTCGTAGTCGTCGGTTACAACATTGGATTTGGCTTTCATGAATGTGCGCTCTGCATCCTGAGCGACATTGGTGATAGGGCTAATGAGGAAGTTGGGGCGAATCAAGTATACCGGAACGCCCATTTTCAGACACTGACACGCGATCTGGTCGCTGAATGTGAAAGCGCCCATCACAGACTTGTCGACGGGGTAGGTTTTGCTGAAGTCGAACTGTCGAGGATAGTAAACAGTGACGTAGTTCAGCCATCCGTGAATGTCGAGGCAGGTGCGTCGGAACTCGGCAACGGTCCAAATAATGTCCTTGAAGAGCAATCCGGTGCATAAACGCTCGAGGGTCTGGCACATATGAGTGACGAGCAGTGATGGCCCGGTGTCGCGTTTCCCGAGCTTGTCGAACGCTTTGCCAACTTCGCTGATGTACCAGTCGCGATACAATTTGAATTCCGTGATGACGTCGCTTCGGAGGAAGCGCAAGGGATGTTGAGGCCGTTGCCGGGGATGATGAAGGTGTCGTGCTTTGTAGGAGTCCACCAGAGTTTCGGGAGGTGCGTGCAATAAGTTGGGATGGTGCAGAAGTAGACGAAGCCCTCGCAATAAAGCTGAGGGGCACAGGTGCGGTCTTGGAACCCATAGAGGCCATCTTTCCGAGCCCGACCGTGAACTCGCCCAAAGGTCATGTGGGCAATGTCGGGGTCGTTCGGTGATGTGAAAACCCATCGCGATTGAGCAAGCTGGGCGTCGGTGAGACCGTTGAGCACTGGTGTGCCTGTCGCATGTCCCCATATTTCATCTCGACGGACTGTTCGGGGGTAAACGTAGTAACTGAGAATATCCGTGCCTTTAAATTGGGCTGCGATATCCAGTCAGCCAGTCAACAAAAGGCCACTTCGGGAGACACTTACAAGAGTCAGAATCCGTGTAGGGGTTGAACCGAATGTTGTGTCCACTCGCCATCGATAGACTACAGCTTTCGAGAACAAGTATGAGCCAAAATATACACAATGACTACATAGACAAACTATGCAAGCGACAACGAGTCGAGCTTGCGCATAACAAGCAGACGACAAAGAGTCGAGTCTGCACGGAATGACAAAGAGTCGAGTTCCAATGTAGAAAGGAAAGACAGGGTGGGCTTTCACTCACCAGAGTCAAATTTGAGTTGTTGCGGCAGAAATCCCAATAAGCAACCACGGAATAATGGCAGCAGCGAGGAGAAAAGTAGCAGAGCTAATGTGGACGGTAAGCTATTGATTCATCTACGCACAGAGAATTCACGAGCGACAAGGAGTCGAGCTCGAGGAAAAGTGAACGACAAGGAGTCGAGTTCACAGGGAACGACAAAGAGTCAAGTTCCCACATAAAAGGCCAAAAATGATCAAGAGACTCATGCTTACCTATTTCTATATCTCTCCCTGCCTTGCCTTCGTCCCGAGACTTAGATACGAGAGGGAAGAGGAGAAACTGTGATGTCCAGGGCAGGAGAGATGGTGGTCATAAACAAGCAATGGGGTGAACCGTGGACGCGTCGTGATTGTTCTTCGTCAGATGACCTTCGGGAGATCCCGAGCCGTGAAGAGGTCAATTCGTACTAAATGCAAAGTCGCTGATAGAGGCCAGATGAAAGGGGAAAAGTAAATACATATCAATCGGGTCGTTCAATGTCGGGGAAGTAAAGACATCGTTGTCCAGTTCCAAGAACCGCGATATGTCGTGAAGATGAGAAGACGAGCAGTTGATGCCATCAACCCACCTTCTCTCCTCCTCCACCACCACCTCTCTCAACGGGCGTTCTCGATGCATGAAAGCCGACTAAAATTCAGGTATGTAAATCCAAGCAACCCGGAAAGTCCCAGAAATTCACACCCCCATTTGTAGGTCCTTTTCAACGACCATGCTTGTGCTATTAGTTTACTGATGAATCGGTCCACAGCACTGATGAGCATCTGAACCCACCATCGGCGTCATGGACGGATGGTTCAGGATCCATAGCGCGACTTTTGGAACTTATGGTGAGCTATCCCTTCAAATGCAACCCCAATCCCCATGGTCCCGTGATGGAACTAGACTCTTTGTCGTTCCATTCGTCACCATCGAACCTGACTCTTTGTCGGTTCGCACGCCTGCAGCTCGACTCCTTGTCGCTGCTTTCCGCCAATCCTCTCCGTTACGAGATAGCAGTGCTGGAAGGTTGCTGATGTCTACCCATAATGTATAGCGGCTTTCCTTTCAACGAACTGCGTAATCTGGGACGGCGAATCGCAGAAAAAGGGTGGCATAAGGTGAAAGATCGCGCCTTAAAATCACTACTAAGATCGTGAGTACTGTTTATGCTCGTGTCATTAGCCCTGTATTTTCATTTCGTGTCGACAAATTGGACTTTTTATCATTCTGTTCGCACCAAATGAACCTTGAGTCGTCGTTGGTTCCTGCCCACGCACATCTGCGGCTCGACTCCTTGTCGCTGCATCTCAATCTCTTCATGCTCATAGACATCCTTCTGCTCCGTCATGTTCAACATGCACTGACGCGAACTGTCCAAGTATACGCTGCACGTCAGACATCGACGACACCAAGTCGTTTGCAGTATCTATTATTCAATTTGGGTAAAGTCGAACTGCGTGACACATTTGTTATCGCCAGTAGCCCGCTGTCCTGTGCTAAGTAGCTTTCCATACTCGTTTGTTTCACCTGAGCTCCCTTCTGACCATTGTTTCACATTTTACAGCAGCATCCCTTCCTATTCAAGCAAACTCTTAGGCCATTGTATACGCTGTGGCAACCTGGTATGTGCGCTCTGCTCGTTTCCTTGATGTCTTTTTCTCGCTTACCTCATTATCTGAGGCAACTACCTTCACTCGCTCATGCTAATGCCCGCTCACAGGTGAACCAAGATTCCTCTACCTCTTTCGGGGATCACTGGTGGTTGCATCATCAAACACAAGAACGGGTTACTGCCCATACTGCCGGTGAAGCAAGTATGTCCAGTGAGCCGGGAAGTACCCAGTACGCCATTGCGTAGGTATCGTCATGTCCATTTCGAACCTGGACCTAATATTTACCTCGCAGGGTTGTGAAAGTCTGACGGGCGCTTATGGACGAACATCCGGCCGTCTAGGTATGGTAATCTCTTCACCACAATTTCTGTGTTCTTGGGTGGCTGAATGGGTGTGAATCATTCTTTCAGTTGGGACAAGGCGAAGAAGCCGGTTCAAGCAGTGCTTGACAATGCACATTCGGTGTTCAGCGGACGTTGATGACGTCGGCGCTTGGTCGCCCCGAGGTACCATGAAGTCTCCCACTCGACGCATTAGCGAGGGGCTCTAGGAAGCCTCTTTGGGTACTCCTGGAGTGTTGAGAGGTAATAAAAATCCCCACTTCTTTAACACTTCTTCCATGGCTTACAATTTGCCAGGCTTCAGCACGCTCCATTCTTATGTGACTGGGCCATCAACGGAATCTGGACCCTTCCCCCCTCTCCCGACATTCTAACCAATCTGGGTGACATGTTCCGATTTTACGGTCGAATCGGGCCTATAAAAACCTTGCTGGCAGGAAGTACGCCTTCGCCCCCTCTCCCTGATCAACTCTGCTATACCCTGTTGTGAACACCAGCATGCCCAAAGCCCAGAAAGAAGTCCCAGCCACCAGACAAAGCACTCGCAGCGAAAGCCAGCCCGAGCTCCCATCCCCGTTCTCGTGGGCCCTCCCACCACAAAGAAGGTACAAGTGTGCTTGTCGTCGTTTCCAGTTACTGACACTGGTCATGTAGCCTCAGGTTGACGAAGAGACCGTTGACGCGGGTTCCCTAACTGCTGGGTAAATACCTTCGTCTCCGTTATATACTCCTTCTGTCTTCTGATTTCTTTGCACAACAGCCCCAAGGATTCGGTGAACGCTGGAGACAACGCGACGCCGGGTGAAAGCTCTCCCGCCAACATGGTTCTGGATATCAATGCCCAGCAAGCCGTCAAGAAACCCGCCAAGGTATGTAAACCTTCTCAGTCATCGTCATGGTGTTGACGTTGCCTACAGAGGGGTGCCAAAACTAAGTCTTCAACCGCAAGGTAGGTTGCTTTTCGTCGAAGTTGTACGGCTGGCGTAATCATGCCACGTCACCTGCAGGAAAAATAAGAAGCAACCTAAACATGTTCAAGAGCATAACAAGAATATGCTCCTCGATGGGTTATGGTAAGTCTTCTCCTTCCTCGAAATCCATCTCAGTAACGTCGAGGCTTGACTCGTTGTCGCCTCATGCCGACTCGACTCTTTGTCGTCGGCTTCATGCATCCAGCTCGACTCTTTGTCGCTGGGTTTCCCCAAATTCTTCTCCTCTTGAGCTCCTTTCCTCATGTGACTTCTTCCAGTGAAGAGACTCCCACCGAGCCGACGTCAGTCTCTCGCTCTGCCGCGTCACCGCCCGTCCAGCCTCAGCCTATCCCCGACAAACGAAGCGCCGTCTCGGAAAACCTGTAAGCCACCTTTCCCGCACATCCCCCTTTCCATTGTTGCTAAGGCTCGACTCGTTGTCGCCTTCTGCCAACTCGACTCGTTGTCGTTGGCACTGCTCGCCTAGCTCGACTCTTTGTCGCTGGGATTCCTGCCGCAAACGAACTTGCACTCATCCCTTCTATAGTGTGAACCCGATGCAGCGTCGCCCCGTCCAGTCTCCAACTTTACTGTGTGTTGTCCTCAGCGTTGTCACCGACGTGCAAGCTAATAAAACGACAGGATAAACTCTACTAATGTCTCCGTTGACCATTCGTCGGCCCACACCGTAATGCACAATGCGAACAGCCCCGTGGTCAAGTCAGTTGTCTTTTCATACTCTCTGGTCGGGTTATCTTGCTTACAGTGTTCCAGTCATCTAAGCGAGACGGTTGATTCTGATACAAGCCGAGTCGGGGCGCAGATTGAGTGAGCTATCATCTTCGTTCCATTTGACAGCTCCCTCGTGAACTAAGTGCCTCCCAGGTCTAGCTCATTTGCCGCCGCCACCCCTCCACCACTACCCCCACCCCTGCCTCTGGACTGGCCATGCAAGCAGAAGAGCTTTACTTTTACCCTCAGGTCAATTTGCGCGCGGTCTGATCGAGTCCCTCATGGGGCTAAAGAAGCAAGCCGACCGTCAACAGAAGCAATGGGAGGAACCAGTAGACGAAAACGCTGGGCTCTCTCAGGAGGAGAATGCAGACTCCTCTCCTTCCTCTGCCGTCGAGTATACCAGGTCAGTCTTTGCTCAAACAACGCTTCAAACCCTGGACTGACTTGTGTATACAGGCAACTACTTGATGCCACGCAAGACGCTCCGTCGCCGATTCGACCCACAAGCCACTCCCGACACGGCGCCTGATCCCTCAGGTTATCATCACCAAGCGACCTCCAGCCAAAGTGATGTCGTTTCAAACAGCCTTTATGCCAGCAAGTCTCCTTCCTCGTGAACAGGACTTGGAGCTTCCCCTCTCTGGCAAGGGATCGCTTTTCACGCCTGCCAACAGCGACAAAGAGGATGAAGGCATGCAGTCTGATGGAGATACAAGCATCCCTCAGCAAGTGCCAGAGAAACCATTCAACCAGTTCCGCGTTGCCACGGAGGGCGAACTTCCACCCAGCGACCAAACAGTCCCCATTCAGCTCGGCAGACCAAAACTGCCCTGGATGGATATGAGCCCCTATCGAATCACCTCAACTGCTGCTCGAGTTGTGTGACGACCTCATGGCTATAGGATCAATGGCTTTGAGCCGTTCTTCTCCTTCTACAACCAGGCTATCGACACCTTCCTCCTCCTACCAACTACCCATCATGTCGAAGGGTGGCCAATGTATCCTGGATCGCACAGGGCTTTGGCTCGCGAATGGAACGAGATAGAATCTGCACTGAAGGATCACGAATGTGGTCCAAGCGTAAGCGTACCGATCCTGAGTCAGACCCACAGCCTCGAGTCAAGAAACCTCGGCAGGGGTCACCTCCGAGCCAGCCATCTCCCTCTGTGCCTGATGATGATGATGACGACGACGACAATGAACCCCCCTTCCAAGACCTGGAGACCTTTTCCGAGTCTGGTAGTGACTATTTGGCGACTCAGATGGATCGGAAGCAGCAGGGCCGGGAGTATTCACTGTCAGGTTCCGAGGATGAGGACAGTGTCCCCCATTCCCCAGTCGAGCCACGTGGTGCTCGCCAGCTCAAGGAAACACCAACCGCCTCCACCTCCGCTCCTAAGCCTGATAAGGGTAAAGGAAAGGCCACAACATCCTCACTCGGTCTGTCTACAGGGCCCTTACTCTGGAGCGACGAAGACCGCGCTGCAGCTCAGGATGCGATCGAGGCCTTAATGTCCATTGCGGTACGATACAACACCGACTTTCCAACTATCTTTGCCTCGATTGGTGCGGATATCACATCCTTCTTTCCCCCTGAGAAGGTGGAAGAACTTGGAAAGCGCCCGAAACGTCCTCGCCATGACAATCCATTCAATTTCTTTCAAGCCTACTACCGTGTTCTACTCGAGAACGAAGGCCGGAGTAAGTGTTATCTCACTCTCAGCTTGCCATCAGTACCTGAACCCTTCACAGAGGTCCCATTTTCCGACTTCTCAGCAATGGCGAGCCTTGCCTATGCCCCATACAAGGAAATGAGTGATGCAGAGCGCGCTCCTCATGTGAAGGAGTGGGCTGCTAAGGTGGTCGATCACGCGATGGCCACAGGCGGCAAAAAGCCAGCCCTCATGAAATATCATCAGGGAGACCCTGTCAAGCAACTCGAAAAGGCTATCGCCGATGTGCAGGCAATGGTAAGTTTGGTCATATGCTCCACCATCTATTCGCTCATAGACTCTAGGGTTGTCAAATACGTCGCTACGGGGGACACATCCATTTCACCGCTGCTGTTTTCTCGACAGACGTAGTGGCCCAGCAAGGCTCTGTGGCTATGAGTTCGAGTCCCTACTTTGGTGCCTTTGTTCACCAAATGGGCCTGCGAATTCGACGCGAGCTGAACCAGATGATAGCATTTACCCAGTACGTATCCCACAGCAAAAACTAACCATACACTGACATGAGGTTCCAGGGCCTGCGAACATGGACTGATCACCCTCGATACCCCACCCAAGACTGACGGTGGCGAGAATGGTGTTACCATCTTGGACGACGACAGCGACAGCGACGACGAGGGCAAACGTGAAGTTACTTCCAACGACAACATCAAGGTCACCTCTAAGTCTCGCCAACCCCTAGCATCTGTCAGGCCGGCTTCTCGCATTTCTACAGCTGCACCTCATACTACCTCCACTCCAAACGTTGGAACCAGACTGGTGGCTCGCGCACTGCATAACAACGACGGCGAAATTTCTCAACCGTCCTCTGGCGAGTACACTATCTCTGACGACGCCCAGGTTCAATACGACGAATTCAAAGAAGGGCGGAAAGCAGCATTTTCTGATGGACGGCGCTGGGAAAAGGATTGATCCCGCAGATTCTTTGGTATTGCATACCAGGATCTCATCGGTGCGTAATCATTTCGTATAAGCGCAGTCTCCAATTTGCTGATGCCTCATTAGATTCGGTTAAAGTTCTTGACCCTCTCACTTTCCCGCAAACCCGACTAGCCAAGCACCTTCATCATCCCTACAGGAATACACTCGAGGTGCTGCTTGTCCATGGAGCCACGCTCGTCTGGCCCTTTCGCTTCAAAAATCTCATCCCAGGCGATCCGAACTTTACTGTCAACAAGCTAAGCAAGGAATTTCTTCAAGACCACTACTATAGCATAAAGAAAGGATCGCCTACTGTCTCATTCATTGCGTGGCCCAAAGGTAAGGTGTAAAACTTAACCTGACTTTACGGTTATTAATATTGTTTAGAATGGCGCGACATCGATCCCCAGGACCCCAAGTTCAACCAGCTTCCGCTCGTCCAAGATGAAGATGGGGATGTTATACGCCGCGTTGGGAACGTAGCTGAGTGGGTCAATAGCATTGCAAGGGAACGCTTTGCAGCTCAGGCAGGGAGAACTTGTGGCACTGTTCCAATTGTCGACACCCGTGCTAGGGTAGAAGCCAAATCGGTTTGCTGCAGTGGATAGAGACACCATTCGCACTGAGGACTTGTCAAAGTCGAACACCTTTGAGGCGGTGCAAGCCAAGGCCCTTGAGACGTTGGTTCCAAATCACGACCTTTGATCGATCCTGCAACTTCTGCTGAGCCCTCCCGAGATCATTCTGCTCGCAGCCGACACCCATACAGTCACCATGCACCTAATCGTGCAGCTTCGCGCCATGTTCACTCTCCCCACCATGGCTCCCGCCTCCGTTACTCCCCCAGACACAACTACGTTGAGTCGCATCATCATCAATCCCGGAGCCGTGGACCATCCACATCACGTCGTCGTCGTTCCCGTGCTCGTTCCTGTGAGCAAACCTCAAGGCTGGAAGGGCAGCGTCAATCATCGCAATACAAGCACCGTCAACGCCGCATCCCAAGTGCCTCTCGTTCGCAATCCCCCCTTTCCCCTCAGGTGTCTCCACCACCTTCGAGGTGTTTCTCGTCCTCATCGCCGAGATGATAGATCAAAGTCCGACACAAGAGGTGGCCGCAATGGGCGATTCACTCCTGGACCACGTGCTCGATCTCACTCTCGTTCAAGGAGTCCAATGCAACCCCGCGGGAGGGATGGAAGGCCATCTCACCATTATTTCAGAACCCTTGACCCTATCTCATCTCGAGAGACAAGTTGTTCTCCCAAGTCGGTCATTGTCAGTCGCCCCCGCAAGGGTTGATTGCTCGAACTGCCCATTGCCTGAATCCCATCATTCTGTCAAAGTCTCTTCACCGTTACTGTTGGAATCTCCCATCGAAGTTAAAAGCTTCCTCGTAAGTATTTCCTTGTTTTATTGTTATTGCTTGTTGTCTTTGTGCCTCGTCCTTTCTCCGTCCACCTGCAGCTTCACATGAAGCTCATTATACCTTTCATATTGCTCCCTTTGTCTCCATGGGCTCTCTCTATTTACACTGTCCTTCCGTCTCACCTATTCCCACCTTATTGCCTACACAACTCTGCAAGTACGGTTTATTTCATTGTTTTATATTTAGATACTTCTTGAACATTGAAGTGCCTCACTGGAATTGATATCATTTTATCCTTCATTTCATATTGTCAACACTTTCTTCTTTCTTCTTTCTTTTCTTTTCAGCAGACTCAATCTCGGTATGTTCCACTTGAGTGTTCCTTTGTCAACTTTATTTATTTTTTGCTTTGGACTGTAACATCCTGAATATTGCCTTGAGGGCAACCACATTATCTGATACATTCTCCCCCTTGCACTTTAAAACCTTTATCCTGTATTTTGATGTCTCACTAATATTGAATGGACTGTGCTGGCCAATTTAATATTTGCTTCTGACTGGTCTTCTGAGGTTCAAAGAGAGGTGACAGGCATGTTGAAGGCAAGGACAGTGTCCCGACTGTAGGACACTGCCCGGACTGTGGGACAGTGTCCCGATGCTAGGACAGTGTCCCGATGCTAGGACAGGGTCCCAATGCTAGGACACCATCCCGATGCTAGGACAGGGTCCCAATGCTAGGACACCATCCCGATGCTAGGACAGGGTCCCGATGCTAGGACACCGTCCCAATCCAGGACTCCATTGTCTTAAGGACATCATCTTAAACTTATGGGAAACCTGTTTTTGTAATGTTTTATGAAAATGACTTTAAACTTCTTACATGGATTTGCAAATCCTGTGATGTCTACAGTGGCAACTTGTCAAGTTACACTTTTTATACAACCTGAGTTCTTCAAATTGGTGTTTGGTTTTTGGGAAGACTTGTAATGAAAAACAATTAATGATAATCTGAACTTACCTGCAGATGCCAATATATCTGCAATTGCATGCCAATGAAGGGCTGTAGTTGGACAGAAGGAGGCTGCATTGTTGAATTATACAGCAGGCAATATGTATGCTATAATGCTGGCTGCAGAACAGGAAAAGGGGAAGAGGACCCCTGGCACCCTGTGACTATACTGGGGAGGTAGGACACTGACCTGGGTCAGTGGGTCATTTACCTGGGAATATGGCAGGGCAATGTCCCAATGTCCTGGGGAGGAGGCACCAGACACTGTCCAGGACACTCCACCATCAAGGTGGGCCAGGGAGCCAGGAATGTCAACCTTGAAGGTGGACTGACCTGGGTGACTTAGGTGCATATTCACTAAAACCCTGCTACCACATTCACATCAATGTGTTGGCAATATCCTCGAATACATGCTCGCCATGTTGCACCTGGCCACACACTGCCATTAGGTCGACTTTTATATAGATTCCATGCGGTGTCATCAATCACACATGTCGCACGGCCGTGTCCAAAAGGTTACGGTTACGACGTTGAGTCAATGTTTCACATTTTTGGCGGTGTAGTCATGCAATAGGGATAGTAGATAATCATAAAACAGTGCGACAAAAATGGGATGCTTTACACCGTACACTTGCTAGGGCATTCGAAATTGAACAGAACGATAAACTGAACACATCTAAATTCGAGTGAAAGAAGGGAGAAGAGTGGAATGTCTACTCATTGTCAAACTCGTCGCCTGTCTCTTCGTCCCCGTCCTCATCGCCCTTGTTCTCTTCATCGTCCTCCTCGCTGTCATTGCTGTCATCATCCCCACTAGTCTGGTCATCACTGTCAGCTGGCTTCTGATTGTGAATCCAATTTGGAGAGGTCGCCAGTACAACTGTCCCAGGAAAGGCAAGCAGGAGGTCAATGATCGCTCTGTGTCCTGCAGCCAAAGCGTATGATAGCGCAGTCTTCCCAGCTGCATCAAGCACATTGATGTTGATTCCAGGAACTTCAAGGAGTTGCTTCACGATATTTATGTGGCCAGCGCGAGCTGCCACTATGAGGGCTGTCAACTGCTCTTTGTGGCCAGTAAAGATACTCCTACGATAAGTCGCCCAATTGACATCGATTTCCGGAACGCCGAGAAGCTCTTTGACAACTTCGGCATGACCCCCATCCACAGCATGTATGAGGGCAGTCCGACTGCCGTCATCCGCCGTGTTGATGTCGATGCCAGGGAGCGTAATGAAGAGTTTCACAACTTCAGTATGACCTGCTGCTGCGGCATGCATGAGGGCTGTGTTGCTGAACGCATCTGCCGCATTGATGTCAATGCCAGGGACCTCAGCAAGCAGTTGCACGCATTCGATGTGGCCATAAACAGCAGCAAGGATGAGTGCATTCCGAGAATGCACGTCGCAGAGGTTCACGTTGATGCCTGGCAGCAAGAGAAGAGCTTTGGCGCAAGCAAGATGGCCTCTTTCAACTGCCAGAATCAACGGTGACTCGCCAAATTTGTTGTGTGCCAGAGTTGGGAGAATGCACCTGCGCTGCTAGAGGGATTAGGTCCTCAAGCCTGTGGACTGCAGCAACGTGAAGGGGGCCACCATGATCGACGAGTCTATCCATCAAAGGATAACTCGTGCAATTCAATACCAAATCAGCGGCTGCGGATGTGATTGGGGCATAACGACCACATTGGCGAGTATGGTGCACCCATGACCAGTATGCGTATCCCAGGAGGGCATCATTACGAAGTAGAGTCCTGGGGTTGTGAAGTTGGTCCTGCCCGTTGTGTTTCTCAATATAGTGTTGAAAGCCACACTGGGTGACATAGGCAATACAGACGTGCCCGAGAAGAGCATGAGGAACTGGAAATAAATCCAGGATTCGAGGCAGCATGGCATCCCGAGTGGTGTAGTCTGGAGGACAACTGGTTAAGGACAAAGGAGCACCACAAATGATGTGACTGGAACTCACGGATCAAACGAACCAACCTTGTCTTTTCGTCAACTGAGACCAAACCACAGCAAACCGAGAGGAGGAGAACCTCTGGTACCATCCGCTTCGACTCAAAGGCATATGTTTCCGGGGAGGTGGCAACAGCACGCCGCAGCATGTCGATGGTCATTTCGCCGTTGGCATGGGTGATCCAGAGAAGGGTGAGTTTGGCGAGGTTTGATTGTTTGGGTCCTTGGGCAAGGATTCGTTCCCAGGTCTTCGCGTAGATCGCCTCGATATCGGAGGGAAATGCTTGCAAGGTTTCTTCCATGTCGAGGGCGCTAACGCAGGTGCGGAGCGCTTCGAGCTGGAGTTTCGCATGGAGGAACCTGTAGGTGACATTAAGAAAGAGCAGATGAAGATGCAACAAAAGCTCACATTCCACCCGACTTTTGATGAATCGTCTCCGCGATTTGTTCTTCAAGGTCGGTACCCTCGAGCAATGCCATGACCTCTGGACTATGTCGCAGAAAGTTCTTGATATGCAAGTCGAGATTGGATGGGCTCGCGGCAATGTTGAAGACTTGAGCGTTGGCGAACTGCCGCTGGAGCGGTTCCAGCGGTCGGGAGGTGATGAAGAGTTTTGCATCCAACGATGCGAGAAGGTTGAGCAGGATAGGCCGATCATCGGCTTTCATCTCGTCCAATGCATCCAGGACGAAGAACAATGTTTTTCCATGTCGAACGAATCCCTCCAGTACTTCCTGGAGTTCTTCTTGACTGGGCTTGGTCCCCTCTTTCTTGTGCCTTGCGTAGATAGCTTCAATGATAGGAATTAGATCGTCATGGCGCTCAACGATCTGCTTGACCAGTGACTCCAGGATGTCCCTGATGGACAAGGGCTTACTGTAACGCAGGTAGACGTAGGCGACGCAGATGACGCCTCCCAATGTGTTCTCCAGCCCCTTGAGGTACCGGATAACAATGGATCTGTGAGATATTAGTGCAAGTGCGGGCATTGATTGGATTTTACGCACACAAGGACGGTCTTCCCTGCTCCGGCTAGATAGGGGTTAGAACTCTTTCAAGAAAAGGCATACCGCAACTCACGGATACCAATCCCCCACAATATCTTCCCATTCTTAACCCAGAAGACAAACATCTGACCTCTTGTGAGCCAAATGCAGGTCCCATCGGTGGCTTTGGAAAGGGTATCTAGCTGGATATCTCGGAAGTTGGGTAGGGATCGCGAGTTCAGGATGGCCAAGACGTCAACTGAAGCTGTCTGAGGTCCAAAGTTGTAAGTAGGGTTGTGAATGGTAGTGTTGCTCTCGTGCCCAATGACGGTGAATACACCGCCGTGAATCTGAGCACTGTGGACGCCAGAGATCAGTGCAGATCCTGAGGCTGTCAGTGAACATTCCGATGGTGGGCCAGCTAGTTCAGCTTCCCATCTTCCTCTCTTGGCTGTTGCGTCCTGGCCTAGAGGGACGCTGCCCTTGCGCTTAGGATTACGATCCATGGTGAGTGCAGTGAAGCGTCCGGATGTGAGGGTGGAGGACAAGCTAACAACGAGGCGGTCCTGCACGCAGGCAGCAGGCAGCGCTGTAGAGACTCCCAGGGTCTCGTGATTGGATTTAAGCGCTGACCAGGTGCACAGCAGGATTTAAGCGCCCAGCCCCGAAAACCACTCGCATCCCCAGATATCACCAAGGGTGGGCCAAATTACTTACTCGTAGGTATTATTCTGCTCGTGGCTCCGTGTTAGACCTAGAATGAAGCGCATGATCATCGACAATCGGTACTAATGCAGGTATAAGGCTACGGCCACTGGCGCTAGGGAGGGCAGGTAGACATTGACACCCTCATGAGCGAAGAAAAGAAAAGAAGACTAATTACAGGTATTGACACTCAATCATTTTTCTCTAGAAGTCAATCTCCGATGTTCTGACACCCGGTTTCGTGGTTTTGACTGTATCCTACCATCCAGCTGCTGTCAGCCTCTGAGAGCCTTGGGGCTGGCATGTCTCAATTCTTTCAGTGGTGTATTTCGGAAAATCTGATCCTTGAGCGCCACACGATGTACCATAGGCCAGTGAATCCAGAAACGGGAGAAAGAGTTGTGCCAAGCGAGCTCAAAAGCCACCGAAGGACGCACTACTTTGTGCCACCTTGCTGTCTTTGTGCGCCAGTGCTCAGCAAGATGTATGTGGAATCCTACATTGCGATTGTACATATTCCTTCAGGAAGGCCTGGAGCCCTCCTGAATGGTGAATGATACATTGCAGAGTGCGCTCTCAGGCAGTGCGGATACTTCGGTCAGGGATAATCTGTGCTATAGTCAGAGATGGTGGTCTCCAGCTTTCTGTTTAGTCCCCCTGGAAAGGCTCTTCTCACTCAAGCTTCTGCATCTGAAGTGCTACGAAAAGCATTGTGTGTAACATTCTGTTTCCCATCTCAAGCACTGTCTTACCTTGTTTGTGTTCATAGACAGCCCTCTCCCAGCTGAGCAAAGTGCATACATTACCGATTTCAATCTGCAATTGCAAGAATTGTTGGACTTATATCAGGCACTCCCGGTGGGCACCATATTTTGCAGAGGCGACAAAAAAGGTCTGTCTCATAGCCCTGTCATTCCACCGTCGCCCCACTGAATGCCATTGGTGCAGAGTTGCCAGTAGAGACACTGTTAAAGGCCATGACCGTTGGGTCAAATTTTGTGACTTTATGGTCCAAAGGTCTTCGTGAGGATGATTTCTGGCAACTATTCCTCCCGCGTGCGATTTGCAAAACTGTCATGCTGTGGGACGTATTTTCCGCATTTCATGCTGACCTATGCAAGAATGACAACGTGTGAGACTCTGACTATGTGGAGAGTTACTTGCGCAAAGACAAAGACAAAGGACTCTCAGGCACCAATGTGGAGTCCATCTCGGGGGACACAGAAATCATTCAATGGAGCGATGAATGACGCCAAGTCTTCCTCCCCTGACCCAGCCTCTTCAGCAAGAACTAAAATACAGCTCAGATGTAACTATCTCAGTGACAACTTTGTCTTCAATATCAATGTGTACTGAGCAATGAATTGTCATGCATTTCATCCTGATCTATGGTATAATAAGGTGCAAGAGGATGTGGCGCAAAAACCTGTGTGCCCCATTTGTCCTCGACAGCGGCAAGCCGCTCGCTGGCTTTCTCTCATGGCTGACAATGAGTTTTCAGTACTGATGCGGCCTCTCAACCAGAATCGTACATTTATGATTTAGTCAAGGTTTCTCAGACGTAAATTTGATCAGGGCCCTCTTGAAGCTCCTCCTTTAGCTGGGAATCGAAGCGTAGCAATTGAGTTAGCGTGTGGCCAGCCAAACACCAGATCCGTAAGGCAACGGCAAACAGATGGCTACGAGCCTGGGAGGTCCAGGATCCGTCAATGTACAGTGACACTTTCGTTTCTGCCTCGAAGTAACAGTCCTCAAAGAATAGGTCCCTGGGACTAGCTAGCCTATTGACCATGTTGCAGCCATCTGGAACACTTGAACATCCACCTTAAATTCATGGTTTCTGCCAGTTGTATCAGAAGAAGGTCATGGACGGAAGTTCGAACTCATTGCTACACGAAAGGTTGACGGTAAGGCAATTATACTAGCTTATAAATTTTTGTGCTTTGCAAGTCTTGCACTTGATTACAAGCAATTATGATCTCGCGGAGTTGACTGGATCTCAGAGCGTGCTTACTTGGGGGATGTCAGCTTTTCAGGGAAGGAGCAAAGGTTTGGGTCACGAAGGCCACTCAGCCAAGGTGTCTTGGAAACAAAGCAAGGTAAATTAACTCAAAACACCTGCCCTTGTTCTTTACAATCGCCAAATTTCACGTTGTATACATGGTTATTTACAGCAGCCTGGAAAGGCGACAAAGCGTGCTCGTCAGCCTTGAGACGAAATGATCTTTGGATGCTCTGCCAACTAAATGGCTGGGAGTTGACTTTATGGTTGCAACTGAACCAGGTGTTACGATTTATCAACCCTTGAGTTAGCGGCATACTTCTGGCTTGGTTTATGTTGTGTCGAAGAGGCAACGGAACTTTGAATAGACGTTATGTATCACGACGTCACCATACAGATCGGTACGGGACACCAAAGTTGCACGACAGAGCAACACTAGTTGGTAGGTAGTACTTAGCAACATAGCATTAATGGACATGATTATAGTGTCCAATCCCTTGTTGCCGTTTTATGAGTATGATACCAGTGCCTATGAGACTGGGAACCATGTGAGCAAGGTGGGGGCACTAAGTGTTTCTATGATAGTCTTGATGTACGACTCACTATTAAAACCTCAACTAGATAACACACTGCAAGTGGGGAATAGTTCGATGGTATTAATAAAGTGCCGTTAGACGATACTTGTGAGACATACCTGCAAGTGGGGAATAGTTCAATAGAGAACCCTCCACTTGCACTAGCTACTTATATACCTATAGAGGCTAAGCTATGTAAAGATCGTATCACAGTACTCATCGATGAACACCATCGATGGTTGTTGTACAACAGAGATCTGTATGATGAAGATAAATATGAGAGATCGTAGTCATCAATAACAATGATAGAATGATAGAAGATGAAGAAGATTCGATAGATATGAAACGATAGATGTAAACTGTAAGTAATAGATGTCCAATCTTAGAGTAACGAATCTCTGTAACTACGATGAGATGTAAGAAATATCCATGGCATGAGCATTGTATTCTAACATTCACAGCATCACTCAAGGGAATGTACATGGCACAACATCTGATGAATGATCTGAATCTTTGCCTCTTCCCATGAACACCATCATTCTTGGGAGGCAAGACACTGACCAATTTGTCCAAGCTTACGAACCGAGACTCCGAAAGAGTGTTGCAGTGCAACACCTCATCAACGATGTTATGCACAAGCGAGATCCACACCATGCGCAGCTGCCAAAGGCGCTTTTCATCGCGTCTGATGGGCCTTCGTGGCGGCTTGAGGAAACATAGTCTCGCAGCGACTGGTTGCTTATAGCACGAGTGCTCAGGTGCAGTCAATAGGCAGGAATTAGGTGTTATGATTGTAAGGCCTTATAAGATTGACTACAAGACTTATATATATTATACACCTTGTACATCTTATAAGGCCTTATATAGCATTAACATCTGCACACCCAACACCTGATGTATAGTCCTTGTTGTAGCTACTATGGCATGTGCATTGTACTCCAACAGGTTCCTCTCTGCAGTCCTACTGTTGATTACTATTTCACCTTCGGCTATGCACATTGCCTCTGCGCAGCCTGACCCTTCTTTGTCATTCCTTTACTCAGCCCGACTCATTTCTATTGTTATGCCCATATGATTACTTATCCTTTGCACTGCCTTGCGTAGCTTCCTTGTTTATCTCTGTCAGCATGACTCACATGGCCTTTGACTTAGTACAACTCAGCATCTCCTGTAGGGTATATAAGACTGCCCGTTCTCATTGTATTTCCTCAGTTTGACCTCTTCGTTGATACAACACCTTACTTGTCATTCCTCCGCTCTAAGCCTCTCTCTGTCTTTGCTCTCGACTTGTAGTTCTACTACTTGTTGGTTGAGCCTCTTGCACCACTCTGCCTCTCCGCTCTTCCATTGCCGCCTCCGCCTTTGTTGCTGCCGATCGACAACTCCGTTGATTAGATTGCATCTAGCACCGCTCTCCACAATAGGGTTGAAATATAATCAAGTATAATCCCAGCATCAATTTCACCATGAGTGTAACTCTGAGGGGGTTATTACCTTTTCTTATCATGTGTTCCAAGACTTCCAGCACATGATCATGGGTGTCGCCTTTTACCAACTCCACACTGATTTTGTGATGTAATAACTTTACCAATACTCAGCCGTTAAGCTTGCATCTAGGTGTATTGGAAAGTGTGTAGCCACTGCTTTGTCAAAATGTGTTTCAAGTTATTTATTTACCTTAGATATTCACTATAAATCAACATGCACCTGTATCTCACAATATATTATATCTTATATCCCAGAGTGAGCACTTGACTGCCTTGTGGCAATTTACCAGTGGTACAAACCTTTCAAAGCCTGTGTTATTACTTTTAAAACCTCAGAATACATACATGTACCTACTTTACCAAAGTTTTGGCCATCCCAGGCAGCCTGGGAGGCCCCTTGAACAGGGGTTCCAAAAATATTTTTGGTGGCCTGGCGGCCAAACCAACCACCCAAGTATAGGCCAGTTATTTAAAGTCCTGCCTACCCTTGCTTTGAGAAGGCTGGTGGGCGATGAGAAGCCAAATTAACCAATGTTGGGCTACCTAATGCTGGTTGACCTCGAGATTGGTCAAAGCTATGTCTACATATGCAAAGGGTGTTCTCAAGGGCAAGCTATTTAGACAATAAAATGTGGAGTAGATACCTATGGATGTTAATGTTTGATATCTCACTCCACACTTATGTAGATGCCTGAGGCAGCAAGATCTTCTGACCACTATCTGGGGACATCAGGCTCAGTGTCAGTCTTGCCTATATTTCATTGCAGATCAGTGTTGGTCAAGTTTTGTATAAGCTTTTTCTCAATGACATTTTTGAGCCAGGCACCCTGATGGCCTGATGTGTGCTGTATATTACATGACCACACATCATGGCAAAAATATTTTGTCTATGTTTTGGTTTTCTAGCAGTGTGCCTAGCGCCTCTCCCTCTCTGCCAATAGCTGGTATTCCCGTTTACTCCGTTCCAAGGCCCTTGCTGCCTCACTAGCACTGCTGGTTCGTGGGATACCCCATGCTGCCTCACTAGCACTGCTGGTTCGTGGGATACCCCATGCTGCCTCACTAGCACTGCTGGTTCGTAGGATACCCCATGCTGCCTCACTAGCACTGCTGGTTCGTGGGATACCCATGCTGCCTCACTAGCACTGCTGGTTCGTGGGATAGGAGAAGTAGAGAGTGGCACACCAGACCTGCTAGGTGTGTTGGACTGAATTGATGAGGTTTGTCTGGAGCCAGCACGAGCTGCAGCTATTGAGGCTGATGACTGTGGAGGCGGTGATGAGCTGTGGCTGAGAATATCGTGAAGGCGAGAGCAAAGCCCATCATTCAATGGAGGAGGTTGCAACACAGGCGTTGATTGAGGAAGAGGAGGGGTGGGCCCTTGGTACGGTACCAGCAATGATTGAAATGGCTGTGCTGGGAGCCTCAAACGCGAAGTTGATGCCATGGGGCGAGCAGGTGAGACAGATCGGGAGGAGGGGCGACTGGAGTTGGGGCTGCGCCCCGATCCATCGCTTGGGATCAAGTGGGAACGCGAGCAGCCACCATGCTGAGCCTCAACGTAAGGAGCTGTTTGAGAAAGGCCACTAAGATTAGGATGCGGAAGAAGTCTTGGGTGGGGACAGCAGCGGGCTGATTGATAAGGGTGAATTGCTCAGGGCTTGCCTGTTCAGAGTTCTGTGGGTGCTTCGTGACTTCATCAGGCTGAACGTCATGTGGGACGTCGGTGATAGTGAGGGGAGTCTTTACAAGATCCATGATAGGCTGGAGAATATTGGCATCGGAATCTTCTTCCTTGTTGTACTTCTCACTACCATCATATGTCTCTTCCTCCTCCTCCTCCTCCCCTTCATTGATGCGTGGTAGAAGCTTGAAGGCAGAGTTCTTCATTGTGAACTCGGGAAGGGGTGAGATGAGGATGGAGTTCCCCTCTCGAAGGGCAGCACCCAGGAGGCCATCCTGGTTGAGCTTATGCGGCGAGTAGTGGTTCAGTATAGGATGGGCTACCAGGTGCAGTCTGGTCGCCATGTGTGAGTGGAGCGAAGTTTCTTGATCTCTTCATTCATGCGTGACCACTCCTTCGCGATGTAATTGTATTGGCTGAATATATTGTTACGATGAAAAAACAATTGAGTACATCTTCAACTCACTCAACCATTTTCTCATATGCTTCGTGTGCCTTGCTGCAGTGCTCCCGGAGATTCCGCTCAATGGCAAGAGCCAGCTTCTGCTCCTGCTCCCTCTTCTTCACCTGTGCCTTCACCTTGACCAGCAACGACTCCTGCTCTTCCATCAAAGCCTTGTGCTGCCGAGCGAGATCCTGGTTCTCGCCTGGCAGCAAGAGCAGAGCTTTGGCGCAACCAATGTGGCCACGTTGGGGCCACTAACAATGGCGGCTGGCAGAG